>JAAGEH010000024.1:5067927-5086591 GCA_011751065.1 Lasiurus cinereus
AGAGAGGGGGGGAGAGAGAGAGGGAGAGAAAGAAACATTGATGTGAGACACATCTATTGGTTGCCTTACACACGTGCCCAGATGGGCTGGGGATCAATCCTGCAACCAGGATACGTGCCTTTGAGCAGAATCAAACCCAGGAACCTTCAGTCTTTGGGCCAATGCTCCAACCACTGACCCACACCAGCTGTGGCCCATGTGTTCCCGTTTTAACTTAAATCAGTTCAGATTAGCTTGTACCCCATAGCAGCAGATGAGACAATACCCACGAAAGTCCTCAGGCCCTGCCAGGCCCACTGACAGCAAGAGGATGCAGCTGGAGTCTCACTTCATCGCTTACTAGAGTAATAGCGATCTTGGCTACCTTACTTTACCTCTCTGAATCTCAATTTATTTATCTGTAAAATGAGAATTAAATGAAATAAGACTTATAAAGTACTTGGCCTGGTGCCTGGCATGTGGTAAGAGCATGATACAATATAACCACTGTGTAATAGCAACTGATAATAACAAGTGTGGTGACAGTAACCACTACTGCCAATAATAAAAGTCATCATAGCAGTAAGCATGGCAATTCCTGGGATCTGTGACTCCAGCCTGCAGATGCCAGGATTCCCCAGGCCCTCCCTCCCACCCCCGGCAATGGTGCCTGGCCACTGAATTAGGACACTGAATTGGAAGCCAAGCCCCCAGGTGTTAGACCAGCAGCTGGGCCGGGCCCTAGGTGCCAGGCTGTAGCCAGCGCACCTCCCCACAGCAGCGGTGACAGGCCTGCAGTACCAGCCATTGCTCCTGCCAGACCCATTCTCCTTCGGTAGCAGCTCCCTGACCTCTTTGGGGAGCCGCAGAGGTTGCCATATTTAGCAATCAAAACTACAGGATGTTGCCCTAACCGGTTTACCTCAGTGGATAGAGTGTCGGCCTGCGGACCCAAGGGTCCCAGGTTCAATTCCAGTCAAGGGCATGTACGTTGGTTGTGGGCACATACCCAATAGGGAGTGTGCAGGAGGCAGCTAATAGATGTTTCTCATTGATGTTTCTAACTATCCCTCTCCCTTCCTCTCTGTAAACAATCAATAAAATATATTTAAAACAAAAACAAAACTACAGGACGTGAACTGTTAAATTTGAACTTCAGAAAAGCCAATGAGTTATTAGTATAATATATCCCAAATATTATATAGACATATTTCTACTAAAAAAGGAACTTGTTTATCTGACATTCATATTTCACTTGGCTGCCTGTATTTTATCTGCACACGTGACTCCCTGGGACCAGCAGTCCTCATGTGTGGGCAGGTCTGAGCGATTCAAGCAGCCTCTTCAGCTGGCCGCCCCGCTGGTCAGAGGCAGTGGCCAGTGAGAGGCAGCCTGGTGCATGTGGCCACTGGGAAGAGGGGGCTCTCCCGGCTGCTGGTGCGCTTGGCGTGGCCTGTTGAGCTGCACTGTGAGCACAGCCTCCCAGAAAGCTGGGCCAGAACAGTCTCGAGCAACTAGAGCCTAGCCAGCTGAGTGCTTCCTCTCCCCCTGCTCTGTCCTTATAACCCGAGCGAGTGACTTGGGTGGTATTAAAAAGTCCTCAGGCTGCTGCTTCGGGACAACTGGAAAGGGACTTCAAAAGCCACTTGGCTTGGGGCCTCTCCTTGGCCTGGCCCTTCTCAGGCCAGCAGGGTGTCCTTTCGCCCCCGAGATGTGTCCGATGCTTCCACGGCCCCATCCGACAAAGAACATGGCTCCACACGGTGTTTTCTACTTTTATTTCTGAGAATAAAATAAGTGCCACCTGGCAGCCACCCTCGCCCCTGCCTGATGCTCTCCTGCTCTGCACAACCACTGTCTCACCAATCCCACCCTGGAGGCCAGCCACCAGGAAGGAAAGGCCGCAGGTTCTGGGGCCATGTGCCCGAGGCCCAGCTCTGGAGCTGATGCCGATTGGCTGGAGGGAAGCAGCCTGCTCCAAGGGAAGGTGTCCTCGGGTCTCAGAGCCTGGCTTGAGGTTGGGGGTGGGTAGAAACTAACCGAGCACACAATTCCCCAATCCTGACAGCACCGTGAGTCTACGACGCCCTCGGCCTGGGACTGGGGACTGTTGGCCTCTCTGCAAAAGACATAAACTCTACTGGACACCTAGTGTCGGTGCTTTGGAGAGGGCACAATGGAATGAGGTCTTGGACCCTGGTCTCGGCTCCTCAGTCCAAGTTCTTGGGCTGCCCAGGGGGGGCAGGGGCAGGGGCAGGGACAAGGCCTAGATGGCATCACCCTCACTGTCAGACTCAATGATGTCCAGTGGCTGCAGACGCAGGGAATCATAGTTGGGGGGTGGGGTGCCTGGGATGGGCAGGGTCTGCTCATCGGGATAGGCCCCAGGGTTGGGGCCATGGTTGGCCATGTCAGGGTGGAAGGCAAAGTTGGTGTGAGCCTCCACCAGCTCGGCCACAGTGGGTGGGGGGCCGGCATAGCACGCCTGGGCCCGCCTCTGCCGCAGGCTCTTGGAGAAGGCCACCAGCCTGATGACGGTGATCCACAGGAAGTCGATGACGATCTCCGCAAACTCAATAAGGCACAGCACCGAGCCTCCCATCCAGAAGCCAAACTGGCCACCCAGGTTCGAGAGCAGCCAGACGATCTGTGGGGGGCAGGGGCTGAGAGCCTGGCAGAGGTAGGAGCAGGCAACAAGGTCCTGCCTGGCTCCCAGCCTCCTGGGTCCTGTGAGCTGGGTGATTGACTGGGAAGGGGCAGGGAGACCATCTCAACCCAGGGAAACAATTGCTTAGAGACCTTCCTTCCTAATGCCTCTGTGGGGCTGGGGACCCTCCTGATCCTCGGGGTGCAGGGCAGAGGGGTTAGGAGTCCCAAACTCACGTTATTAGCTGCTGACTCCTCAATGGTACGATAGTTGAATTCTTGGAAGTAGATGTTGAGCTTGACAATTCCCTTCCTGCAGGAGGCAACAGGGACTGGTACACACACACACACACACACACACACACACACACACACACACAGCTGCCCAGCTCTCCTCTGCTTGAGCTTGGCACAGGCCAATCCCCTGAGCAGCCCCTCTGAGCCTGGAGTCACAAAAGTCATCTCTGCCCAGTGCCCATCCTGTGGGCCCATTTCTTAACCAGCTTCCTAAGGCTACTCTGGCCCAAGATAGCCCTTGAGAGCTCCCCTCTCCAACCCTCAGGGTGGCCCAGCCCAAATACAGCAGACGCTGCAGAGTCTGCCCTAACCCTTGCCCCTTCCAGGAAACCTGGGGCAGAGAAGGGTGGCCACGTGGGTTGCCCCCTTATACCCAATGACCCTCAGAAAGGTCAAGCTCTCACGTCCAGGCCTTACCTTTCTGAACAATTCTTAATGCTCCTTAGAGGGTGAGCTCCAGCACCATCTCCCTATATAGACCTCCCTTATCTCTCCATGCAGATGGAGGCTTCTTCCCCGCTGTGCTCCCACAAAGAGGGGCTGGCACAGACTTGTCACCAGAGCTCTGCTTGCACTACTCTGTCCTCTAGATTCAGGTTTCCTGATATATGCACCTCATGTCTTTTCTGTGCTCAGTGTATGTTTGTGTTGTATGAATGGAAAGATGAATGAATGTCTGGAGGATGGGTGAATGGAATAATAGAAGGATGGATGATGGGTGATGGATGGATGGATGGGTGGGTGGAAGGATGGATGGATGGATAGAAGACTGGAAGGATGGATGGATAGAAGACTGGAAGGATGGATGGATAGATGGGTGGATGGGTGGATGGATGGATGGATGGATGGGTGGGTGGAAGGATGGATGGATGGGTGGGTGGAAGGATGGATGGAAGGATGGGTGGATAGATGGGTGGATGGGTGGATGCATGGATGGATGGGTGGAAGGATGGATGGAAGGATGGGTGGATAGATGGGTGGAAGGATGGATGGAAGGATGGATGGATGGGTAGAAGACTGGAAGGATGGATGATGGGGGATGGATGGATAGAAGAATGAATGGAAGGATGGATGGAAGGATGGATGGATGGGTGGATGGATGGGTGAAAGGATGGAAGAATGGATGAATGGGTAGAAGACTGGAAGGATGGATGGATGGATGGATGGATGGATGGATGGGTGGATGGATGGGTGGAAGGATGGAAGGATGGATGGATGGATGGATGGATGGAAGACTGGAAGGATGGATGATGGGTGATGAATGGATGGAAGAATGAATGGAAGGATGGATGGAAGGATGGATAGAAGGATGGATGGATGGATAGAAGGATGGATGGATAGATGGGTGGATGGGTGGATGGATGGATGGATGGATGGGTGGAAGGATGGATGGGAGGATGGATGGATGGGTAGAAGACTGGAAGGATGGGTGATGGGTGATGGATGGATGGAAGAATGAATGAAAGGATGGATGAAAGGATGGATAGATGGATGGAAGGATGGATGGAAGGATGGATGGATGGATGAATAGATGGATGGATGATGGATGGATAGAATACTGGCAAGATAGAGGATGAGTGGATGGATAAATGGATGGATGGATGGACAGGTGGATGGATGTGTGGATGGGTGTATGAAGAGGTGGCAGATGGAGGAACAGGCTCTGCTTTGGGAGTGGCCCACTCTGAGTCCCTTAGCTGGCTCTCTCTTACTCCCAATGCATCCTCCTCCAGCCTTGCTCCCAGGTCTGAGCAGTGTGAGAAGGGGTCTGAGGAACTGCCCTGTGTCGAGACTCCTCTCCTGGCACTTTTCTACCTCCACAGTCCTGCCCATATTCCAGACTTACCTGCTCAAGGTGATATTGGTACTTTGGTCCCGCTCCTGAGACAAGACATGGAAAATCCAGTCCTGCAACCCAAAAAAGCAGCTGAAAAAAAATGGGGTCTGCAGCACTCCCTCCCAGCCAGGGGCCCTGCTGCACCTGCTGAAGCTCCCTGGGGACATGCGTTGGCTCGGGGAGAGGAGGGAGGGAATAGTGCATGATGTGGCTACTGTTACGAGGAGGAGGCACTCAGGTCTCCAGACTCCTCCCCCAGAGGTTAGCCATCGTCTGCCAGTCTTGCCCACCTCTGGCCCCAGCACTTGCTGCTCCTCTGCTTGGTCCTGCTCCCTGGCCCTGCCCATTGCTGGCTCAGCTTCATTCTCTGCTCCATCACCATTTTAGGGAGCCCTTCCCTGACCGCCATCTAAAAAGGCTCTCCCCATTACTCTCATCATCGGCTTATTTGCTGCAATCATCACCCTACTTTGCATGGTCTATTTCTGTGGGCTGTCTCTCTGGCCAGAATGCAAGCACTGCACGGTGGCTGGGAGTGGAAGAAAAGGGGGAGGGAGAGGAAGAAGGAGAGGGGCTCCCTCTCTGAAGCTCCAAGCACCCCCGCCTAAAGGTGGGCGGTCAGGAGCTTGGCGGTTCCACCCTCTCACCTCAGAGGCCTCCGAAGGCCAGTCGGCCATGGAAATGGTCATCTTGTACTGGGTGTCACTGGAAGAGAGAGGGCAATCCTGTGGCTGTCCCACCCCACAGTGCTCGCACTGCCCTGCCCGCCCCACAGTGCCCCCACTGCCTGCGCCTGCAGTGCACTCACTTGCAGGACTCCTTGCACATCCCGATGCAGGTCTCCCTCTGGCCCAGGCTCCTGCGCAGCTGCGAGTAGCAGTAGACTGAGCAGGGAGAGGGCAGACTCTGAGCGGCCTTCTGCTTTGTCCTCTCCCCTGGGAGCTCAGGCTGCCCTCTGCTCCCTGGGCCTTGGGCCTAAGGTCTGTGACTGGGGAGGTTGTTCAACGGCACCCCCACTGTCTCCGCCCTCTCTGCGCGCCCTCTTCCCCACCTGCCCCCCACCCCGCCACTGTTTTGGAGAACCCATCTGCCTGCTCCTCGACAGCCACTGTGCCCGGCCTGGCCTGGGGCCTCTCCCACACCTTGCTCAGCCAGCAGGGTCAGGACGCTCCCTCTGCAGCTCCCTCACTACTGTGGGGCCAGGGAGAAGGGCTGTGTAGAGGGACACAAGTTTCCCTGCGTGTTAAGAGGTGGTGGGACTGCCTGCTGCCCACACACCCTTTGGTGTTGGGTCCTGGGCTATAAGGGTCCACCAGCTCAGGGCTGGGCTCCTCATCTCCTGCGGCCTCAGCTTCCAGATGTGGTAGGCCATCTCCCTCCTGCTCGCCTGCACCGCACGGAGAGCCCAGGAGAGCGGTCCTGACAAGGACAGTGCTGAGGCTGGCACACGCGTAGGCAGAAACCCTGAGTGCAGGCTGCTGTGCCACACGCTCCACCGCCGGAACCATAGGACACACCACACCACTGCCCTTCACATGTGTGTGGGGAACACAAATATGCACACGTGGGCATGTGCCAGGGTGGTGCACCAAGCTCACACATGTGAAGGTGTGTATGTGCACAGACACAGCGCACAGATAGCGTGGCTTCTGTAGGACACAGTGGAGCGTAGAAGGAGCCATGGGAGAGGTGTGGAGGGAGTGCTGCCTCGGAGGGGTGCTGGGCAAAGGCTGTGACTGTGCCTGCGGCGGAGGGAGCCCAGTTCGCCCGGGTCCTGCAGGGCAAGGACTGCGCCTCCTGGCAGCAGAGCCTTTGTGGACAGAGCTCGGTGCCATGGCCGGGCCCCCCTCACCCCAGTCTGGGAACTCCTGGTCATTGCAGAACTTCTGTCCTCGGGGCAGAGGGTACAGGTAGTGGCCACAGCTGCAGTTCTGGATCATGTGATCTTGGAAGCACGAGCGAATACAGGCCTGGGGTGGGGACAGGAGGCTGTGATGACCATGGTGTCCCCACCGGAGCCCATGGAGACGGCCCCGGGGGCTGGAGTCAGGGGAGGCATCCTCCGCCTCCTCCCACAACCCTCCCCCCTGTATGCCCCCTCCCCCCACAAAGTGGCGGTGAGGTGGCCAAGCTGCAGAGGGATCGGTCCACTCCCCGAGGTGCTGGGCCCAGAGGACAGGGGAAGGGCGGCTTGCTCCCAATGTGGGCGCTGACATTGGCTATAGCTCTTGTTACAAGGCCCAGCGGCCTCCTGAGCCCGTTACACAGGCGGCCCAGAGGGCAGCTCTGAGGGGACTGCCGGGCTGCCTCCTGCGCCTTCTCCTGGGGGACCCCTCGAGACTGCCAGGAGAGGCCACCCTCGGCTACATCCAGGAGGGCGGGAGCCTCCAATGCCAAGAATCTCCCGGGTTGGCTCTGTGTCTGCGGCAGCGATTCCTTCCTTCGGAGCCTCGGTTTACTCATTAGTGAAGCAGGGTGGCAGTCACCTGTGGGCTGAGGGGGAGGGCCCGGCCTGGCCTAGTCCCTGGTGGAAACGGGGGGCGGGCGGCAGAGCAGCCTGGGAGAGGGGCAGGTTGATGAGGGGCTCTGGCTTTGGGAAGCAGGTGGTCTCTCCAGTCCCATGACAGAGCCTGGGGTTGGCACAGGTGGCCTGAGTCTTTGCCAAGGTCTCTGGCCAGAGGTATTATTGCATTGAAAGAAGCGGGAGGTTTCCTGGAAAGAGGCCTTGTGGGCGGAGCTAATGCCTCCGTGGCCTCCTACACTGGCCCTGTCTCCTGGGGCTGCCCCTGTGGAAGAGGTGACCAAGTGTGCCGGGCAGAGTGTGGGGAGGAAGGGGCCAGCCAGTGGGCACTTCTGTCACCTTTGCAAAGATTTACTGGTAGTCTGTGCCCTTCACTGGGATGGTCTGGGCTCGTCTCCTGGGCTGACCTGGAGATCAAGACCAGACAGCAGCCCTGGCTGCAGCAAGGGGGTTTAGGCCAGAGACAGACAGGGGCTTGTCTGGTAAATCAACGAGACGTGGACTCACCCCAGCCCTGAAGCTCCTAATAATCGCCGCTGCATTAGGGTTGTTGTGTTGATTAAGTGATCGAACATGTAAAGTACTTGGCAGAGTGTCGCCTGGCACACGATCAGCCTGCTATTAGCACTTTAGTTCACAATTACAATAACTAAACAGCATGTGTAATAATTAACAGCTGCTGTTAGTGTATAATTCCCTGAGGGGGTGTTGAAAGAACTAAATGATGATGTAACAGATGCAAAACCTTAGCTTATACACACACAGTTCTTCTTAGGGCCCCAGAGTGAGACCCTTGCCACCCTGGGCCTCCCCAAGGGCACCCCTGCCTGCTGAGGGGGGATGACAGGCGGGCAACCCTGGGCCCTGGTGAGAACCCAGGGACTGGACTGGCTCTACAGCCCCAAGTATCATTAAATCCATGAAACCATTCCAACATGCCACAAAACCCAAGCACAGCCAGCCCTGCCAGGCCCAGGGGTCCCACAGCCTTAGCCCTCGAGCAGGTGACCGGCGGCCCAGGGCCAGGAGGCAGGCCGCCACGTTACCTGGATGGAATAGGTGGTGTTGTGGTCACTGTACAGGTTGTGGATGGGGACATCAGAGCCGTTTGCTGTGCACTGGCTGTAGGGCTTGCCCTTGCGCTCCAGCTTGTCCTGAGTCAGAGAGGGGTTTGTGGGGACCCTGTTCAGCCCAGGAGGCCCCTCTGCACCTGCTGCCACTCAGAGGTGGCCCTAAGGCTCTGCAAGGGGAGGGAGGGCAGTGGCCCAGCAAGTGCCGGCGCTGTCTTCCCCAGAGTGTGGCTGCCCTGGGGCCGAGCCATGGGCAAGCAGGGGGGACCACGAGGGAAGGCCGGACTGGAAGAGGACCTGGAGTGGGGGCTAGGTGGGCAGGCTGCCACCCTCAACCCTCAGGTGTCCCTGGGCTGCGGCCATACCACCAGCACCCCGATGGATGTCTCCGTCCCAGACATGGCATAGATGCCCTCCTCTTTGACGAAGGGGTAGGACCTCTGCTCATGGAGCAGCAGCCGGGCGCCGGCTGTGGATGTGAGGAAGGGCACATAGTCCTCCTGGCCCAGGTCCAGGATCAGCTTCAGGCCTGTGGGGGAGGGGCCAAGGCTGCGGCAGGGAGCCCGCCACCCACCTGTCCATGCCCCCCGCGAGGGCCTCCCTGCCTGCCCAGGAGGCGGCTCCGCTTGGTGAAAGTCCAGTCTCCTGTCTTCTCCAGGCCCCACCCTAGTCCCTGCCACTCCTGAGCTCCTCCTGCTCCCCCACCCACATGGCAGGCCCACCCGGGGGCACTGCAGCCCCACCTCGACTCACAGTCAGCCCGTCTTAGCCCCGTGCTCCTTCCCAGCGCCAGGCCACCCCCACCCCCTCCCCTCGGAAGACCCGCTCTTTCTGCAGGTCTCAGGCCAGGTCACTTCCTTCAGCCTGCGTGGGAACCTAGGGTCCCATGGGACAGGACTGAGCACTTCCCACTAGCCCTTAGTCTGCTCATTAGCAAAATGGAAATGACATGGCTGCCCCAGGGGTCCTGGCCGCCCACCCACACCTCCCACAGCCACTCTTCCTCAGGCCCCAGCTGCCTGCCCAGAACCTGCCCTCCAACGCTTGATGGCAACCAGTCTTTTGGCCACACTTGGTGGGAGGTTAAAGCCTCGCGGGTCTGTCCCGGAGGAGCTGAGACTTACCAAACTCCACTCCGGGGTTGGACGAGGGGAGCGCTCGCTCGGCCATGCCCCAGTTGAAGATGTAGCAGTTACCATAGTCCGGGTGGAAAAGGGAGGTGAAATTCCTGAAAGAAACAGCAGCAGCTGGAGCGCAGCCTGCCTGGTGCCCGGTGCCCACCCGGCTGCTGTGCAGCTGGCAGCCCAGGGCCCAGGCAGGGAGGCGAGCGACAGGCTGTCGTGAAGCCCTGGTGCCAGAGCACAACCAGAGAGATGCCCAGACTCCCTGGGGAAAGAGGGAAGAAGGGAGTCTCGGGTGGGCTCAGGCTTAGCCCAGAACCGGGAGTGTCTTTCATGCTTCCATCTGTCGCCTTGCAGGGTCCAGCTCTGTCAGGGCCCTGTGCGTGTGACCTTGTTTGGAAAACCTCTTTGCAGATATGACTAAGGATCCTGAGGGGAGGGCAGCCCGGAGCACCGGTGGCCCCAAGTCCAGTCCCAGCCATCCTTAGCAGGGCCAGGAGATTCCCAGGCAGAGAGGCCATGGGAAGATGAAGCAGAGGTGGGGGTGACAAGCCACAAACCCAGGGAGCCCAGGACCCCCAGAAGCTGGCAGAGGCCGGAGGACCTTGATTTTGGACCTCTGGCCTCCCCGGTGAAGAAATAAATTCTGTCATTTAAGTCACTCTCCAGAGAGGTGCTCTGGACACCTGGGCCATTCGGATAAAGAGGGAAGTGGGCAGAGCCGGGGTCCCCGCGGGGCTGTGGGTTAGCAGGGGTCCCCGTGGGGCTGTGGAAGGAAAGAGCCCCAAATGAGACAAGACCCTCCATGGTCCTGTGTCACGTCAGAGTGCTTCCTTAGGAAATAATTCAACAAGAAATGTTCCATAAAGGTGCTCACAGAGTACAGCGTCATGCAGTTCTAAAGGATGTTGTTGAACATGCTTTCGCTATGGAGCATTTCACACATAAGAAAGTGCCGAGACGCAGCCCACCCAGCACCACAGGCAGCACCTGGCGCTCTCTTCCTGTCTGCCCACCCACCCTCCTCCCCGTGACCCTGGAGCAGATCTCAAACACCACAAGCATTTGCAAACATTCCAGATGGATCTCTAAAAGACAGGACTAAAAGTCAATGCTACGATCATGTTAAAAACAACAAGAATTCCTTCATATTATGAAATACTCAATTCAAAGCTCCAGTTGTCTCATACATTTTGTTTTTCAGTTTATTCAAATAGAAATCCACATGATGTTACATGGGATTGGCTGATAGGTCTCTGAAGTCTCTCTCTGAAAAAAACCACACACACACACACACACACACACACACACACGTTAATTGACCTGAGAGAGAGAGGAAGGGAGAGAGAGAAAGAAAAACATCAATTGGCTGCCTCCTGCACCCCAACTAGGATTAAACCCCAACCCGGGCCCAGGCCCAGGCCCAGACCCCGACCAGAATTGAACTGGTGAACTTTAGGTGCAGCCACGACGCTCATCGCCTGAGCCAGCCGCTGTGGCTTTTAAATGCCTCTAAACCTTGCCTTGCAATTCAGCTGTGCAAAGGGCCTGGTGGGACACAGCTCCCAGCAGTGGGTATGCCCCAGCCAGGTGGCTTTGCACCCTGAACCAGGCTCTGGCTGGCACAGGCTGAGAGCCAAGCTTTGCCCAGCCCCACGGAGCAGAACGGAGCATCTGTATCACTGGCCACAGACAGACCATCAACCTACAAAACCCAGAATGTGGGGACTCAGAGAGGAAATAACCTAGTTTCTCCAACAAATCAGGTGTGAGAGGAGAGGGAACGACTCCCTGAGAGAAACTGGGAAGACACGGTTACAGCCCAGGGTGGGCTGCAGCTGGAGCCTGACTCACAGCAGCAAACAAAGGAGGCGGCATGGCATTCCCGAGGTGAGCACCCCTGAACAGTCGTGGTGTTGAGGAGTTACTGATGATATGCTTCCAGGTGGGGCAATGTGTTGTGTTCCATCACAGAGCCACCCTGAAGGTAGGCACAGGCTGTGGCGTGCAGGGCGCGGGCGGGCCAGGTTCGGGGCGGGGGAGACGGGTGGTGGTCTGGGTGATGGCCGTGAGAGCTCCCATATTTCTCCGATCCTCCTGCACCTCTCCGTCTCCACAGAGGGTAGAAATAGCTTTAAAAATGTCTTAGGATGTTTTCATATTTCTTTCTTATTTTATTCAAAAGCAGGAGGGACTGGGCTCGGGGCATCAGATGCCCAGAGGGTCACCTGAAGCACCTGGTCCCCATCTTCTGTGCCACACAGACAGCCCCGCCCACCTTGTCACAGCAGGCACCCAAGTCCGAAACTGCTGTCCACTGCTGAACTGCTTGCTGGCAGCTGCCTCCCTGAAGACCGTGCCGTGAGGACAGCGTGTCTCCGTCTTGGCAAAGAAAGAACCTGGGGGCTGAGAGCCCGCCAGGAGCCAGCCTGCCTGAAAGTATGCCTGCTCTGCCCCGGCCTGGCTGGGAGCATGGGGAAGGCTCCTGGCCTTTGTGCCGCGCTCACTGCAGCTGGGGTAGCGTAGCACCCACCCCAGGACCGAGGCGAGGCCAGATGCCGAGCAACAGGGACAGACATTCGGTAAATACTTGTTAACGTAAAACTGTCACATGTGACAAGGCATCCACAGAGATAGGCTCTGGGGGGTGGGGTAGGAGTGGGTCGCGGAAGGTGAGGCTCAACCTGGGCGTGGGAAGGGTGCCCGGCAGGCAGCCCAGCGAGGCGAGGGCCTGGAGGGTGCACACAGCTTTGGGCGGGCACTGTGCAGTCTGCCTCCTGTGTGGGTTCAGGGTTGTGGCCACCGGAGAGGAAGAGAGGTGTAAACCAGCTACAGCCGGGCATTGCTCGGAGGGGCAGCCCCAACCCAGGGCACGGGCACACACTGTTCCCAGCACAGCGTGGGACAGCCACAGCGGGAGCTGGTCAGAGCGTGCCCGTCCTCGACCCCCAGAGCTGCGCTCCTGGTCTTCCAGCACCTGCTTGCCCACCATTTGCTTGTTGATATGCTCTCTACCCAGAGATAGGCTGCTAGTGCTGGCCACCTCCAGCCGCAGGCACAGGCGGCTCTTTCCCAGCCTTTCCTGGGACAGGTCAGACGTGCAGACAGAGACCGGCAGGCCTCCAGGGCACCAGGAGATAGAGAATCCTCGCAGGAAGCAGTAAAGCCACACAGTGCCTGGTGGTGGGGGTCAGGGTAGGCTTCCCAGGCAGAAGCTAGCTGGCCAGTCCCCGGTGTTGCAGCACCAGTAGGATAACAACAGACTAATGATGGTGGCAACGACCATCTCCGCCCGGTCACTCTCCAACGAAAGGATCAGGATCCTGAGAGCAGTGCTGGGTCCCGGCCCGGGGCACCTCGTAGGGCAGGAAGTAAGGAGACTGAACAGTGAATAAACACATAAGCAACGGATGGGGCATGTTCCAGGGCTGGGAGTCTCTGTGGGCAACAGGGTTCCGTAATGAAACCAACAATCACCTTGCAGGTGGTCTGACCATAAACGCCTCCCTGGCGGGTCATGGCGGTGGTCACGCTGACACACAGCTTCTTTAGTGGGAGGTTTGCTCTGCCTTAAGCAAGCCCTGCCCACCGCTCCTGGCACCCAGGTGAGCACACCTGTGACGGACCCTCAGAGGAGCCACATCGTCTTGTTAACTATCCTGCCTTCCTCCCAACCCCCACGTCATGGTCCTCACGTTCCCACCTTCATACCAGATGCACCCGAGAAGCTGCTAGCTGCCCCTGTGCAAAGCATCTGAGCGTTGCAGGAAGTTTGGTTCAAACAAACATAAAAATTCTCCTCAGGTTTGGACATTCTTACAGGGACACGCCATGACCAAAGCTGGACCAATCTGAGCAGAGGATGAATAACTTGGTCGAAATGCATACGTGACCCACATGCGCAGGAGAACAGGCCAACCTGCCCGCCGAAGGGCTCCCGGAGCATAGGTCCCGCAAGGCCGGCCTGTGACTCGCCTCTGCCACACGCATGGGGCCCGTGGGGAAGCCTGGCACTCAGTTCGGACCTTAACATGTAGGGTCCCTGGCGTGATTGCCTAGGGGGCGCCTTGCCTGGTGTCTTCTTCCCTCACCTGGCGATCAGGGTCGCAGCCCTCCACCAGGACACTTGAGACGCTCTCCAGCCAAGGGAGGCTGCCGTGCTGAGGGAGCGAGCGCAGCGTGACCTCCTGCGTGGAATTCGGGAACAGAGAAGGGGCACCAGGAAAATGAGTGGAATCTGGACAGTGCGTTGTGTTTGGTTAGGAGTACTGGCCAATGTTGGTTTCTCGGTTGTGACAAGTGACCATACTGTGTAAGACGGCGGCGAGGAGGGGAACTGACTCTGACTACGACCTTGGCCACATGTCTATGGATCTAAAACGATTGCACAACAAACAGGTGGTTTAAGATGCTTGAATAGTTCTTCCAGGTGCCCCTGGGACTCGTGGCCTGAGATGCCGAGCACAGACCGGGGTGCGGGCAGCTGGGAGCTGCAGAGGAGTCGGGGAGGAGTCCAGCACGCTCACCTGTAGCTGCAGGGCTCAGCCCCGAACAGGCAGGCCAGGATCAGCTGCTCGCCCGAGTAGCCCATTTTCACCAGCTCCTGGGTTGGCACCTGGGAGAAGATGTTGGTGGCCTGCAGGGTGTACCACTCTGTCACGGCCTGGGTGGCACTGGTGAAGTTTCTGAAGGTGCACACGGTCCCATTGAGGCAGCACTGCGAAGACCGAGGGTTCCTGTGGGTGCAGGGCTGCTGGCCGACCCATCGCTGCCCCAAGGGCATGGGCTGGGAGCGCCCGGCCTGCTGTCCCTGCCTGGGCCGCACCCTGGGCCCCCGGCTCCCCCTCATCCACAGCTGCCTGGCCACAACGACTTATACACAGCCTCCACCCACATGGCGCCTTCAGCTCCAGTGAACACCATCCCCCAACACCCATACCCTTACATACACACATATGCACACACACACATGCACACACATATACCGAGGCAGGCGCCACTTTCTGACATTCCAGCCACATGATGCCATGGTCACAACTATGCACACACATGTCCCTGCTTCCTGCTCACATTCGTGAGTCCCTGTGCAGACAGACACTCACATCCTCTGACCCCCTGGTTCCTTTTCCAGCCAGGCCCAGGCTCCCAGAGACGGCTACCGAGTGGGGGCTGCAAAAACCCTGGTTCACCTCTCTGCTCTGCTCGTCTCATCCTGAAGTGGCCTTCCTCCTGACCCCGACACCGGAGGGCCTTCCATCCTGGGCCAACCCTTCCCAGGCCAGCTGGGTGTGGGCTTCAGCAGCCTGCTGGAGGCCTCCGTGCCCCCTTGGAGGGAATCCTCCTACTCACTCAGGCCAGGCGCAATCTCAAGGCTTTAATTGATGATCCCATTCAGTTTTCACTGCAACCCTGAGGAACCCGAGGCCAGAGAGGTTGATAAGGTGTGATAGCAGCAGACCTTGCCTGCACTGTACGTGTGCACACATGCAACGCAGGCGTGCACACACATGCGCATGCACACACACACACACACACACACACACACACTCTGGTCTGGCCACTAGGAACCCGCCTGCCTTGCCAATGAGGACATGGACCCAGGCAGCCAGGCCACTGCGCCGAAGCAGCTGGGCACTGGGCTCCAGCTGGCAGCGGGACCTTGCCAGTCTCCTGCCAGGTGCTGGCTTGTGTGGAGATGTGGGCGAGTCTGGCCACGTGGCGGCATGGGAGGAAGTGGCCTTTCTCTGGGGAGAGTGCGCCCCAGCCTGGGTCCCCAACCAGGGGCATTATCAGAACCGCCAGGGGGGTTGTTGACTTAGGACTCCCGGCTCTGGCACAGCGCTGCCATTTAGATTCTGCAAAGCGGGCCCGGAGACGCACGTCGCAGGCCAGGCCGCAGGGAGCGCCAGGCAGCGCAGGTGCCTCTAGTGCAGCCATGCTCCCACGTCGACGGTATCACACCCGCCTGATGTTTATAGCCCCTCTTTGTTGTTGTTAATCCTCATCCGCAGATATTTTCCCATCGATTTTTAGAGTGGGAGGGAGGAGGAGAGACACACAGAGAGAAACACCGATGTGAGAGAGAGACATTGATTGGCTGCCTCCTGCATCCGCCCTGACCAAGGCTGGGAATTGAGCCTGCAACCAAGGTGTGTGCCCTTGACCAGAATCAAACCCAGGACCCTTCAGTCCGAGGGCCAATGCTCTATCTACTGAGCCAAACCAGCTAGGGCTGAACCCTTGTCTTTTGATAATAAGACTGAATTTGTCCTTCAGGGAGCCACCCTTCCCCTCTTGCTCTAGAGTCTAGACGCATGTGGTCTGACCAGGAGAGCCCACCTCCAGCCCATGTGATTGGTTTGGGGCTGAGCATGTGACCTGATGATCAGACCCAGGACTTTTGCCATGGTCACTGGGAAGGAGGGGAATTCTGGGAGAGTGCTGAGCTGGAGTTGGTGTGTCTGGCATGGTCTCATCCCTCTAGAGGGCTGATCAGAAAGTGAAGTCAACTGAGAAAAGTGCAGATGACTGTTATAGCGTGTACATGCTGGACCACCATGAAAAACCCAAAACCTATATATGTTAATTAACCAATGTCACCCCAATAAATTCAACAAAACATGATGCACCAAGAGAGAAAGTCCTGATGGCAGCATCTGAACACCTGGATCCAGCTACACCTGAGCCCAGTGTGCCTGTGGGCTTCTTGGTACGTGAGCCAAGGAATTCAGTTTTGCTTAAGCTGTTTGAGCTGGGTCACTTGCATCCAAATGTCTTGACTAACATGTCAGCTCTTTCTGTTTAAAGTAGCTTGGCAAACACAGAGCAAGGCCCTGGCCTTTTAAAGGAAAGCAATGCCCACCCACCTCACTGGGTAGGTTCCTGGGTGCATGAGGCCAGGCCCACTTACCAGCCTCATGGCTACTTTGCACTGCTGGGCATTGCAGGTCCTTCCTGGTGCTGGGCTGCCGCTTGCCGAGACATTGTGGTTGTCTGCAAAGAGGTCGAGGATCACAGGGTGGTGGGGGTTCCGCTCATCAATAAGGACCAGGGGCGTATGGTTCCAGAGGGTGAGGTTCAGGGCCCTGGTGGCGTTGGCACCAGGTGGCTCGGGAGCCACGATCCTCTCCAGGACAGCTTCCATCAGCTGATCCAGGTCCTTCAGCAGATGCCTGACCTTGGAATACCTGGGTGGGGAGAGGACTGGTCAGGGGGCACGGGGCAGCAGTAAACAGCCACTGTAGCCTGGGATCCCCTTGTACGGCAGCACAGCTGCCACCGTGTGCGAGAATACCCTGCCCAAGCATGCACTTCTCTAACCACCTGCCCATACATATATCAACTCCCTCCTGGATTTGGGCACTGAGTATTTAGTGAGCACCTACTATGTGCCAGGCACTATGAAGGTGTGGAGGACACCGTAAGAAGTGAGGCTGTGGGAGTTGCTGTGACTCCCCAAGCTCATCCACTGATGAGGGAGAGCTGAGCCTGGGCCCTGGGTGTGTGGGCTGCAGCGGGCACACTGTACATGGCTGGCAGGGCATCTGCTGTCTCCCTCCCAGGAGGGGAAGGGGCAGAGGGGCAGGTCTGTGACCCTGAGGGCTTCCTTTCCCGGCAGTGATTTCAGGAACAGGAGCCAGTGTCAGTGGCTGGGATATGCCTCTGGAGGCTCCCACATTGGAATGGGTGAGCAATTAGTGTGGTAGAAATGTGTCCAACCAGGGAGTGCCCCCACCCCCCAGTCCCTGTACTCCAGTTACCCATACCCACCTGATTCAAGACCCTCCCCCAATGTGTGGTTACCAGTGTGTCAGCTCGGGTTGGAGGATTTCCTGTAGGAGAGGGCATTAAACCTGGACACAGGCCCTAGTTCTGATAAAAGGTGTAGGACAGCCAGTGCTGTCATCAGCCTCGGACAAGCACTGTGGCCCCTGACCCGGAAACTGGCCCCTGGGCACGCAGAGGGCTTGGGAAGGCAGAAGGAACGCTGTGGCCGTGAGGGCTGTTGCTACCGTCCGGATGTCCACAGCTGCTGCCGAGCTTGGCGGGTCACTGCATGGACTGTGGGTTCAAATCCACTTAACATCAGGGTGGCCTTGGGCAATGAACCTCTCTGATGCCTGTTCTCTGAGCTACAAAATCAGGGGACAGTATTTATCATAGAGGCTGTGGGAGGAGCAGGGAGGCGAGGCTCATAAAGTGCCTGGGACAGAGCCTGGATGGAGGGCTGTTTTACCGTAATTACCAAGGGTCCTCCCCAGCCCTTGCTGCCAGGACCTGCCCACACATGCGGGGACCTATCACTAACAAAAGGGATTTCCTGGAACTGGAGATGAATATGGAAGTGTACATCCCTCTGAGGACCTTCTTGGGACGAGAATGTTCTCCATGCTTCAGCCACACTGGCCCTTCTTTCAATTCTTTGCACCAAACTCTGTCTCCCCCAGGCCCCAGGCACATGCTGTGCCTCCACTTGGAGTGCCCTCTGCATCCGACTAGGTTGGCTACTTGTACTCACTCTTCAAGGCATTTTTCTCTGACCGACCCGCTGCCTCTCAGCCCTGGCTAGGTTGGGTCTCCTTGTGTGTCCCCCGCAGAGGCCTTGCCATCGAGTGCTTAAAGGTGGCAGCCTGACTCAGATCAGGCCTGAGTTCAAATGCCACTGTTGCCCACTGTGTGTCTCAGGGCAGGTTCCTTGGCCTCTCTGAATCTCCATTTCTGGGCCTGTAACTTGGGGCTATGACAGGAGTGCCCCCTCATAGTTGTATGGTTAGAATTACATGAGTTACCCAAGAAAACTCAACACACTGCCTGGCATTTCACAAGCCCTCAATGCATGGCTGCTGTACATACTTCTTTTAAATCATCAGTTTATAACTATTAAGCTATTATAATTAATTTAATATTTAAGGGGAAAAAAGGTCAATGTCTGTTTTCTTTGGTAGGCTGTGAAGAGGGCAGGGACTATTGTTCACATAGCAGTGCCTGGCACATAGTAGGTGTGCTAAACACACATATTGAAGCAACCATTAGGCTTTGGTGTGCCTGAAGACAAGGACTGCTAGATATTTCCCAAGTTCTCTTTAAGCTTAGGAGGTTTATGAATTTTGAATCTTACTTGCTGCAAAGGGATGAAAGCAAATAGGGAAAGAAAGAAAGAAAGAAAGAAAGAAAGAAAGAAAGAAAGAAAGAA
>JAAGEH010000024.1:5086601-5185677 GCA_011751065.1 Lasiurus cinereus
GAAAGAAAGAAAGAAAGAAAGAAAGAAAGAAAGAAAGAAAGAAAGAAAGAAAGAAAGACAAGGGGGGAAAGGAAAGGAATAAGGAAATAAAGGAGGGAAAAGGGGGTAAGGAAAAGAGAGAAAGGGAAAGAAACGGGAAGGGAGAAAAGGAAAGCTGGGAGGAAAGGGGGAAGGGAAAAAGGCATAGGGAGGCCAGCTCCAGGGACTACCTACTGGAAGGGGCTGGCATTGCAGATGGTGACAGCGGGGAAGTCCATGGTCTTGAAGCCAATGGAGAGTGAGACGCTGACCTCCCAGCTCAGGTAGGTCCTGATGAAGACACCCCACTGCCAGAAGACGATGGAGGCGAAGAGCAGCGTGAGCACAAACCACATGGCCTTCTTCTTCGGCCCCTCACAGATGATGCGCTTGGGGCCGTGGGTATTGGTGTTGTCGCAGTACCACACCAGCAGCTCCTTGTAGGTGTAGCCGGGGCCCTTCTGCAGCCGGTGCAGGCATTTGACCAGGTACTTCTTCACCTGCATCCTGGCACCTGGAGGGACATACATGACATGCAGCTGGGACACCAGCCTTGTGCCAAGGATATCCCAGCTTGGCCACAGCACCCAAGGGAGATGGGCAGTCCAGATTGCATATGGCATTTGTCCCTCCCTCCCTTCCTTCCTCCCTCCCCATTTTCTTCCTTTTTACTGTCTCTCATCATCCATCCACTCCTCCATCCATCCAAAAAGCATTTATTGAGTGCCTACTGTATGCCAGGCACTGGATTAGTCCCCATGGACCCAATACCAAGCAAAGGAACATGTTTCTGCCCCCTAGGAGCTTCCAGCCTAGCAGCCAAGTCACTTACACCCACAGCCTCCTGGTCACTGTCTGCAAAATGGGGATAACAGAGCCTAGAGACCTGCCGAGGGGTGAAGTAGGGGATCCATGAAGGTGCTCAGCACTGGGCCTGGCACCAACTAAGTACTCAGTTTGGTAGCTGCCATTTGACAAGCTGTTAGCAAGTGGGGCAAACCTGAGGGAAACTCCATCAGAAATGCATGGCTGCAGAATGTGATCAGGATGGGACCTGGAGCTCTGAGCTCCCAGAGGCAAGGAGGGTGGAGGTTAAGAACGAGGATTCTAGCCCTGGCCAGTTTGCTTCAGAGGCTGTGGCTGACCAAAGGGTTGCAGGTTCAATTCTTGGTCAAGGGCGTGGACCTTGGTTGTGAGTTCGATCCTTGTCCCTCGTTTGGGCTTGTGTGAGAGGCAATGAAACTGCCTCCCCCACCTTCCTCCCCCTCCTCCCTCCCCCCCCCCTCTCTTCCATTTTCTCAAAAAATCAATGGGGAAAAATCCTCAGGTGAGAATGACAAGAATGAAGACTCTAGAGCTGAAATGTCTGGCTCTGAGTTTGGCTCTGCCACTTTCCAGTTGTGACTTTGAGTAAATCACTTGCTCAGTGCCTGGGTTGCCTCATCTGTAAAATGGGAATAATAATGTCCTCTACCTTAGAGGGTTGTTGTGAAGACAATGAAAATATGGAACGTGGATCAATGTCTGGCTCCTAAGTGGCAGCTGCTGTTTTTTTTTTTTTTAATTAATTTTTATTAATTTTTTATACATATCTCCCCATTGCCCCCCTCCCTCCCAGGCGTACCCCGACCCCCCAGTGTCTGTGATCATTGGTTATGTTTATAAGCATGCATATAAGTCCTTTGATTGATCACTTATTTACCTCACCTAACTTTAATCTTTCTGCTATAATTTCACAGTCTGTTTGATGCTTTATGATTTTTGTCCTCCTGAGAATTATCAGTCTAGTCCCTTTCTGTGCTCCTGATTCTATTATATTCACCAGTTTATTCTGTTGATCAGATTTTTAATTCACTTAATTTTTAGATTCACTTGTTGACAGATGTGTATTTGTTGTTCATAATTTTTTATCTTTTACCTTTTTCTTCTTCCTCTTCTAAAAGGGTACCTTTCAGCATTTCATATAATACTGGTTTGGAGTTGATGAACTCCTTTAGCTTTTTCTTCTCTGTGAAGGTCTTTATCTGCCCTTCAATTCTGAATGATAGCTTTGCTGGATAGATTATTCTTGGTTGTAGGTTCTTGTTGTTCATCACGTTGAATATTTCTTGCCACTCCCGTCTGGCCTGCATCGTTTCTGTTGAGAAATCAGCTGACAGTCATATGGGTGCTCCCTTGTAGGTAATAAACTGTTTTTCTCTTGCTGCTTTTAATATTCTCTCTTTCTCTTTTGCTCTTGGCATTTTAATTATGATGTGTCTTGGTGTAGTCCTCTTTGGGTTCCTTTTCTTTGGGGTTCTGTGTGCTTCCTCGACTTGTAAGTCTATTTCTTTTACCAGATGTGGGAAGTTTTCAGTCATTATTTCTTTAAACAGGTTTTCAGTATCTTGCTCTCTCTCTTCTTCTGGCACCCCCACAATTCTGATGTTGGTACGCTTGAAGCTGTCCCAGAGGCTCCTTACATTATCTTCACATTTTTGGATTCTTTTCTCTTCTTGCTTTTCCAGTTGAATGTTTTCTGCTTCTTTATATTTCAAATTTTTGACTTGATCCTTGCCTTTCTCTAGTCTGCTGTTAGTACTCTGCATAATAGTTTTCATTTCAGTCAGTGTCTTTATCATCTTCTCTTGGGTCTCACTAAATTTATCCATCTTTTCTAGCATATTCTTGCAAAACCTTATAAGCATGGTTTTGAACTCTATATCCAGTCGTTTTTTTTCCTCCATTTCTTTTGCTTGTAATCCCTTCCCTTGTCTCGGCATTTTCACTGTGCCGGGGAAACTTCTGTGCTGGATTCAGCCGCAGAAGCCTCTGTTGAGCTTGGGAGGGTGGAGTCTCAGGGCTTAAGGGACCGCCTTGCCTTCCAGTCGGCCCCGCCCTCCACGGCCCCTGAGTCTCACGTGACTGGGTAATGGCTGGAGCGGTCCTTGTGCGCACGCACCCGCAGCGCCTCCAACCGCTGCCTTTCCGGCTCCCCTGCGAACCAGGACCACACGAGTCTAGGTCCCCAGGGTTTCGCCCAAAACAGGGGCCCAGTGGACTCAGAAGTGGCGCAGTTGGGAGGGTCTGTCTCCCGCCCACTCGCGAAAGCCAGCGGCACAATCAGCAATCCGTCCTCCGCGTGGTGCCGTGCGCGACCAGACCTCCGATCCTTTGCAACGCCCCTAAATTTCCGTGCACTTCTCCCTTTTCACAGTCCAAACTCCCCCCGTATGAGTCTCGGCTGGATCTGGGGTTTAGTGTCGTAAGATAAGGGGTTCAATGCCGTTGGGAGTCTCCGTTTCCCTCCCGCCAGAGAAAGCCAGCCAGGTACTCCGGCACCCGCTCTCTCAGCGCGCGTCTCCGTACCTCAGCTTTTTGCAGCTCCTCTGGGCCTCTGTGAGCCCCTCTCTTTCCCTCTAGTTGTAGAACTTCCACTCAGCCAGCTTTCCTGTGGTTCTGGATGATGTCCGTTCTGTCTTTTAGTTGTAGTTTTGAAATTGTTGTGCGAGGCAGCAGTATAGGTGTTTACCTATGCCGCCATCTTGGATTCTCCCGGCAGCTGCTGTTATTACAACTGCTCACACTCCCCAGGCTGAGAGTACCTGGAGAGGTCACAGAGGGGTTCCCTGGGGGAAGCAGAGTCAGGGGCGGGGAGCGACAGCAGGAGCAAAGGAGCCTGTAAGGAGAGCAGGGCCTTGTGGGTCATGCTAAGGATTTGGGTTTTAATCCCAAGAGAACTGAACCTTTGGAGGTGTGATGCCCTCAAATCTGCCGTCTGAAAAGAGCTCTGGGCTGTCTGCGGACGTGGATGGAGTGGGGTGGGGTCCGAGCATAGGTGTTGGCATGGGTGGGTGAGGCCTGCCCAACTTTCCTGACTGTTTCCCAGCAGCATGAAGAGGCAGCTTCTTAGGAGGATTAACCAAGACCTGGGAGTGGGCAGGGGAGAGCCTGTCTTCCTCCTCCTCCCCGATGCCGGTACTGATACTTAGGGGCCCCTGCGGCAGGAGCACCCCAGCCCAGCCCGAGCCACGCTGGCTGCAGGCCACCTCCTTCATGGAGCTGTCCGACTCCTGGCTGAAATGCCCCTCGCCCTCCTCTGACGTTCCGGGCATTGCAGTGGGCAGCCAGGTACCTGCTCCAGCATCCTCTCCCCCTTGCTCTGCCGTCCCTGCAGGTGAACTGCCCCTCCCCAGCCAAAGCTGGGTGGGTGGCCAGGTTGACCTCCACCACCATTTGGATCCCTGGGACTCAGTTCTGTTACTTGATGCTGGAATAACTGCGGAAGAGACTCCCTCCCAGCTAAGATGACTACGTGGGTGGTACGTGGCACCCCAAGGGGTGAAGACTACCCTAAAGTGAACCCACAGGAGCCACAAGATGGAGAGAGATTTCTGACATCATTTAAAAATCTGGATTCAGCCATTCCATAGCTATGGGAACCAATACATTTTCTTTCTTGCTTTTGCTGATCCAAATTGGGTGTCTGTCATTTGCAACCATTAGAATTTTTTTTTTAAATATATTTTATCGATTTTTTACAGAGAGGAAGGGAGAGGGATAGAAAGTCAGAAACATCGATGAGAGAGAGACATTGATCAGCCGCCTCCTGCACACCCCCCACCGGGGATGCACCTGCAACCAAGGTACATGCCCTTGACCAGAATCGAACCCGGGACCCCTCAGTCCGCAGGCCGACGCTCTATCCACTGAGCCAAACCGGTTTCGGCCAACCATTAGAATCTTAAGGAAAAAGACATTCCCCTTTCAGCCCTGTGACAGCTTCTTCCCCCGGCTCCTCTGAGGCTCACTCCTCCACTTTTACGAAGCCACTCTGTCAGTCCCTTTGCACCCTTCAAGCCCCGCTGATGGCCTCACTGAACCAGGAGCCTCAGGCTCATAGCTTGTCAGGCAACAGCATCTGGTTAGAATGAACAACATGTTGTTTTCCTTGGGTTTATTTTCAATGGGATCTTCTGTTAATGACGAGATACACTTAAGTAGAAAACAAGTACATATTCAGTAACCAACAGTAGAGTAGACGGCAAAGACAGCGAGGACTGGCAACTAAAGACTGGCAGTGGAGGGCTTGCCTCCTGACCCTGGTTTGGCCCCTGGGAGAGTAGCTAAGTAAGAATCAATAAATGGCACAAACAATGCAGATTTCACCTCCAAGGTGATGGATGGTCTGTGTTTGGAGTGTATACACAGCTTGTGTAGAGAGCTGTTTAAATCTGTTTACAGCTTAAACCAACCCAAAGCAGCTCAGTGGAGATGGAGTCCCTAACGTGGATGCAGGAAGAGTGGAGGCTGGCATGCCTGGAACTGCTCCAGGGGGCTGCCTCCATCCCGGTCGCGCGGGGCAGACGTTTCTGGCAGCTAGTTCAGAAACAGTAAATGGTGTGTACGCCTGTTTCTAAGAGAACACGGCACTGGCTGTCAGAGACAAAGGCTCCTGAGACTGCACTGGGCCCCTGGTGGAGGCGACTGGGAAGCGGTGGGCGTCACTACCGACTC
The DNA here is from genome assembly GCA_011751065.1 of Lasiurus cinereus. Classification (NCBI taxonomy): domain Eukaryota; kingdom Metazoa; phylum Chordata; class Mammalia; order Chiroptera; family Vespertilionidae; genus Lasiurus; species Lasiurus cinereus. Next base: position 5,092,116 of record JAAGEH010000024.1, read on the forward strand.
TGCCCACAAGCACGGAAGTGCTGTTCGTTAGGTCAGTTCTGAGCCTCAGGACGACAGGTTGCACATGGACGGCCAGGAGCTGCACTGGATTTGTGCAAGTCCCCCTCCTTGCCCCTGCTGATGGCTCAGTTCCTTGGAGTGTGTCCAGTGCACCAAAAAGGCCGTGGGTCCCATTCCCAGTGTGGCATCTACAAGAGGCAACCGATCTGTATTCCTCTCTCACAGCAATGTTTCTTTCTCCCCTTCCCCTCTTTAAAATCAATAAAAACATATCCTTGAATGAGGATTTTAAAAAATAATCCCTTTGTAAAAGAACAGCTTTATTGAAATATAGTTCACATAGCATAGAATTCACCCATTTAAAGTGTGGAATTCAGTGGATTTTAGTATGTCCACAGAATTGTTCAACCATCACCACAATAAGTTTTAAACCATTTTTGCCTTCCCCCCAAAGAAACTCTAACCCTCACTTCCTGTCCCTCCCTCCACCCTCTCCTACCCAAGGCAACCACTAATCTATCTTCTGTTTCTGTAGATTTACCTATTCTGGAGATTCCATATGAATACAAGCATACATTATGTAGCCCTTTGTGCTGGCGGTTTCTCCCATTTCTCATAATATTTTCTAGGCTCACCCATGTTGTAGCCTGTAGCAGCGTGTTTTTTAATTGTCAAATAATATTCCTTACTATGGATATGTCACATTTTATTTACCCATTCAAAAAGGAATGGACAGTTGGCTGTTATGCTACTATAAACATATGTGTACACGTTTTGGTGTGAACATGTTTTCACTTCTCTTGGGTATATACCCCGGAGTGGACATGCCCCAGGACCAGATGGTAAGTCTCTCTGTCTAACCTTTCAAAGAGATCCCACTGCAGTGCAGGAGCATTCCAGTTCCTCCACAACTTCTTCCAACTTTGCCAGGGGCCATTGAAAAAGTTACTGTAGCCATCCAAGTGGGTGTGACGTGGTGCTTATTCTGTGTTTTATTTGCCTTTTTTTCTGATGACTCATGTTGTAGACCATCTTTTCAGGTGTTATTGGCCAATATAGTCATTAAAGGGCCAATAAATCTTTGGAGAAATATGTACCCAGATCCTTTGCTCATGTATTTTAAATGGTCTATTTGTCTTTTTATTGCTAAGTTCTAAGAGTTATTTATATTTTCCTTATATGGTCCTTATCAGATGTAGGATTTTCAAAGATGTTCTATTTTGTGGGTTATCTTTTCACTTTCTTGACTGTGTCCTCTGAAGCACAAAACTTTTTAAATTTGATGAAAACCAATTTGTCTATGTTACTTTTGTTGCTTGTGGGTTAATATTATTTTAAGAATCCATTGCCTAATCCAAAGTCATAAAGACTTATTTTTACTATCTATTCTAAGAGTTTTAAGATTTTAGCTTTTATATTTAGGTCTTTGGTCCAGTTTGAAGTAATTTTTATATGTGGTGTGAGGTAGGGGTTCAACTTCATTATTTTGCATGCAGATAGCCACTTGTCCTAACACCAAGACTCTTCTTTCCCCATGTAATTGCCTTTTTACCCTTAGTGGTTATTTTTTAAAATTACTTATATTAAAAAAAAACACAACTAAATAAATGGCAAGATACACCATGTTTATGGGTCAGCAAACTCAATATTGTTAACATGTCAGTTAACCCCAAATTAATCTCTAGATATAATTGAATCTTAATTAAAAATTCCAGCAGACTTTTAGCAGAAATCAATAAGCTGATTCTAAAATTCAGGTGGAAAAACAAAATAACTAAAGTAGAAAAAAACAACACTTTGGAAAAGAAGAACAAAGTTGAAAGACATATACTATCTCAATCAAGACTTATTATAAGGTGTAATAATCAGAACAGTGTGATATTGGTGTAATGATAGACCTATTGGCCAATGGGATGGGAAAGAGGGTCCAGAACTAGGTACCAAGGTAATTTAATGTAGGAAGGGTAGTTTTTTCAACCAGATGCTAAAACAAATGAATGTCTATAGAGGAAAAGGTGAATTTCAACCCTTACCCCACACTATATACAAACATTAACTTAAAATAGATCAGAGACTGAAACATGAGAGCTTACGCTGTGGACCACGCAGAAGGAGGACAAGGGAAATCTGTGTGTGTCGGCATGGTCAGTGCTGTGGAAGGCAGGTCACCAAACCAAGAATCAGAAAAGGAAAAAACCTATAAGGTGTACTTGGTTAAGATAAAATCTTACCTTCAAAAGACACTGTTAAGAAAATGAAAGAGAAAGCCACTGAGAGAAAATATTTATAATAACGTGTCTGAAAAAGAATCTGTGTGAAGAATACATAGAGTCCTGAGAATTCAATAAGAAAGCAAGAGGCACAACGAAAATGGGCAACAGGTTTGAAAAGACAGGCAGAAAAGGGTGTATGAATGGCCCATGATCACACGAAAAGATGCTTCACTCATTACTCATTGGGGAAATGCAAATCCAGAGCACATGGACAGGCCACCTCCCTCCCACCAGGCATGGCAGCGCCAGGGCTAGCGAGCACGTGGAGCAATCAGAACTCTACGACATGATTGGCTGGAATGCAAAATGGTACAGTCACTTTGGAAAAACAGTTTGGCAGTTTCTTATAAAGTTAAAAGGACACTTATCATATGACCTAGCAATTCTACTTTCATTTACCACAGAGAACTAAAAATATGCTCAACCAAAGACTTCTATGTGTACATTTATAGCAGCCTTATTCATTAATAACCCCAAACTTAAAACAAGCCAAACGTCCAGCAGTGAGTGAATAAACAAACTGAGGCATATCTAGACCAGGGAAAACTCTTTAGCAATGAAAAGGAACTGAATATTGGAACATACACAATGCGGTGGCATTAACAAATCACTGCTGAGGAAGTGAAGCTGGGCACAAAAGAATTCCTGCTATATGATTCCATTTCTATGAAGGCCTGGAAAGGACATTCTCACTCAGGGACAGGAGACAAGGCAGTGAGGCCCTGGACCTGGTGAGCAGTGGGTTGACTAGAAGAATACATAAAGGAAGCTTGTGGAGGTGATGAAAATATTCTACATATTGAGTGAGATGTTTAATTGGGTGCATATATTTGTAAATACTATACCTAAAATGGAGGTATTTTATTGTATATAAATTATATCTGAATAAGGTTTTAACCAAATACTTAAATCCATTGCCATTTTGAAATTGAGGTTTCACATTTTTAAAAAAAATCTAGATGCTCTTCCTCTTCTGAAAAATCAGAATGACCTGATGAATGTCCCCCTGTGGTAACACTCTGCTGGGGCTGCACGGCAGCTGCCCCTGCTGGAGCCTGCCGCCCAACACCTTTCGTCTCCCGTTCCCCGTTTTTTTACACACAGCCCACTCTGCTCGTTTTTAATCCCCTGTGTTGGAGTATATGAACATATGACCTAACAACCCTTGTCAATCATAGGTTAGATGCTTTCATTAAAATCCCCTGTACTTACTGTTGCACTAAAATCTCAATTATACAAGGTTTATCAGGAAATAATTGTGTGGGTAGCTGGATTTTTATAGTTAATTGAAGGTTTGCTGGAAAATAGATGCGACTCTGGTGGTTAAAAAGTTGTTCACGGCCCTAACCGGTTTGGCTCAGTGGATAGAGCGTCAGCCTGTGGACTAATGGGTTCAATTCCGGTCAAGGGCATGTAACTTTGTTGTGGGCACATCCCCAGTAGGAGGTGTGCAGGAGGCAACTGATTGATGTTTCTCTCGTTGATGTTTCTAACTCTCTATCCCTCTTTCTTCCTCTCTGTAAAACTTAATAAACTATAGTTAAAATAAACAGTTGTTCATGTTTCTGCATCTGTTTAGGGCAGCTCTAGAACAGGAAGGCTGTCCGCCTGCACCCCGCCCAGCCGGAGCCCAGCTGGTGCTTGCTGTTCCGACTGCAGGACGACATTAGGGGAGGGGCTAGGATCTCTCCAGGGGCCGAGGCGTGTCCTGGGCATCATTTCATTGATAAATGCAAATATGTGCATTGTAGGCACCCAGATTTTGGTCTCTGTATGCCATTTCTGACCAAAAACCCCAGGGCTTCTTAGAAAATGGCTGTGCCTCTTTGGTGCAGGAAATGTACAAGAGGAGCCTGCCCTATGTGATCATAGCAGAAAGGGGAGGAAGGCACCAGGCACTCCTGGGGCCACTCAAGGGGTCCTTCGCAGGGGCTCTTCTTGCCAATGGCGGGAGACTGGAGCATCTTAAAAAATCCTGCAATAAATTGCAGCATTAAATGCATAAAATGTTTGTGATGTCAAAATAATTCGAGGAAGTAAAACATGAGTGTTACCGATAAATAAATGTCATTAATAAACGGGTCCCACTCAGGTTGTTTTCCTGTATTTGGGGCATGAGCTGCTATTACACTCAGTCCACTGCTTCCCTAACTGCACGGGCCTGAAACGTTCTGCTCGTCATGTAGCCTGAGGCCTGCTTTTGTACAGCCCTTCAGCTATGACTGCTTTTTATTTATTTTTCTTTTCTTTTTCAAAATTATTTTCGTTTATTTTTCCATCTCCTTTTATCCCCTCTGCGAAGGGTATAAGGGAGGACCGTGGCGTGACAGAGGCACACGTGGCCCGCAAAGCCAACACTAACTCCCTGGTCCTCCACAGGACACGTGTGCTGGCTGGCACCTGGCCTCCTGTGCCTGCGGATCTGCAGTAAATAGAGAGAAGTCTTTAAAATGGGTTTGCCCTTCAGTTTCTGTAGCTTATGTTCTTTTCCTCAGTACCTGCTAATTCAACGTTTCTGAATATCAGTGATCGGCATGCCGCCGCCTTCACGGCTCTTGCTGAATCCTGAGAGCACAGGTATCATTGTTTTCTTACCAGAAATCATCACCTCGGACCACTTTTCTGCTTTAAAAAACTCAGCTTTGTCCTGAGTAACACTACAAACACTAAGCAGTGCTATGCCTGTGAAATAGGTTTGATGTGCTACACCTTTTTTGGTAATGCACATGAAAATAATTTCACTATTTGAAAAAGCGTTCCTCTGTGTGGCACTGACCATCACCTTGCTCACCGCCCTTCAGGAAATTCTCTGGTGATTACTTTCTACCTGCACTGTCCAAAGACCTGCGATCTCCGCCCAGCGTCCTCCTCTGTCTCCCTGCCCTTCTTTAGGTCAGGGCGGCATAGTTATGTCCATTTCACAGAGTGCACAGTGGGACATACCCACGGGCTCAGTGAGTCAGAGGTAGATATGAAAATAGACAGCAGGTCCCCTGGCTCCTGGCCACTGGTCGAGGTGAGACACCCGGCCTCTTCACGTGCTCTGGTGGGCGTCGGGGAAGTCTTCGGTGTAGCAACAGATCCCTGCCTGCTCATGCTAGCCGAGGCAGTGCTCAGCATAAAGCCAAACCCTGTGAGGTGGAGAGAGGCGGTAAGGAAATTGGCTCCTTTCAAGGCCTTATTTGAGCTGATTACAGGAGGATGCTGCTGCCAGGGTGTATGGTAAGGGGGAAGAAAAGAAAGGGCAGATCAGCATGTATAGCCAGCACGCATTTGTGTAGAAAAGAGAGACATTTACCTCGGGGCAGGGGAACGGGGGGTGGGGGGGGTGGGAACGGGAGGGGAGGGAGGCAGAGAGAACCAGAAAGTGGTCACAGGAGCGGCTGGGGTACAGGCAGGAAGGAGACTTGAAAGCAAGTTACTCCTTATGTACCTTTTGTATTTTGGACCAGATCAATGTTTTTAAAAAATTATATTTTTTGGTGTAACATTGGTTAATACATACTAGGGTTTAATCTATTCATTTATTCAATCAGTAACTGTTAAGCACTGACTGTGTACTCAGCACTGTCATAGGCGCCAAGCATCCATCAATACACGGTCAGGTTGTGAACCCTTGCCTGGCCAGTGTAGCGTGCGTGCTGATGGGCAGCCCAGTGCAATCACGGGAGAGCAGGTGGCCGCCTGTGGCAGTTAGAATGTGCTGCCCATGCTGCTCGGGAGCTTGCATCGTGGGTGCGTGCAAATCCCTGTGAGAGCAGCATCAGTGGTGATTGCAGCATCGCAACACCCTCAAACTGGAAGCCATCTCACTGCCCAGAATGGAAAGGCTGCTGTGGGGGTGGGGTGCAAACCATCACAAGGGCTGTGGGAGCAAAGCGAGAAAGAGCAGCTGTGCTTGGGGCTCGATGGGCGGGTGGGGAGCAGTTTGGAAAGGTGCTCTAGGCGAGCTTAAGTGTTAATACTGTCGCCTCTGGGGGACCAGGCCGGGTGGGCTGGGCTGGAGCGCTGGAGGGACCGCCCCACTGCCATCAGCCAGCCGCCTCTCCCTTGCCTGCAGCACGTGATACACGTGTGCTCCTTGTCTGCCGGCCGGGAGGTCGCAGTCAGATGCACAGGCTCTGGGGGTGCCGCACAGTCGTTCCAGCCCCGAAATGCTAAGAATTCACGGCCAGTCCTGTGGCAGGGTCGGGGGGGGGGTCGCTTCTGTCTCTGTGGTGTCCAGGTGGTGGCCACATTCCTACGCCTCAAGAGGTGACCTCTGGGGGTCACTTCCCCACATGTCGGGGTGGTTTCCGGGGTGATGTGGGGCACAAGAGTAAGTGTCCCACTGCCTCACTCTGTATTGGGTGAGGGTGGAGTCCTTCTCTCATCCTCTGGGGCAGGGAGAAGTGAGGAGGTCCCACGTGTCGTGCAGATGGGCGCAGGGCCTTTGATAGGCCACCAACACCCACCGTGAAGGACCTGAAATGACTCACAACTCCACTGGGGGCACACAGGAAGGTTGAGGTCGGCCTCGCTAAGGTCTGGCTCTGATGTTTCCTCAAGGAGGGGCTCAAGCCACGCCAACAACAGGTTGGCCTTTGATGTCTCACCTACTGTAACCTGGTAACAGTGCCCGTGCCAGGCTCAGGGACAGGCCGCTTGGGAAGCACTTCGCACAGGGCCTGCCCGCAGCCTGGGCTGGCGGTAGCTGCAACGACCGTCACTTCACGCCACGGCCGGCAACTGGTTTTCCCAGGCCACTCCTGTGAACAGCTCTCCCTACCCGCTCCTGGCTCCCAGCTTGTGGACGTGGCCCTTGGGCTCTGGCCTCCGAAAGAGCACTTCCTACACTGTCCCAGCGGAAGGGAGACCGGCGAGGAGCCTGTGGATGGAGCCTCTCCCCCAAGGTGCCCTGGCCCTGGGCGTCTCTGCCAGGGGCAGGGGCTGGGAGAGCGAAGCACGGAGCTGCTGACTGAGCTGTGGAGCCCTTTCTGTAGCTCATCCTCCCGGAGGCTCACCCCCACGCCCTGAGCGCTGCAGCAGCCCCGGCCCAGATACAGCCCTTCCTCTCAGACTAATGCTAAGCTCCTGGGAGAGAGTCAGGGCTCCTGCTGAAGGCTGCTGTGTGCAGGGGCCCCTATGCTCTCTCCTCCTGCTACTTTCTTTAAAGCCTGGGCTATCTGGTTGCTTCTCCCGTGCCATCACACTCCCTTTTCCCCAGGCAGAACGAAGCCATCTTCCCCGAGAGCTTTGTACCTGGGTGTGAGAGAGGAGGGAGCCCTTAGGCCAGCTGTAGGCCCTGAGTGCCGTAAGGAGAGCTGCGAACCGCATGATCACGAGAGGAGCCAGCAAGGGGCACAGTGAGCGGGTGGGGCTGCCCCCATCTCCACCGACCTGCCAGCCTCCCTCCTGCCAGTGCCTGTAGGGCCGGTCAGGTGGAAGATGAGGGATGATGTCAGGAAGTGCTCAGAGCTGCTGCTGGGGCAGCACTGGCCAAGCCCTGCCAGGAGTGGAGCAGGCACCCGGCCGGCCGTGGGGAACCTGGCGTGCTCTCTGGGGGTGACACCGCCTTGCTCACCCCCCACCGTAGGCTCAGCTGGGAGCTCAGCACACCCCACACCCTGGCCCCTCGGGCACCACGTGAAAAGCAGGCCGCAGGGTTCCCATAAGACAGGCACCTGGGAGGGACGGGTGCTCCTGCTGGAGACAAGGCCTCACGCCCGGTGGCGGGCTCCACCCCTTAGCGGTGTCCAGGGGCAGCCGATGGCTGTTTTGCTTTCACATCGCTGTTTCTCTCCCCCTTTCCCTCTCTCTGAAAAATCCAATTAAAAAAAGTCTCATTTCAAAAATTAACGCTCAGGTTATGGTGAAGGTGGTTATCCGAGGCCCACAGTTCAGAGACGTTTGCCACAAGGTTGCAAGAGTGCCAGCCTGGCCCAGCACCCTGGTTTGGGGAACTCAGATCATGCACCTGCACTGGCTGCTTGCTTCCAGTTCCTTCTGGACTCCTGACCCAGCTCCCACTGCAAAGTGAAGGCCAAGGAGCTGCCGCTGAAGAGGCCTCTGGCCTGGAGGAAGGTCAAGGCTGGCGCTGACAGTGGCATTGTCCTTGTGCTCTCAAGGACTAACTCTTGGTCCCCAAAGACAGACCCTGGGCGCTGCCTTCTTGATTTGGGCTGCAGCTGGACACCAATTATATTGTCCTTGACTCAACAATACCTTCCTTTATATTGACTCACACTTGTTTTTACTAAAGACCTGCTTGAGCTTTGTCCTAAGCAACAATGTCCACAAAATCACAGGTTCGAGGTTACCAATTACTTATGTTTTCTAATACAGCACAAGGACTAGCGAGATGAAAGGCTTCTGTCAGCGCACCATCTAAAAACCCATCTCCGGCCGAGATCGGTTTGGCTCAGTGGATGGAGCGTGGGCTTGCGGACTGAAAGGTCCCGGGTTCGATTCCGGTTGGGGGCATGTACCTTGCTTGCGGGCACATCTCCACAGTGGGGCATGCAGGAGGCGGCTGATAGATGTCTCTCTCCCATCGATGTTTCTGACTTTCTATCTCTCTCTCTTCCTCTCTGTAAAAAATCAATAAAATATATTTAAAAAATAAAATAAAAATAAAAACAATCTCCGTGTGCCACACTGCTCAGGGTGACAGGTTCTGCCGAGGTCCTCCCGTTTCCTTAACTCACAGGTTAAATACCTCGTCCCCAAGGCTCAAGAGCAACTGCTGTGTGGACCCCTCAACCCCCAGTGCGGTGCCAGGCTGTGTTCTTACAAAACCTGTTCTGTTGGTTTTTCTATTACCAGCCTAAGATTACATCAGCCTCCATCCCAGGAGGCACCTGACACATGACCTGCCACCCAGCCCACAGCCCCTAAACTCCAGGACACCAGGTGTGGCCAGGCTGCCAGAAAAACCCCTGACGTTGAAATGACCTTTTAAAGGGGAAGCAGCACCCATCTGGCCTCTGGCCAATAGGCTATGCCTTGGAGGAGCCGTCCTGTCAGGAGGCCAGCGTGCTCCTAGTTTGTCATTTCCTTGTTCGACGGGTGGCCAAGTACCATACACAGGTTTGAAAAATGACCACACCTTGTGCCGATGAAAGCCTCACCGCTGTCTTCTCTGGCGACAGGGAGCAGGACGCCAGGGCACATGTGACACACCCGGAGCCTGAGAAGGGTGCTTAACTGTTTCTGCTTAAAAAACTGGGTTTATGTGGAGAGGAAGAACAATCTGCACGGGGTTAAACAGATATACTGGTGATCTTGGTGATTATCGGTGGTTTGTAATTTTCTACAATTCACAGATATTGCTTGTATGATTAAAAAGTAATAAAGGAGAAAGTTAATTTTTATATCAATACAGAAAAAAGTGAGATTATAGCTTTATGGGAAAATGGATTGTCCAAGGAAGATGGTTGTTAGGCCCCTGAAACTGATATAATTGTATTAACCAATGTCATCCCAATTAATTCAATTTAAAAAAGGAGTGTAGGGATCTTAGCCTTTAGCTGCGACTTTAGGGGAAGGGGTGGGCGATGCTGGGTGGGTTGGGATCAAGTGTCCAAAGGGGCTTTAGGAGAAGTTCAGATTAGAGGACTCTTTAGCCTGGGTTCTAGTATTTGCAAGTTTTCCCAAAAATTTGTTACTTTTATAAAATATTTAAAAGCCTCACAGAGAGGAGGTCCAAGTCAGTTGGGAAACTGGGCCTGGGCCTCTCCAGTTTGACAGTGCTCCCCATGGAGGCAGATGGGTCCTTCCTTTGCTCCCGGGCACAGGGTGAGCCCAGGGCAACTTCCCACTGAGCGGCAGCCTTGGAATGCGCATTTCCTGGGTGGCTCCTGTCTCCAAACCCTTGTTGACAGTCTTAAAGCCTTGCTTGCCTCCTTGTTGCCGGGACGCGGCTGCTCTGGGCTTTATAATGTGCAATTATGTTCACATGGGAAGACAGCTCGCCCCCCAGGCCCGATGTCAGGCGCCATGCCATCACATCCTAATGGGCAACTTGGGGGTGCCAAGGGCGAGCACACAGCCCAGGGCCCTCCCCTCCCCAGCATGCAGGCAGCCACTTGCCCAGGGTGGGTGGTGTGTGGTGTGTGTTGACAGCTGTGGGGAGGAATGTGGCTAGTTTCACGTGCTCCCTCCCTCCCTGCTAAGGCTGGAGGCAACTTGAAGGGGAAAGTGTCTGCCAAGCCTCAGAACAGGCCAGTGGGCGGGGAGTAGGGGCTGAGATGGAGATGCTTACCCCACTGGGAAGAAAAGGCTGTGTCCTGACGAGAGGAAACACGGATTATTATCTTATTATTCACAATGTGAGCTCCTAGAGTCAGAGGTGAGTGGAGTCTCAGACCATCACAAGGGCTCATCTGTAAATGCCTCCCCTCACCATTGCCCCCTGAGCCTGCATTTTTAAGAAGGGCGGAAAGGGGCTAATGCCCGCAAAGCGCTGGGCATGGCGTGGGGTGCTGGCTGTTGTTCTTGCTGGGGGAGGGCTGAACAGTGCAGGTGGCATGCACACTCACCTGCGAGGCGGCCTCGGAAAGGACAGTGCTGGTAGGGGAATTTCCCAGCTCAGAAAGGAAAGCTTCGAACCCCACACGGCACTTCCCCAGGCCCAGCTGGCCCAGGTCACGCTTCTGTCAGAAACTGTCAAGGGTGCCCCTGTGTCTGCAGAATAAAGGACGAGCCCTTAGCTGGCTTTCAAGATGCTGTTCAATGTGGCCCCAACCTGCATGTCTTAATTTATTCCCCTCATTCCCCTTTAAAACAGTAGTGCTTAAGAGTGTGGGTTTAAATCCCAGCTGTCCCAGCTGTCACTCACTGTGAGACTGTGGGATCAACTTACCCTCTCTGTGCTCTGGTTTTCCCATCTGTCCAGTTAGGGGAAAGCAGTACCTACTTCATTTCCTGCCCCCCCCTAATGGAAGTCACCTTGTCATCCTCCTCCTCCTCCCGCCCTCACCCTCACCCTGTGGACCAACTCCTTCTATTTTACTTCCCTCTGTTGCAGATCATGGCTATTTACATCCCTCTCTAATCTATGCTACTGGGTGGGGAGGTCCCTGGATTTCCCAATACTTGAGTTTGGAACTTGCACACAGTAGGTGTTCAGTAAGTACGCCTGGCCTTCAGGGCTGGGTGGAGCAGGGTTGACATTCAGCTGCTAGCCTGGGTGGTTTCAAGGGTTGATTATGTTTGGAAACCTTTTCTGGTGGAAGGACCTTTTACATAAACATTCCAAATATGATCACTGCTCTGTGTGTAGGGATGGGGGACACCTGCTCTTCTTCCATCCACCTGCCACTTAGAGTTCAATTGTGTCCCCCAAATTTATATGTTGAAGCCCTAACCCCCAGGACCTCAGAATTGACTGTACTTAGGGTCTTTAAGAGATGCTAAAATTAAATGGGGCCAGCAGGGAGGCCCTAATCCGACCTGACCGGCCTGCTCATAAGAAGAGGACATTTGAACACCCAAAGAGACACCAGGGGTGTGCCCTCTCGCACGAGAGACCTTGTGAGGATACAGCCAGAGGAGGTAGCTGCAGCCACAGAGACCTCAGGAGGCGCCTGGGCCTTGGACTTTCAGCCTCCAGAACGGTGAGAAAAATTTTTGTTGTTTAAGCCGCCAGTAGGGGTATTTTGTCATAGCAGCCTGATTGACTAATAAAAGCTGTAATAAGAGCAGGAACCAGGAGGCATGAGGATGAGCCAGAGGTGAGGAGAGTGGAGGCTGGGGGCTTTCCTCCCACTTCTAGATTACGAGGCTAGGCCAGTCAGTAAGCCCCCAGACCCTGCAGAATGATTTCTGCTCGGGAGTGAGTCTATTCTTCCCTCCTGACCAACAGATTCCATGCCTGTCTATAGAAACACACTCCATATTTAACTGCCCACTTTGCAAGTCCTTTCGCATTATCAGATTAAAGACAATAATACATGGCATCTTAAACCTATTATTATTATTACTACTAGAGGCCTGTGCATGAAATTCATGCACTGGGGGGAGAAAGGGGGCAGTGGGGAGAGATCCCCTCAGCCTGGCCTGCACCCTCTTGCAATCCCAGACCCACAGGGATCCCTGCAAAATCTAGCCTAAACTGGCAGTCAGACATCCCTCTCACAATCCGGGACCACTGGCTCCTAACTGCTCGCCTGCCTGCCTGATTGCCACTAGCCAATCACCTGACTGCCTAATCACCCCTAACTACTCACCTACTTGCCTAATCACCCCTAACTGTTCCCTGGGAGGCAGGGCCAACTGAGGTGAGAGGCCATGGTGTTCTGGTCTCTGGTTGCTCTGGTCATCCCACCATTTTGGTTGCTGGGATTTTATTATATAGGATTTGACAAAGAGTGAGAGTTCAAATTTTTTTGTCCAGAAGATCTTGCATTTTCTTGCAGAGTCCAGCAAAAGCTTCCCACCACACTTGGAGTAAAATCAAACTCCTTCCCACTGCTTAGAGGACCTGGCCGCCCCCTCCTGCCCCACCCTTCCTCTTTGCTCTTCCAGTTTCCCAAATTGCTTCTTGTTGTTCCCATGTGGAGCAGTGGCCCCTGGACCACTGATCCCCAGCCCCTGGCAAGCTTCAGGCTGTGCCCCAGGATCATACACATGCGAGTGCGCGCGCACACACACACACACACACACACACACACACACACACACACAAATGCACACATTGGGCCTCGTGCACAGCTGCTCTAACTCCATAGGTTGAGTTGGTTTTGGTATCTATATATTTTAAACTAGAGATCTTTAAAAAAAGTATTTATTGACTTCAAAGAGGAAAAGCAGGGGAGATAGAAACATCAATGATGAGAAAGAATATTTGATTGGCTGCCTCCTAAACACCTCCTATTGTGGATGAGTCTGAAACCAGAGCATGTGCCTGACTGGGAATCAATCCCTGAACTCCTGGTTCATAGGTCTACCTCAGCCACTGAGCCCTGCTGGCCAGGCTGTGTATATATTTTTAAACTTCAGCACAGAGTCTGTTGCATGGGCAGCATTGAGGCCGGCACCATCATCTTCATGGAACTGGCTGCTTCCTTCAAGGCCCAGTTCTGAGACCGTCTCTCTGAGGGGCCCACCCTGGCCCACGGCCCTCTTTATTCTCGCTGAAGAACTAACTCCATCATGTTTCTTGTCTGCCCCCTCCACCAGACTTTAAACTCCCCATGGTGTGTGCTGGCTTCTCGTCCCAGCAGCACCTCAAATTCTACAGCACCCTATAGCACCCCAGAAGCAACCCAGAGCACCCCACCAGTAACTCAGGACACCCAGGGCACTCAGAACACCCATGGCACACAGAGGACACAGGGCACCCAAGGCACCCAGAGGACATAAGGCACCCAAGGCACCCAGGGCATGCAGGGCATCCTGAACACCCAAGGTACCCAGAGCACCCAGGGCACCCAAGGCATACAGGGCACCCAGAGGACCCAGGGCATGCAGGGCACCCAGGGCATGAGGACCCAGCAGAACTTCTCTGTCTAGCACAGGAGCCACAGCTACATGTGGCTCCGTTAGTGATGGCTCCACCACTCGGGCTGAGCTGTGTCCTCAGGGTCAGACCTCAGAGAAGTCGTGAAAGGACATCTGCTCATGTGACCCTCATCGTCAACCTCTGAGGCAGAAACTGTGATCAGCCCCATTTTACAGACAAGGGCTCTGAGGTTCAGAGAAGTTTTGTCACTCGCCCAGTCACACAGCCAGAAAGTGTCAGAACTAAGAATTAAATTTGGGTCTTTCAGACTTTAGAGCCCAAACTTTTTTTTTAAAATAAATCTTTATTGTTCAGTTTATTACAGATGTCCCTCTTTCCGCCACCCCCCTAGCTCCCCTCTACCTGATTCCTCCCCACCTCCACCCCATGCCCTTATCCCCCACCACTGTCCTCATTCATAGGTGTAAGATTTTGTCCAATCTCTTCCTGCACCCCTCATTCCCCCTTCCCCCAGAGAATTGTTAGTCCATTCCCTTTCTATGCCCCTAATTCTATTATATTCACCAGTTTATTCTGTTCATTAGATTTTTTATTCACTTGATTTTTAGATTCACTTGTTGATAGGTATGTATTTGGTATCACTTTGTGGTTCTTAATTTTTATCTTTACCTTTTTATTCTTCTTCCTATTCTTAAAGAAAATCCTTCAGCATTTCACATAATCCTGGTTTGGTGGTGATGAACTCCTTTAGCTTTTTTTTTTTTATCTGTGAAGCTCTTTATCTGCCCTTCAATTCTGAATGATAACTTTGCTGGGTAGAGCACTCTTGGTTCTTGCTATTCATTACTTTGAATATTTCCTGCCACTCACTTCTGGTCTGCATAATTTATGTTGAGAAATCAGCTGACAGTCGGATGGGTACTCCCTTGTAGGTAACTAACTGTTTTTCTCTTGCTGCTTTCAAGATTCTCTCTTTGTCTTTTGCCCTTGGCATTTTAATTATGATGTGTCTTGGTGTGGTCCTCTTTGGATTCCTTTTATTTGGGGTTCTGTGAGCTTCCTGGACTTGTAAGTCCATTTCTTTCACCAGGTAGGGAAAGTTTTCAGTCATTATTTCTTCAAATAGGTTTTCAGTATCTTGCTCTCTCTCTTCTTCTGGCACCCCCATAATTCTGAAGTTGGTATGCTTGAAGTTGTCCCAGAGGCTCCTTACATTAACTTCACATTTCTGGACTCTTTTCTTTTTGTTTTTCTGTTAGGGTGTATTTTGCTTCCTCATATTTCAGGTCTTTGATTTGATTCTTGGGATCCTCCAGTCTACTGTTGGATTTCTGTATATTATTCTTTATTTCAGACAGTGCATGCTTAATTTCTGACTGGTCCTTTTCTATTATTTTTTTAGCATTCTCATTAAGATCCTTGAAGGTGCCAAAATCTGTTTGGCTCAGTGGATAGAGCATCGGCCTGCAGACTGAAAGGTCCCAGGTTCGATTCCAGTCAAGGGCATGTATCTTGGTTGTGGGCACATCCCCAGTAGGGGGCGTGCAGGAGGCGGCTGATCGATGTCTCTCTCTCATCGATGTTTCTAACTCTCTATCCCTCTCCCTTCCTCTCTGTAAAAAATGAATAAAATATATTAAAAAAAAGATCCTTATAGGTCTCACTAAGTTTCTCAGTGAAACTTAGAAAATTGTAGAAATTTCTTGAGTAACCTTATAAATGTGGTTTTGAACTCTATGTTCAGTCATTTGCTTTCCTCCATTTCTTTCATTCATGACATGTTTCTTGGTCTCCGCATTTTGGCTGCTTCCCTGTGTTGATGGAGTGGCTTTGTGGGCTAGTTGTCCTTTAGGGCCCAGTAGCTCCGCCTCCCCAATCACCTGAGATGGGCACTCTTGGTGCACCCCTTTGTGGGCTGGGTTCACAATCTTGTTGTAGTTAAGCCTTGATTGCTATTGGTACACTGGGAGGAATTGACCTCCAGGCCAATTGACTGTGAGAATTAGCTGTGTCTATAATGGAAGAACTGCTGTGCTGGAGACACCCCTTTGCTTCAGTGGGGCTTTGGTGCTCACCAAGTCTGCCTCTTGAGTGTGTCACTTATGTATGTGAGGAGTTGAAATCTGGTGTCGTCTCACACTGACCTTTAGGTACACCTGTTCCTGGATCTCCAAGGAGGTGCAAGTGAGCTAGTGTCTGAGGCCACCCAGTAGGAGCTACAGGGAGATTTGCCAATTTCTCCTCTTTGCTTGGAGTTTGGAAGTTTTGGAGTTGTCTCACCCAGTTGCAATTTGTTAGGTTAAGCTGCCAGAGGGCAGGCCATTCATATGCAAAAGTCGCCACACAGCTGGGTGGGTTTGTAAATTGGGCGGGGCGGGTCTCTGGGAGTCACTATGCTAGGGCGTGGCAAACAGTAATGGCTGCCAGTCAGCCCTCTCTGCCGCGTTCGTGTTCTGTTCAGTGTCCCGTGTCCCACGACCCAGTGCGGTAAACAATGATTCCAGTACGGTAAACAATGATTCCAGTACGCAACTCTGTGAGAGAGCCACCCTCCCTTTCCGACCAGATGGCAGACAGTCCAGTTTCTCCCTGTATGAGTCTGGGTCCCCAGAATCTCGCCAGAAACTGGAGTTCAGTCGGGAACCTGTAACTCCTTCCCAATTGAAAAACAACAGCACATGCCAGCCCGATTCACGTGTGTCTCCCTAACTCTGCCTTTCTGAGCCTCTGCATGTCCTACCAGGTCTCAATGCACTATTTTTCTTTCCTTCTAGTTGTAGAACTTCCACTTTGCCAGCTTTCCCGTGGTTCTGGGGGATAGTCGTTTTGTCTTTTAGTTGTAGTTTTGGTGTGGTTGCGAGAGACAGCACATATAGGTATATACCTTATGCCACCATCTTGGTTCTCTGAGACTAAACTCTTAGGGGATGGCGGTGCCATGTTTTCTGGTCTGTCTTCCCATCTGTTGGTTGGACCTTAGGTTTGGGAAGTCACTTGGGTGTCCATGATATTGCTGCTGGGGATGATGGGCAGTGATGGTGGTGACGGTGATAGTGGTGCTGATAGTGATGATGGGGACAATAGTGATGATGATGGTGAGGGTGATGATGGTGATGAAGGTGATGGTGGTGGTCAATGTGGTAAAGATGATGATGCTGGTAATAATGGTGATAAAGGTGATGATGGCAGTGGTGATGGTGAAGGTGATGGTAATGATGGAGATAAAGGTGATGGTAATGATGGTTATGAAGGTGATGGTGATGATGATGGTAATGATGGGATGAAGGTGGTGGTGGTGACGACAGTGAGGGTGATGAAGATGATGGTAATGATGGTGATAAAGGTGATGGTAATGATGGTGATAAAGATGATAGTGGTGAAGGTGGTGAAGATGATGGTAGTGATGATAGTGATGATGATGCTGATTATGTACCTATTTAATAGGGTGATTGTGCAGATTAAATGAGATAACCATGCCTGTTCTATAGTAAGGGCTTCATTAGTGTTGGCTCAGCTGGGCTCTCTGTGCCCTTACTTCCAGGGGGGTGGTTCCTCTGCCTTGGAGTTTGTTAAATGAGCCTTCCTGTTTAAACATGAGTGAAAGGTGTGGATCAGAGACAAGGAAGGGAAAGGGTGGTGTGTTTCTCTTTGACTCCTGCTTTTGGCTCAGTCTCCATTTCCTGCCAGCCAGGCCCAGGCTCTGTGGCCGCCCACTCCTAGGCCTCAGGGAGATGTGGGGGCTAGAAATCTAGTATCGGAAGGTGAGGGGCTCTGCCCACAGCCACATGCAAACTGGGCTCTAGCCTGGCCTGTGTGATTAGGATCTTCACCCACACACGACTCGGCACATCTAAGGGAGTGGACTGCTGACACCTTTCAGGGGAGGCCAGGCCCCGAGAGCCCGTCACAGGGTGAAACTCCCCACTTCTCTTCATGGTCCCCTTTCAGACGACACCCAGCAGTGAGTGGCAGGAGCAGAGTGGGCTCGGTCAGATTGCTTGGGTTAGAATGTGTGCCGAGGCAAGCTGCTTAACCTCTCTGAGCCTGTCTCCATCTACAAAACGCAGACAATGCACAGCTGTTCCACGGACTGTCAGAGGGAGACAGACCACAGGGACAGTGCAGTTTCTCCACGTGTGAGCTGGAGAGTGCTTGTAGCCCACCTTCCCGACTGCAGGAAGAATCCCATGAAATAGCACATCTGCCTGCCATCCGCCTACATGTAAATGACACTGATGATTATTGTTATTATTACTGTGGGGGAGAAAGCCGCCACCCGCCAGCATTTATTTGAGGATCCATATCAGATGCTGAGAGAAACCGAGAACACACATCGCTGTGTGTGAGCAAACAAGGAAACAGGCAGTGACCACGCCTCCTCGAAGGAAAACGCTGTGGCAGCCAGAGGCCTTCAGCCAACTGGACCCTAAGGTTCAACAGGACAGCTCCCCACCGGAGGCCGGGCGCCTGGGGCCCAGTGGGAGTTCAGGAGTCGGAACGGGGTGG
Organism: Lasiurus cinereus; assembly: GCA_011751065.1. Classification (NCBI taxonomy): domain Eukaryota; kingdom Metazoa; phylum Chordata; class Mammalia; order Chiroptera; family Vespertilionidae; genus Lasiurus; species Lasiurus cinereus. The sequence continues at coordinate 5,110,338 of JAAGEH010000024.1, forward strand.
AGAACAGGTCTCAGGGGAGGCACTGAGAGCTGTAGCTGGCTCACCCCTGTGTCTCAGTGCCCAGCCCGCTGCTCGCACTCATCCATCCATCCATCATTCATTCACTCACTCACACATTCAACAAAGATTCGTCCCGTGTTGCTGGGAGGTGGCAGGGCTGCAGAGTGAAGCAGTGAGCGCAGCAGTGAGAAAAGCCCGCCTCTAGCAGTTTCCCTTCCTGTGAACTGGTGCCGCAGACTCCGGGAAACTCCCTAAGTAACCCTACTACTGGGGAGGGCCCGTGCCCCTCCAGGTTTTGCCTTCTGTGCGTAATGCCCCGTCATCCTTTGGCCAGGGTGTCATCTGTCGTCTGGTGTCGGAGAGGTTGGACAGGCTCCTGCGACAAAAGGCCTCAAGGTGCAAACCAGTGCGCTCTCCACTCGACTGACATCACCCTCCCTGAACACACGCCAGGCCCTGACTGCCATCTTCCAGGTTCCCTGAACTCCACAGGTGGAGATGTTTGTGTCTTTCCAGCCCGTCCTCCCTCCCACGCCCCACCCTCATCCTTCCCCCAGCGGGAAAGGCAAGGACATTCCGAAGTTAATCAGACCAGTGAGGAGGGGGGCCAGGGACTGGAGGTCAGTTACCTACCCACCTTGAGCTCAGGGGCAGTGCACTGAGCTTGCTGACACCTCACCAGGCCCCTGAGGGAGGGACCAGCTCTGTTCCCAGTTCCCAGTTGGGGCTCAGAGGTTCAGCGTCCCCATCAGTCACACAGAGCTGAGTTCCAACTCTAGCCTGTCTGACCCCCAAACTCTTAATTGTTAATGCAAACAGCCTGCGGAGGAAAGTTATGGATTCTGGGGATTACTAATAAAACCCCTATACCTTGGCAGTAGTTCTTTGGGGACCAGAATTGTTTCCCCAGGGACCAACCCCCATCCCCTGCCCAATACATGGCCCCTTCTTTCATTAGGTAGCACGGGTCCTGTTCCAGGCACACTTCTAAACATTTCACCTCCCTCTCCCCACCCCCCGCCAATGTATAAACAATCCTTCAAAGGAACTTCAGGTCTACAGCCTCAGGCCCCAAATGTTCCCTGGGGCCTCTCTCACTGACCAGCTTCCCCAAAGCCTCTATCCAAATTCTTCTCACTCCCAGGCAAACCGCAGAGAAAGGTGATCCCACCTAAGTTGGGGGTGGTGCCTTTCAGCCAGGAAAATCAACAAATTCCACACGCAGACAGGGCGGAAGAGCCACAGCAGAGTTCAGGAATCAACTTGGGGTGAGAGGAGCTTGTCTGGGGAGGTGAGACCCGTCCCAGACCCTTGATGGAGCCAGATCAGACGCAGCTCTTGAAGAAATGTGCATCTGGCTGCCTGGACCTTAACCCTCCTTCCAGACCTCAGCTGGACAGTAAGTCCCTGAACATCAGGAGAGAGCAAGGCTGCCTGAATGTCCTGGGGTCTGCAATTCAGGGCCCCTGAGGCCCCAGCCTCCAAATCCTCAGGGAGGTACAGGGGAGGGGGAGTAATTGGGGGCAGAATTCACATTCTATTGTTATAACTGTGTAAGTTATAACAATATGATTCACAAGTCCATGAACCCCTCAGAACCTCCATCTCTTACGGCCTCCATCAACGGGCACCCTTACCTATTGCAGTCTCCCCAAACCTCCTGCCACCCCAGGGAATGCTTCCAGGTTAAGCTTGGCCCCATGACTATGTCTTGTTTTCCTTATGGTAAAAAGGAAATTCCTTTCTAAAAAACAAAATGGTTAAGACTTTCAGGCTTATTTCAAGTTAATTTAACAAACATTTACTCAGTACTTACTGTGTGCCAGGTACTGTTCTAAGCACTTGACACATTTTAAAGCACCTCTAATGAGGTGAGAATTTGTATTATCTCAAGATTACAGATGAAAAAAAAAAAAGCACAGAAAGGTTAAATAATTTGCCTGCGGTCACACAGCTAAGTGACAGAGCCAGGATCCAATCCCTCTGTAGGATAGCAGGCTCCAAGTTAAGAATTGCAGCACCTTTTGGTATTCCCAACAGCCAAGACATTTTGTCTGACACTACGTTTTGTAATTTATGAAAACACACGTTTTAACTTTGCAAATACAAAGTGACGTAAAAATACAGATGATGCGTTTACAAACTCCCTTGACACCTGCCCCACATGAACCTGCTGGTCTTCATATTTGGTCTTGTGGCTATTCTAGTCTCTCTCCTATCCTAATCCCGACCTTAGAACAGTCCCAGGATGCAGAGCAAGGACTTGGCGTGGACCAGTTATGGAACCCTTGCAGGATGCCCAAGAGCCGGACACTCTCTCCCGTTTGCAGTGGGAAGACAGGCTTAGAGATCGGCTCACACTTGCTCTAAAGTACACACAGCTGGGAAGCGGCAGGGCCAACAACCAGACCCAGATGATATGATATCACAGCTCCTCCTTTTTTGTTGGTCATCCCTAAATGTTTCCATTGTGGCAAAATATACAACGTGACACTGACCACTTGAACCATCTTCAAGTGTACTCTTCAGTGGTATTAAGCGCATTCACATCATTGTGAAACCATCACCGCCATTTATCTTCAGAACTTCTTCATCTTCCCGACATAATGAAATGCTGCACCCATTAAACACGAACCACCTCTATTCCATTGTTCCTCTGAATCTGCCTTGTCTAGGTCCCTCGTGTAAGTGCATCACAAAATATTTGTTCTTTTGCGCCTTCCTTTTAAAAATTTAATTCATTTTTTATTTGAAGGCATAATATGTAATTTGGGTGGTGATCTCTCTAACTTCATGATTGCTTTGAATAAAGCAAAAGAAGATGTGTGTGTGTGGCTGGATGATGCAACTATAATGTGATAAACATATGGATGTAAAACACCTAAAGGGCACCCAATTGTGTGCAGTGAAAAGCAATCCTCCTTTTCACCAAAGATCAAAGCAACCATTCTCAGCAGCTTCCAGGTTGTCCCCAGACTATGATGTGCACATAACTGTATACATTACATGCCTGTGGAGGCCCTTTCATTGCACACATAGACACACACACACAGACACACACATACGCAGACACACACATGCACACACACACACACACGCAGGCACACACAGAGACACATAGACATGCACACAGAGACACACGCAGACGCAGACACACACAGATGCACACATACATGCAAACACACATATAGACACACACACAGATAGACACACAGACACAGACACACACACATAGCACACATAGACACACACAGACGTACACACATGCAGACAGGCGCACAGATGCAGACACACACACACATGCACAGATGCAGACACAGACACACACACAAAGACACACACAGACACAGACACACAGACACACACTCACACACAGATGCAGACATACACAGACACAGGCACACACATATGCAGACACACACAGACACACACAGGCACACAGGCAGACACAGATACCCACACACAGACGCAGCCACACACAGGCAGACACAGACATACATACACAGAAGCAGACACACACAGGCAGACGCAGACACACACATAGACACAGACATACACATAGACACAGACACACACACACACACAGGTTCCTAGATCGACATTCAACCCCTGAGCCACACGGGCTGGGTGCCCATGGCTTCTTTATAACTGCAGCCTGCACCCGCCCCACAAACTTCTGGGCATAGACATTCGATTTTGCCACAAGACCAGCGGAACTGGGACCAGGACCGGCGAACTATTCTTGGCTCTGCTATGTCCTAACTGTGACCTTGACCAAGGATGTTTACTCCTCAGGCCCCAGTGTCTCCAGCAGAAGGAAGGACGGTCCAGGAAAGGTGCTCTCTCAAGTTCACGCGTTAGTGAGGCAAAATGGCTGGAAGTTTCCATGCAAACCAATCTTCACGCCACAGAAGGTCCGCCTCAGAGGGCTTTTTCATGTGCAGCCTTTGAATGTGTCCTTTAATGCGTGTGCCCGCAGGCACCAAGCATATACTGTGACCCGGTAACCCCAGAGGATCCACATCCAGGCTGTATTGTATGTAAATCAACCCCATGATGATTGCTGACAGCCTCATCTTGTTTGCCCCATGAACCTGCCATTTTATGACTCCACCGCCAGTGTCATTAAAAGGCAACGTTTTTCAACGTGTCGTGTTTGAGTGGAACCTCGGCAGATTAGGAAAAAGCTGAGAATTTCATGTTTTTCCCCTGACTTTACACAGGGATGCCACCAATCCTCAGTCCTCTCTCTCTCTCTCTCTCTCTCTCTCTCTCTCTCTCTCTCTCTCTCAATCTCTCTCTCTTGGTGGGGGATGGTGGAAGAGAATGATACTAGCATGTTCCAATTTCGTTCAAAGACAAAAAGATGCCTACACTCGCCGAAACCAGTGTGGCTCAGTGGATAGACACAGAAACACACACAGACACAGACACACAGACTCAGACACACACAGGAAGACACAGACACAGACACAGACACACACAGGCAGACACACGCAGACAGCACAGCTGGGAGAGTACTTCACATCTGATCTTCCAGAGCCTGCTCCCCTTTGCAGGGCTGCATCGCCTTCTCCTGCGTGGCTGTGCCCACAGTGTTGGTTCTGCTGGTAGATGTGTGGACAGTGTGTCATTGCTTGCTCTCATATGCGTGCCACTTGGTCCTGGCATATTGTGTTCAGCCCTGGAGGTAGAAGGGCAGTGTCCCAAGGATGCCCCCGAGGTTGCCTGGCTTGTGCTCCGCTGGGCTGGAGCCTGGCTCCCTGCACGGCCGCCTATGCTCTGGCGGCGGGAGACAGATTCCATGTGTATCTGAGTATTTCTTGTTTTCATCTGTTTGAATTCAGTTTGTACTCCTTTCTAAGTGAACAACCAAGTCCTACCCTTCACTCTATTTTTTTTCTGTTTTGGATGGAGTGGTTGGTCTTAGATTTGCCAGAGCTCTTTACCCCGACAGTGGTCGGCAAACTCATTAATCAACAGAGCCAAATATCAACAGTACAATGATTGAAATTTCTTTTGAGAGCCAAATTTTTTAAACTTAAAACTTCTTCTAATGCCACTTCTTCAAAATAGACTCGCCCAGGCCGTGGTATTTTGTGGAAGAGCCACACGCAAGGGAACAAAGAGCAGCATATGGCTTGCAAGCTGCAATTTGCCGACCATGACCCCAGGACATTAACTCTTTGTAACAAGAGTGGAATATATTTGTATTCGTTTGATGTGCCTGGGTTTATGGGTGTTTTTGGTAGTGCAGAAAATATTAATTTTTATGTGGGCAAACTAGCAACTTTGACCATGCACCCACCCGTGGGGCTGTGCAGCTCCTCGCTCCCGACAGTGCTCAGAGTGGCCTGCTTCTCCCCCGGAGGCCTCTGGCAACTGCGACTGTCCCCAGCTTGCAAGCCCCTCCTTGCACTGGACCTGGGACCTCCTCAGTGGTCCTCAGCCTGGACACACAGCCTCATGGGAGTCAGGGGAGAAGAGACTGCCCTACAGCCCCTGGCTGAACAGCCCCTAATAACAAACTTTTTGTGAGTTGATGAGTCCTCAGAAATCTCAAGATGAGCGAACTGGGGGCTGCAAGCGTCTGAAGGAGAGCAACTTCTAAAGCATGGCTCCCGGGATTCCCCACCTGTGACTTTCCATCTGTATGAAATGGCCTGTGTAGCCCCGGAGCAGGGAGCTTTGCCGAGGACAGAATTCTCCCCAATCCAGCTCCCCTCTAGGGAGGTGGGTGCAAGGCCGGAGAGCTCATCTGAAGGCCTCCTCCAGGCCAGCGACTACAGTGTTAGGGAGCACGAGGCCCACCCGGAGGGCAGGGCCCCGGCAGGTTGTGGACCACCCCCACATTTCTGACTCCAAGCCCGAAGGCGCGTCTGAGAACTGCATGTCTGACACGCTCCAGGTGACAGGTGGCTCCCAGGCGCCACACTCAGAGACCCTTTGGCCCAGGTCACTCCCCGCCTCTCCCCCGACTGAGATTGGGCAGGGGTGTGAGAGGTTGAGGGGCCTCATTCCAATCACAATAACCACAGCGACTAGCCACCCCTAGGCTCCAGGGACTGTGCTTGGCTGTGTGCTTCATTCACTCATTTGGTACTCACAGCCAACCTCTGCAGGCTTCACAGGTCCTGTCTCCACTTTACATTGAGAAAATGGAGGTTCAGAGAGGGGGCCCAGCTTTCAGAATCACACAGATCTGGGGTCTGACCCTAGCTCTGCCACTGACCCACTGTGTGGACTCATGGGCAAGCAACTCACCCTCCCCAAGTCTTCATCTATCTTGAAATTGGTGATCACAAACCCCGATTCCCAGGGGTACATAAGGACTACAGGGGTGGTGATTATAAGAGCACCTGCACACAGTAAGGAATGTGCACCCCCTTTTTATTTCAGAGAGGAAGGGAGAGGGCGCGCACAAGAGAAACATCAGTGATGAGAGAGAATCATCAATTGGCTGCCTCCTGCACGCCCCACACTGGGCATTGAGACCCGAACCCAAGCATGTGCCTTTGACCAGGATTCGAACCATGTCATCCTGATTCATAGGTTGACGCTCTACCGCTGAATGTCACCAGCTGGCTGTGCATTCCTCTTCCTGCCAGAAGCCCATCATGATTTCAGTCCCTCTCTGTCTGCCCAGACCCGTCTTCCTGCCTCTCCCTACATGCTCACAGATGCACTGGGCTGCGTGGCACCCCTAAACATGCGTCACGATTTCAGGTCTTTGTAAAGGTTGTTATTTCTGGGTGTAAATGCCATTTTCACTCTACTGCTCCTGAGAAACTCACAGTCACCCTTCAAAACCCACTTTAGAAGTCCCCTCCTCTTTGTAGCTTTCCTTGAAATGTTGTCCTCTTCCTGTCCTGGGGCAGAAAAATATCTAGGATTGAAGCCTCTGATTTGAAGAAGGAGTTCAAAGTGTTCCTTTCCCCCCTCCCTTCCTTTTTCCTTTACTTGTGTTTCCAAGTATTTTATATGGGGTGCAATTTGGAGCACACATAATCAGGCAGCCAGCACTGCCATGATTAGCACCAGCGTCAACACTTAGTGAGGCCCATGCACCAGGCCCCCCTCTCAGAGGGTTAGGTTGCTGACTTACATAGTGCCTAACGTATCCCTGTGAGACATGCTATTTACCACCCATATTTTATATATAGGAAAATGGAGTCACAAAAATGCTAAGTAACTTGCCTTAGACCAATGGTCAGCAAACTGCAGCTTGCAAGCCACATGCGGCTCACGAGCCATGGTTTGCCTCTCTGTTGACTAATGAGTTTGCCAACCACTGTCATATCCTATCCTTTACCTCTTTGCACACAATATGCCACAATTGCATAATCCTCACAGCTTCCAACTACATGGTAAGATTTAGTCTAGTCCCGTGGTTGGCAAACTCATTAGTCAACAGAGTGGCAAACTGTGGCTCGAAAGCCACATGTGGCTCACAAGCCGAAGTTTGCCGACCACTGCCTTAGACCACACAACACGCATGTGCCAGAGCGGGATGCAGGGCTGGTGGTGGTTCTGGGTGTTGACTTTCACTCGGTGCTACTCTTTAGAATAAGGGGTAGGCCCATGGGGACGAGGGCAACCTGGAGGCGCCTGCCCATCCCAGGGGCAAGCCGCATGTTGGGCCTGGAGTTGTCGGCTTTTCTGATTCTCTTTTCTCAAGAGGATCCAGAATATGCGGTTTTATGTGCCATCTCCCACTTTTTAAAAACTTGGGAGTAAGCGTAAGTTTTTTTAAGAAGCATAGGCCCCATAAAGGCTTCCCACAGGTCTCCTTGGAGACCTCTACCATTTCCTGCATCTCACAGGTGGGACCCGGTGGCAGCTCTGCACCCATGTCACCCCACTCCACTCCAGGGCCCTCACTGGGCCTTCCCTGCCCAGGCCTAGAGTTCCTGCTCGCTGAGTGCTGACCGTGCTCTGCACACTGTGCTTCTTCCTTCCTCCCATGACGCCCCTACAGTTCCTATGTCACCACCCTCATCACAGATGAGCAAGCTGGGCTGAGGCAAGGAAGGGGACTGCCCAGCTGGGGCGGGTGGGCTGAGGTTGGGATCCAAGCATCTCTGATTCCAGCTGTTCTCCATGGCTGTCATGGGGCAAGCCAGCCCATGTTGGATGGCTATGGCACCCCTCCAGGGCATAGGCTCTCCTCACAGTTTAGATCTGATAGGCCTGTGGGGCACCAGCAGGACCCTGGACACTCCTGTCTGTGGCCATGGTGCCCAACTCTCTGTCTGCCATTGGAGAGTGGGGGTAACATGGGGAGCACCTAAAACAAAGCCCTGGGCCCATCTCTATGGGGACTCTGCCCACTGGGGCCTGGAAAGGCAGAGCTTGTGGCCTGGCTGTCTCAGGTCTTTGGGTTCAGCAGGAACCACAGCTAGAGGGGTGTCCTTGTCCACAGCCAGACAGGTGCACATATATGTCCCTGTGCATGTGCAGAGCACACATGTACGAACATGTGCATGTGTATGTATGTAGGCCAGGAGCACATGCATGCATGTGCTATGCATGTGTGCAATGAGATGAGGAGACTTTGAACCCCAAATTTAGGACATGGAACAAAGAACTCTTATTCAACCCATAGGCACCAATTTATACAAAAGGCTGAAATAGAAACCAGTCTCTCCATTTTTGTGACCTAAACGCCCATGAGGACCCATGACCAGGTGGAAGCCTACACAGCAGCTGAAATAAATGAGCTACATTTGCGCGCAACATGGACCGCTCTCAAGGAAGCGATAGCGGGACGGGGAAGCCCATCGCCGAATGCACCGCGCAGTTCACACACCAAGTCCTGGAGCGGTTCCCTTCGGGCAGGGGCTGGCAGGTTATAGCTAAAGGAGGGTGGACCCAGGCATTCCTCGTGGACTCACTCAGTCGGTAGGAAGGCTGGGACACAGGGATGCCTAGATCTGGGGGAGCCTTCATACACCCCCGACCTGAGGGCTCCTTGGCAGAGATGGAGTCGGGGTGCTGCGGTGCTTCTTACAGATGGCAGAAGTTCGCTGCGTCTTCCCTGAACTTCTCCATACCTCAGTTTCCCCGTTGAGCCACAGGGGGAAGGTCCCCGCTCCACGCTGCGCACCCTCTGTTCCCAACTTCTCCCCGCCCTCCCAAGTCACAGCGAGGTGACGCTCTCCAGACCGACCCCTCTGCGAGGTCAGGCAGGGCTGGGCCCGCCTTCTCCTGCCCTCCCGGGGCATTGGGAGAGCACACCCGCGTCTCAGCGGCTCGCAGGCGGCTCGGCGGGGCTTCCCGATTTAAACCTGGGCAGCTGGGGTCCCGCGGCTCGCCGCCCTCCTCCGCGCCGCGCAGCGCTCCCGCGGGACCGCGGCCAAGAAGGCGCCGGCATGCGGTGTGGGTGAGCCGCTCACCCCAACAAATCCGCACTGAGCGGCACCTCGCCGGGTCGGTGCCCCGGTGTCGCCTGGTCACCCACCTGAACCACGCGTCCCTCGCCCCGCATTTGCGGGGCTCATCTCAGTCCGCAGGGCTCCCCTGCCCCGAGGCGGAGTCCCCAATGCCCAGGCGCCCCGGCTGAGAAACTGCGGCCGGGGCCGCGGAGGGCGCATGGGGGGACGCCGTCTTACCTGTCGCGGCCTCGTGGCGGCTGGCGGCTGGCGGCGGCGGAGTGCGGCTGGAGGCCGGGACGGCACAGGGCAGGCGCGGGGCGGGGAAGCCGGGAGCGCCCGCGGGCGGAGCTTGGCGGCGTCCAGGCCGGGCCACCCGCACCGGCCCGCCTCCCGGCCACTTCTCTCGGGCCCACTTTTCCTTCCCTCCCACCAAGCTCGGTCCCGCACGCCACTTCCACGCACACCAACACCCGCCCCATGCGCGCAACGTGCACATCCATTTAGCTGCCGCAGCCGGACGCCCACGCGTGCCACAGCGATGCAGAGTCCCTCCCCTATGCGTCCCCAGAGACCACGGTCCCACTGTCCCCGGAGGCTCATCACAGGCCACTTACAACGCCCTACCCCGCCCGGCGTGTCCGTGAGCGCGCACCCCTGTGCGATCGCGCCCTTCACGCACAGCCTGGTCCGCGGGCAGGTGGGTGCCTCAGGGGAACCGGCTCCTGCAGCTGATTCCCCAGAAGTGTCCCTGTGTCTGCCCACACCTCTGAGTTGGCTCACCTCTGCTTTCGGGTGCCTCCCTTTTTGCCCCCCGCTGCCTCGGCCACCCCTCCGAGGTCACTCTCAGTTCCCCACCATCCCTAAAGCTCCATCTCTGGGTTAGGAACTCAAACAGCCGCCCAGGCAGTGGCCTTGGGCCCTCCAGAGCCCCGCCTCAGCCCCTGCTGCCGCTGGCCCACTCTTCCCTCTGAATCACTTCTCCCTTCCCTCTCCTCTCTGCATCGGCTCAAGGTTCCAACGATCCTTTCAGCCACTTCTTGCCAATGTTTGTCACGGAAATCCCCAGCTGTCAGCCTTCATCCTGCCATTGAGAGGATGCTCCTTTTCACTAGTTGTGTAACAAATGACCACAATGTGCTGCTGGGGACATGCCGGTGAGGGACTCTATGCACATCGCTGTGGCACGTGTGGGTGTCCGGCGGTGGGGAACCGGGGTGGGTGATGGCAGGTCATGACTGGGGACTGGTGAGCAGGCAGAAGACAGGCCTCTTGGTCCCTCTCCCCACCCCTCTGCCTAAAGGCTCTGGTCGCTTGAAGGCAAAGGGGGAACCATAGGGAACCCGGATGACTTGGTGGGACTGGGGACTGGCAAGCAGGCGGAAGGCCCTGATGGCAGGCTAGGCCTAGGAATCCTACCCGTGCACGATTTCACACTGGTGCAGTTGGGGGTGACCAGGCTGGAGGGGTGTGGGGGGACAGGCAGTTAGGAGCGACCAATCTGTCAGGAAGGGGGCAGTTGGGGGCAACCTGGCCAGTAGCAGGGGGCATTAGGGGTGACCAGGTAGGTAGGCAGGTGAGCGATTAGGAGCTGGTAGTCTAAGATTGTGAGAGGGATGTCCTACTGCCGGTTTAGGGCCCATCCCCAGAATTGGGCTTAAATTGGCAGTTGGATATCTCCTGAGGGAGTGCAGCCTGGGCTGAGGAAACCCCCTTTTGCCCCCCCGTGCAAGAATTTCGTGCACTGGGCCTCTAGTATATAATAAAAGCCTAATATGCTAAGTTTCTGGTCATCCCATGACCGGTCAACTCTTCAACCAATCAAAGCATAATATGCTAATGATATGCTAAGGTCATTCAACCTCTCCCTATGATGTGTACTGACAACCAGGGGGCAGAGAGTCAACTGGTCGACCAGTTGCTATGATATGCACTGCCCACTTTGGGGCAGGCGCTCTGACCAGTAGGTAGGTTAGCTTGCTGCTGGGATCCAGCCAATCAGGACTGAGCAAGATGGGGCCAGACATGCTCTGGAGCCGTTATGCAGTCCTCCCCAGCCCTGATCTTGTACTGGTATGGTCCCTTGGCTTGGCCTGCACTCTCTTGCAATCTGGACCTCTTGGGGGATGTCAGAGAGCTAGTTTTGGCCCTTTCCTGCAGGCCATGTCCCTGGGGAGGATGCCAGACACAGGGATCATGTCTGGTGAGTGCTGCTGCTGCAGCAGCACGAGCCTCTCCCAATTGGGACTGATTGGCATTGGGCACAAGCAGGTGTAGTGGGACCAGAATGAGCAGGTATGGCAGGTAGGAGCTGCAGGTGGCGTTGGACTGTGGGTTTCATCCAGATCCCTGAAGGCCATCTGAAGGGACCCCACCTGTGCACAAATTTATGCATTGGGCCTCTAGTAAATGTATAACCTCTGCAAGTAAAAGAAATTAATTGTCATTATTCTTAGTAGAGAACTAGAGACCTGGTCCATGAAATTCATAGGGTCCCTAGCAGCTGCCAGCTGCTGGCTGGCTGGGTACTCCCTCCTTCCCCTGGCTGCTTGCCCCCTGCTGCTGCTAATGGTCACCACCTGCGAGGCCCTATCACTCCACCGATTGCCCCAACCCCCACTGCTGCTGCTGGTTGCCCTGCAATCGAATCAGCAGGGCATCAGGTCCCTATCTGGCTCCCTCAGAACCTGGGAACCAGGTGGTGGCGGGGTTATTGGATTGGCAGGGTGATTGGCCCCTGCCTGGTCACCAATGGCTCACACCTGCCTTGGCCTGGCATCGCCCACTCACCTGCTCCACCATCCCACCCCAGCCCTGCTCTCATTGGGGCCCATCGGGGCCTGCAGCACCTCCATCGCTGCCCACTGCCAGTGCCATGTTGCCAACGCCTGCCATATTTCGCACACTCATCTGGTGGTCAGTGTACATCATAGCAAGCAGTTAAACTCCCCACAGAACTCCCTGTTGTATATTAAGCTTTTATTATATAGGACTAGAGGCCCGATGCACAAAGATTCATGCAAGAATAGACCTTCCTTCCCCTGGCTGCCAGCACTGGCTTCCCTCCAGCACCCAGAATCTGGGCCGCTTCACTCTGCCTGTTTCAAGCACCCGGGACCTGGGCTTCTTTGCTCTGGCTGCTGCCAGGCACCTGGGACCCAGGCTTCTTCCCTCTGCCTGCCACTGCCACCATTGGGGGGCGTGCTCTGGACTGTGCCATAGCAGCTTGGAGCATATCCCCACCCTTGGTGTGTGTCTGCTGGGGCTGGGGACGGCACATAATCCCTCCAGCACATTTGTGCATGCAGCTCCTCCTGAGCTGATCATGACCATTACAGTGTCCCAGCCTAATTTGTATATTACGTCCCCTCATATATATAAAATAATAAATTGTGACATGGTTATTCAATAAAATACTATGCAGCACCAAACAAGAAACATAATATACATATATATGTATATATATATGTGTGTATATGTGTGTGTGTGTGTGTATATACATATATATATATATATATATGTTCATAAACTTCAAAATCACGAGGGGAAAAAAGCAAGAGGTTGGAATAATAATGAGAGTGAACACTTTTATAGTGCTTACTTGGAAGTGCAGTTGTAGGCACTTAACGTTAAAACTCAGAATAACCTATGGGATAGGTACCAGGATCACCCCTATTTTATTGGTGAGGAAACTGGGGCATAGAGAGGTTGAGGAACTTGCCCAAGATCACACAACTAGGAAGCATCAGAGTCGGGATTTGAACCATGGCAGCAGTCTTAAGCCAGAGACTTACATGCAGCTGATGAATTTGTACAGTCTGAATTATTTCATGTGAAAATTTAAAGAATTTAAATTTTTACAGTTACATATACTGTAAAAATATTATAATTAAACTAGAGGCCTGGTGCACAAAATTCATGCATGCGGGGGGGCAATGTCTCTAAGTCCAGCCTGCATCCTCTCCAATGTGAGCCCCTTGAGGATGTCCAACTGCCCATTAAATGGACAGTCGGACATCCCTCTCACAATCCAGGACTGCTGGCTCCCAACCGCTCAGCTGCCTGCCTGCCTGATTGCCCCTAACTGTTTCTGCCTGCCAGCCTGATCACATGCTAACCACTCTCCTGCCAGTCAGATTGATGCCTAACTGCTCCCCAGACAGCCCAATTACCCCTACACTGCCCTCCTCTGCTGGCCTGGTTGCCCCCAACTGCTCTCCCCTGCTGGCCTGGTCACCCCTAACTACCCTTCCTTGCCAGCCTGGTCACCCCAACTGCCCTTCCCTGCAGGCCTGGTCCCTCCCAGCTGTCCTCCCCTGCTGGCCCAGTCACCCCTAACTGCTCTTCTGCTGACCTGGTTTCCTCCAACTGCCCTCCCCTGCAGGCCTGGTTCCTACTAAGCGCCCTCCCCTGCAGGCCTGGCTGCCCCCAGTTGCCCTCCCCTGTAGGCCTGGGTCTCCCCAAACTGCTCTTCTCTGAAGGCCTGGTCGCCCCTAACTGCCCTCTTCTGCTGGCCCGGTCACCCCTAACTGCCCTCTCCTGAAGGCCTGATTGTCCCCAACTGCCCTCTCTTGCAGGCATGGTCCCTCCGAACTGCCCTCCCCTGCTGGCCATCTTGTGGTGACCATTTTGTGTCCACATGGGGGCAGCCATCTTTGACCTCATGGGGGCGGCCATCTTGTATGTTGGAATGATGGTCAATTTGCGTATTACTCTTTTATTAGATAGGATATACTGGAAGGAAACCACTGAAATTCACGACAGTAGTGACCAGAGAGTTTGGAAATGGAATGGGGACCAAAGGGATTCTAATGTTAGCTGGAAAGTTTATTTAATTAATTAATTTGTGAAAACACTAAAAGCAAATATTACAAAACGTTAATATTTTGTTATGGGTTGCAAAGCTCTGAGTGATAATTATTTCTTTTTTTTTTGTATTTAAAAAACTGAACTCTCTGAAAAATGCTGTGGTCTCTGAACTCAGTGTTGTTGCCACATTTATATATGCTTTCTTATTGCTCTGATTGTCTCCACTTCATTTCATGTGTTTCTCTGTAGATTGTCCTAATGTAGGAGTTTTCAAAGTTTTTGGTCTTAGGAATCCTTGGCACTTTAAAAAAGGATTGAAAATCCCAGAGAGTTTTTGTTTATGTGGGTTACATCTACTGATGCTTATCAGAAATGTAAATAATACTTTTCATAATAATACAAACAAAATGCCTTTATGGACAATATGTTCCAAATAAAAAGAAATTAGTGGGAAGAATGGCATTATTCAGCGTTTTTGCATAATATCTGTCTTAATAAGAGGCAGGCACGTTGTTTAGTTGGAATAAATAAGAAAAAGCCAGCTTGTGAAATTCTTCCCACCAGTGCTGTGGTCAGTGCAAAGGTTAACATGGTAAGGCGGCAGTGAGTACCTTAGTATTACTAGAAAAATAATTTGACCTTGTGTTCTTCTTTTTTTAAATTCTCACCCGACGATACTTTTCCATTGATTTTTAGAGAGAGTGGAAGAGAGAGAGAAAGACAGAGAGAAATATCGATGTGAGAGAAACACATCGATTGGTTGCCTCCTGCAGGTGCCCTGACTAGGCTCTTGGGCCGGGAGGAGCCTGTGACCGAGGTACATGCCCTTGACTGGAATGGAACCCAGGACCCTTTGGTCCTCAGGCTGACATTATCCACGGAGCCACATGGGCTATTGCGCTCCTGTTCTTCTTGAAAGGGACTTGGGGATCCATTCCTCCTCCCCCACAAAAGTCTGCGGGCCACACTTTGAAAACCACTGCCTGGTAGATCCTGCGTGACCATATGAAGTTGCTGACATTAGACTATTACGGACTTACAAATATGGTAATTTCACATGGTTCCTCCACTCACGTGATTCTGGAGATTTTCCTTTTGTTTACCTGGCCAGGTGCTCTTGCTGGACAATATTGGGGTGCATCTCCTCTGGTACTGTGTTGGTGTGAGCAGCTTGCCCTTGGTTGTGCCATGATTTCTGAGGTGGAGGAGCTGGAGTTCTGGGGATGTGTAGGGATATGGGCCGGCCAATGTGGGGCTGAAACAGATTAAGGTATGTATTTTAAGGTGTGTTGTCTCAGGGTTGGCACGTTGAACTCGCTTCTTTCTATCCTTTGACAGGGACTCTGGTCTGAAGGACATCAGTGAGAGTCCGTGTAGACCTCTGGAGAGGAGTTTGGAACATTTGGTCAAATTAAAAACACACAACACTTTTTCTAGATGAAGACACAGGCTGAATTACACACAGTCAGACCAATTAGTATCTGGGTAGCTGCATGCCTGGTTTGGGAGGTCTCTAAGTGCCACAGAAAAGTTCTACTGGGAATTTATAGCTCAGGCAGGACGGTCCTTGCTTCCTTCGTCAAGCAGGCCCAGGGGATTATGAATCAGGGAAGGAGATCCAAGAGCCAAGAGGAGCTAAGCCAGCCCCAGCGATCAATGGTGCCAGAGGTTGTACTTCAGAGCCATTATTTCAATATTACTTTGCATAAAAGAGATGACTCTTTTTTTTTTTTTCCATAAGTGGCGGGCAGGGAGTACTGAACATCCCTTCATCCTACTTTAGGTAACTGCACCTGATTTGGCTCCGGGGTCTCCACCCCTTCGTTGCACCCCGTTTGTATTTTGATCCTGAAATGTTGATTTCATTTATCACCACCCTGCTCAGGGTTGATACCAAGCCCAGCCTAGAAGTCAGCACATTATATCCTCTTAGGATATTGGCTCAAGAAGGGAGCATTACCCAAGTCAGGTTAACTATAACCAGTGAGACTGCACAAGGAAGTTTTCTTGGGATGTTTTCTTTTAGGTCTTAGCCGAGTCCTGCCTGCTTTGGGGTTGTTGGGCGTGGACTGCAGCGGGGAAGTGGCTAGACAGGGATGGATCCCATCCAGAAAGATGACAGAGCAACCAGGTCATGGTTTCACCATTTGACCCACATCAAGACATACCTGAAACCAGCCCAACCCCTGGACATTTTAAGTGCGTGAGATTATAAATTTCCTTTTTATTAAGCCATCTTGGGTTGGGGTTCCTGTTGCTTGCAACCAAAAGACTCCTAACTGGTTCTGGTGAAAAGGTTTCCAAACTATCCGATCTTGACAGGCTGGAATGTCAGGCTCCAAACTCATAAGACCAAGTAGTACAAGCACAGATGTGAAGTCCTGCAGTTAGACTCAGCCCAGCAACTGCTGGGAACTGTGCCATCCCCTGAGACAGAACCTCGAAGGAATGCAGCACCACCCATGGGTCTGGAGGCCCTGGGGCGTTGGGTCTCTGGCTTGTTGGCAAAATTCTTATCTGGCCTCAGTGATCCAAAATGGGCCCTGGATCTTCACTTTGAGCACCCCAGGCCACAGTAAGCTTAGGTACCCCCCTGCCACACATACCACACGCCATACATGTCCTTTTGCTATTCCTCTCTTTCCTCAATATTCCCCAGGCCTTTTGCTCCTCCCTCCCTTTCTCCCTTCCCTCATTACTACAATAAATACTATTTGTCAGGCACCTGCTAATTCTCCTCCAAAATGATCTTATGAGGTAGGTTCTATATTTGTGCCCATTTTACATATGTCAAGAAACTGGGCCAATGTGTGGCAAAGCCAGGTCTCCCTGGAACCAGGGCCCCTGTGCTTAAAATCTGTGCTAAATAACAGAGCTATAAAGTGGTTGTCCTGGAGTGGGGGGTATGGGAGTAGGGAGGCCTAGTTTTTGAATTTTTTTTGTGTGTCAAATCACATGGTGTTCTTAGCAATTTTGAACCAATGTTTAAAAATGAGGAAATAATGCCTGAAAGCCAACTTCCCAATTCCCTGGAAAATAAGCAGTCAGAAGGTTTGACGACACAGGGCCTCCATTCCTGCTTGGCCTGGATCTCTGGTTCCATGATCCCCACTCCCAGGTACCCAGTATGGGCATACCCAGCCTGCCAGCGGGCTTCTGCCCCACGGACATTGAAGTGTGGGTCTCTGCCGCCAGTGCACCGCCACCTCCTCTTGGCCTTCCCTCCACCAGGCCTGCCTGCCACAAAGGCCTCTGGCCACTGCCAAGCCTAGTAGTTTTTACTTTGTTCCCAGAAACCTAACCACACAGGGCGTAGCCAGGCTGGCGCTCAGGGCTCACCTGGTCACTCAGAGCGCATACCTTTCCAATGATATCTCCCTACTGGTTCTGGTGGGAAATGTAATCAGCTCCTGGGTACTAGACCAGGGGAAGAAGACCTGGGAACAAACTTTGCAACTTTGCTATTGAGGTTTTCAGTTACATCTGGGAACCCTGGCTTGGAGATTTTAAAACATTTGCACATTTTACATTCTAGTGAGAAAAGACAGAGAGTAAACAAATAAGGTAATCTTTTAGGTGGTAATAACTTCTATGGAGAAAAAGAATTTTAGCTAAAGAAGAAGGGGCAAAGATTGAATTTTCAATAGGGTAGTCATTCTAGGAGTGAGGAAGGCAGTCCTATAGGGATCTGGGCGATGGAATAGCAAGCTCAAAGGCACTCTCCCTGGCATGTTTGAGGAACAGTAACGAGAAAGGTGAACAAGGAGAAGAGAACAAGGGGGTTCGGAAGGGTAACGGAGGTGGGAGTTAGAGGAAAACATGGGAGAGGGTCTTATAGGACTTTGGTCTTAAGATAGAGTGAGGTGAGGGTCTTTGAGGGTTTGGGGTAATGCACATGACTGAAATATTTTAAAATTGTGGTTAAATACACAAACATAAAACTTATAATTTTAAGCATTTTTAAGTATACAGTTCAATGGCATTAAGTACAGTCATGTAGTTATTGAACCATCACTACCTATCCATCTGCAGAACTTTTGCATCTTCCCAAGCTGAAACTCAGTACAAATCCTCTCTCTATAAAAAAGGCTAATATGCAAAGGTCCCCTCGGGAGTTCGACCCAGAGAACAGAAGTTCAATCACTCGCTATGATGTGCGCTGACTACCAGAGGTGGTGAGGAACAAAGGAAGGCCCCGGCTGGCAGCTGGAGGGCCCATATTGGCCCTGACTTCCAGCCAGGCCTAGGGACCCTATCTGGGCACACATTTTGTGCACCAGACCTCTAGTATATAATAAAAGGCTAATATGCAAATTGTCCCCTTGACTGGGAGTTGGAACAAGAGGCAGGGCCAGTGGGCCAACCTCCCATGTCCCCTCTCCTCTGGCCAGCCTGCCTGATTGGCCCTGATTGGGGTAGGCTGGCTGAACCCCATCAATGCACAAGTTTGTGCACCAGTCCTATAGTGAAACAATAATTAGCCAGTCCCATCTCCCCCCAGCCCCTGGTAACCATTATTCTACTTTGTGTGTCTGTGAATTTGACTACTCTAGGTACCTCATATCAGTGGAGTCATACAATATTTGCCTTTTTTGTTCTGACTTATTTCATATGCATCATGTCCTCCAGGTTTATCCACATTTCCTTTTTAAGGCTGAATAATATTCCATTGTATGTGTATATGGCACATTTTATTTATTTTTATCCATCTGGTGATGGATACTCATGGTGTTTCTCCTTTTTGCTGTTGTGAATAATGCTGCTGTGGACACAGGGGTGCAACTATCTGAGTTCCCACTTTTGATGCTTTTGTTTTTTTCAAAAATATTTTTAAATTTTAATTTTTTTTAAATTTATTTTTATCATTGACAGTATTACTGATGTTCCCTGTCCTTTCCTCCCACCCCCCCACCTCCACCTGGCTCCCGCCTTGCTCCCAGGCCTTCATGCACTATTGTCTGTAACCATGGGCAGTGCACACATGCATATACTGGCAAAGTCTTTGGTTAATCTTGTCCCCTCTCCACTCTGAGATCTGTCAGTCTGTTCCAGGCATCCATGCCTCAGGACCTATTTTGTTCATCCGTTTATTTTGCTCATTAGATTCCACATATAAGTAAGATCATGTGGTATTTATCTTTCTCTGACTGGCTTATGTCACTTACCCTACGCTGTTGCAAAGGGTAAGAGATTCTTCTTTTTTATAGCCACATAGTATTTCGTGATGTAAATGTAAACAGGTTTTTTTTTTTTATCTACTCATCTACTGTTGGGCACTTGGACTGTTTCCAGTTCATAGCTATTATAAATAACACTGCTATGAACACAGGAGTGCATACATTCTTTCTGATTGGGATTTCGGGATTCTTAAGATATACTAGTATTCCTAGAAGTATGACTGCTGGGTCAAACAGCAGTTCCATTTTTTAATTTTTTGTTTCTTTTAATTTCAGAGAGAAAGAGAGACATAGAAACATCAATAATGAAAGGGAATCATTAATCGGCTGCCTTCTACATGCCCCACAATGGGGATTGAGCCTGAAACCTGGGTGCATGCCATGAACAGGAATTGAACCTTGACCTCCTGGTTCATAGGTCATTGCTCAACCACTGAGCCACATCTGCTGGGCAGCAGTTTCTTTTTTAATTTTTTGAGGAAATTTCATACTGTTTTCCACAGTGGCCTCACCAGTTTGCATCCCCACCAGCAGTGAACTAGGTTCCTTTTTCTTCATATCCTCACCAGCATTTGTCATGTGTTGATTTATTGATGATAGCCATTGTGACAGGCATGAAGTGATAGCTCATTGTAGTTTCAATCTCCATCTCTCTGATGATTAGTGACGTTGAGCATTTTTTCATACATCTGTTGGCTATCTGTATGGAGAAGTGTCTATTCAGGTCATTTGCCCCCTTTTTTTTTTAATCCTCACCTGAGGATATTTTTCCATTGATCTTTATTTAATTTTATTTTTAATAATTTAAATATATTTTTATTTATTTTAGATAGGCAAGGAGAGGGACAGGGAGATAGAAACATTAATGATGAGACGGAATCATTGATTGGTTGCCTCTTTCACGTGCCCCAGTTGACTCAGGGGATCGAGTCTGCAGTGCCCTTGACCGGAATTGAACCTGGGACCCTTCAGTCCTCAGGTCCATGCTCTATCCACTGAGCTAAACCAGCTAAGGATTTTCCATCGATCTTTAGAGAGAGAGAGTGGAAGCAAGAGAGAAAAGAGAGAGAGAGAAAGCAAAAGAGAGAGCAAGAAAAAGAGAGAGAGAGAAAGAGAGAGAAACATTGATGTGAGAGAGACACATTGACTGGTTGCCTCCTTCATGTGCCCCAATTGGCGCTGGGGATTGAGTATGCAACCAAAGTATCTGCCCTTGACCAGAATCGAACTGAGACCCTTCAGTCTAAGAATCGACATTCTAACCCCTGAGCCAAACCAGCCAAGGCTGCCATTTTAAATTGGATTATTTGTCTTCCTTTTGTTGACTTGAATGAGCTTTTTTTAAAAAAAATTTCTGTATATGAGTGCTTCATCAAGCCTGCTTTTATTTTATTTTTGTTTATTTGTAGTGTTATTGGCTGTCATTAAAAAATCTTTATTGTTAAAACCATTACATATGTTCCCTTTTTCCTCCCATTTACCCTCTCCAGCTCACCTTTACCCTCCCTTGCCCAGACCTTCACCATCCTATTGTCTGTGTTCATAGGTTATGCATATATGTATATAAGGTCTTTGGTTGATTACTTCCCACCTGCCGACTCTCCCTCCCTTCCCTCCAAGGTTCTGTACTCTGTTCCATGCTTCCATGCCTCTGGATCACACTTCATTCATCATTTTATTTTGGTAAATAGATTCCACATATGAGTGAGATCATGTGATACTTTTCTTCCTCTGACTGAGTTATCTCACTTAGCATGTTACTTTCCAAGTCCCTCCATGCTGTCTCAAAGGGTAAGAGGTTCTTCTTTTTTACTGCTACACAGTATTCCATGGTATAAATGTACCACAACTTTTTTATCCACTCATTTACTGATGGGCACTTGGGCTGTTTCCAGAACTTGACTATTGTAAATTGTGCTGCTATTGACATATGGGTCATGTGGGCTTGAACCCTAGTGTAGAGCATGTGGAAGGCAGCTAATGGATAAGTGTCTCTCATCATTGATGTTTCTATGTTCTCTCCATCTCCCTTTCTCTCTGAAATCAAAAAAATATATATATTTTAAAGTCATTGATTTTGGGGTGTTGATTTTGTATCCTGCTACTTTGCCAAATTCATTTATTAAATGTAGTAGTTTCATTGGTGGAGTTTTTAGGGGTTTCTATGTACAATATCTTATTATACGTAAATAATGAGTTTTCCTTCCTCCTTTCCAATTTGGGTGTTTTTTATTTCTTCTTCTTGTCTGATTGCTGTGGCTAGGACTTCCAGTTCTATGTTGAATAAAAGTGGCTTTTATCATGATGAGATATGCTCTCTCTATTCCCACTTTGCTGAGTGTTTTTATGAAAAATGGGTGTTGGATTTTGTCAAATGCTTTTCTTGTGTCTACTGATATGATCATGTGATTTTTTGTCTTTCAATTTGTTTATATGATATGTCACGTTTATTGATTTGCAAATATTGTACCAGCTTTGCATCCCTGGAATAAATCTCACTTTGTCATGGTGTGTAGTCTTTTTAATATCTTGATGTATCCAATTTTTTGTTGAGGATTTTAGCATCTATGTTCATCAGGGATATTAGCCTGTAATTCTCTTTCTTTGTAATGTCTTTATCTGTTTTTTGGAATTAGGATAATGCTAGCTTCATAAAAAGAGCTTGGAAGTATTCCTTCCTCTTGGAATTTTGGGAATAGATTGAGGAATATAGGTGTTCATTCTTCTTTGAATGGTAAGACTCCCTTGTGAAACCATTTGGATCTAGGCTTTTGATTACTACTTCTATTTCATCAGTTGTTATTGGCCCATTTAGGTTTTTTGATTCTTCCTGATTCAGTTTTGTGAGTTTGTATTTTCTAGGGATTTGCCCATTTCATCCACATTGTCCAGCTTGTTGTCATGTAGTTATTCATAATATTTTCTTACAATCCTTTGTATTTGTGTGGCGTCAGTGGTTACTTCTCCTCTTTCATTCTGATTTTATTTATTTAGGTCATCTCTCTTTGTTTCTGATGAGTGTGGCTAATGATTCATCAACCTTGTCTACTTTTTCAAAGAACTGGCTTTTGGTTTCATTGTGATTTATTTATTTATTTATTTATTTATTTATTTATTTATTTATTTATTTATTGTCTCTACATCACTAGTTTTTGCTCTAATCTTTCTTATTTGCTTCCTTCTGCTTACTCTGGGCTTTTCTTGTTGTTCTCTACCTACTTAAATAGTAGGGTTAAATAGCCTATTATTAATTTTTCTTTCTTTCTTCCTTCCTTCCTTCCTTTATTTATTTATTTATTTTTTTTGAGTTAGGCCTGTAGTGCTATGAATTTCATGTTCAGGACTACTTTTGCTATGTCCCAGAGATTTTGGGTTGTTTTGTGTTCATTTTCATTTGTTTCCTGGAAGCTTTTGATTTCTTTCTTGATCTCATTGATAATCCATTCAATTGTATAATAACATGCTCTTTAGCCTTCATGTGTTTGAATGTTTTTGGGTGTTTTTACTGTAGTTGATTTTTAATTTCATTCCACTGTGATCTGAGAGGATGCTTGATATCATTTCAATCTTCTTGAATTTGTAGATACTTGTTTTGTGTCCTAACATGTGGTCTATCTCTGAGAATGTTCCATGTGCAATTGAGAAGAATGTATATTCTACCACTTTGGGGTGAAATGTTCTATAAATGACAATTAAATCCATCTAATCCAGTAAGTCCTTTGGAGTCACTGTTTCCTTGTTAATTTTTTGTCTGGGAGATCTATTTAGTGAAGTCAGCAGGGTGTTAAAGTCCCAAATGTGACTATTATTCAATCTCTCCATTAAAGTCCTCTAGCAGATTTTTAGGTTCTTCTATATTGGGTGCATATATATACTTACCAGGGTTGTATCCTCTTGTTGGATTGATCCCTTTAGTATTATGTAATGACCTTTGTTGTCTTTTGTGATGGCCTTCATTTTGAGGTCTATTTTGTATTGTTACCCCCACTTTTTTTTCTTTTCCATTTGCATGGAAAAATTTTTTCCAACCCTTCATTCTTATCTTATGTGTGTCTTTTGTTCTGAGGTGTTTCTCTTGTAGACAGCATATAGTTGGGTCATGCTTTTGTTTCCATTGAGCTCCCCTACGCCTTTTGATTGGAGCATTTAATCCATTTTTTACATTTAAGGTTATGCTTTTTTTAAAAAAAATATTTTATTGATTTTTTTACAGAAAGGAAGGGAGAGGGATAAACAGTTAGAAACATTGATGAGAGAGAAACATTGATCAGCCACCTCTTGCACACCCACTATCAGGGATGTGCCCACAACCAAGGTACATGCCCTTGACTGGAATTGAACCTGGGACCTTTCAGTCCGCAGGCCGATGCTCTATCCACTGAGCCAAACTGGGCTTGGCTTAAAGTTGTTCTTGATAGGTACTTAACTTATTGCCACTTAAGTTCTGTATGCTTAGGTTTATTTCTGTCTTTCTTTTTCTGATTTCAGTACTTTTTGTAATGGTAGCTTTGTGGCGATGTCCCTTTTTCTTTTTCTTTTTTTTTTTTTTGGTCTGGGAAGTTCTTTATTTGGCTGTCTATTTTGAATGATAACCTTTTTGGATATAGTAATCTTGTTTTCAGATCCCTGTTTTCCATTACCTTGAGTACTTCATGCTGTTTCCTTCTGACCTGTAGAGTTTCTGATGAAACATTAGATGACAGCTGTATGGGACCTCCTTTGTAGATAACAGTTTGCTTTTCTCTTACTTCCTTTAAGATTCTCTTTTTGTCTTCAATTTTGGCATTTTAATTAAGATGTGTCTGGGTGTGGGTCTATTTGGGTTCTTCTTTCTTGGGGTTCTCTGTGCCTCCTGAGCTTGTATGACTTTTTCCTTCACTAGGTTAGAGAAGTTTTCTGCCATTATTTCTTCAAACATGTTCTCTTTTCTTTGCTCTCTTTTTGCCTCCTCTGGCACATCTGCTATTCAAATATTATTATGTTTCACATTGTCCCACAGCTCCCTTAAGCTGTCCTTCTAGTTTTAATTTTTTTTTTGTTCTCTGAGTGATTTTTTCAAATCTATCTTCTAATTCACTGATTCAATCTTCAGCTTCCCCTGATCTGCTGTGTAGTCCTTCCAATGTGTTCTTTATTTGTGCTATCTCATTCTTTATTTCCATTTTCATAGTTACTATATCTTTTCTCATGCTGTTGAGCATCATTACCATCATTATTCTAAACTCTCTATCAGATAAATTTCTTATCTCCATTTCATTTATCTTAGTTTCTGGATAATTCTCTTGTTCTTTCATTTGGGGGTTGTTCTTTTTGTTTCATAATTTTAGCTGCCTGTTTGTGTTTGGGTAGATCTGCTATGTCTCTTAATCTCTAGTGCAGGACAGTACCAAATGCTGTTTCTGACTAATTAGATAAGGCAAAGACTTAAAGCCTCCAGAGACTGCCTCTGCCAGCAGACTGACTGGGTTCAGTCTTGAGTAGCCCTCAGGCAATCTATAGGTGTGGCAAGAGTTTTTCCAACAGGGTGGCGAAATTGTTTCTGCATGGAGGCTAATTGTTATTTTCAGTCTCCTTATGGTCCTCAGAAATTGCACACTGTGGAGCAAGGTGTTTTCCAAGGGTGATATGCTATATCCCCCCCAGACAAAAACACCTGGATGGCAAATGTCTTAGTGAGAA
The DNA here is from genome assembly GCA_011751065.1 of Lasiurus cinereus. Lineage (NCBI taxonomy): Eukaryota > Metazoa > Chordata > Mammalia > Chiroptera > Vespertilionidae > Lasiurus > Lasiurus cinereus. Next base: position 5,135,374 of record JAAGEH010000024.1, read on the forward strand.
AGATGACTTCTGCAGCATGAGGGAATAACTCAGCCCAGAAAACCAGGGTGTCTGCCTCTGAGCTCTAACCCCAGGACTCCTAACCCTGGCTTCTGCTCACACATCTCCAATCTACTCTGCTCTCTCTCTGCTGAAGCACAAGGTGAGTGGCTGCACACAGACTTCTGTGCATTGGCCCTTTAAGAGGGTGCCTGCATTTCCAGCCACCTTTCTCTGGCAGACAGTAAGATGTTATATGGGCACCTTTATCAGTTATGGTGCTCTCTGCTGGGAGTCAAGTTTGGGGATTAGACCTCAGAGTTCTCTGTGGCAACCTTCCACAGCTGAGATATCTCTCCAGAACCTTAGCTCCTGTCTGTGGGGGCCAATCCGGCCCTTTCACATCTTTGCCCTTCCTACCAATCTCTATGTGGTCCCCACTTTCTGTCCTTGCTTATCAAAGTTCTCTCCAGGTAGTCTTCAGTTGATATTCAGGATGTTTTTTATATTTTAGTTTTAACTCCAGTTTGATCCTGGGAGTGTGTCTGTGTGGCATCCACTTATTCTGCCACCATTTTTCTCACACTTGATCTTAGCCAAAAGGCCGAGAAGCGATTGCCACCATTTTTCTTGGACAAGCCACCTTTTAATTTCTTTCTGTGTGTTTTTGTTGTTTTTGTTGTTGTTGATCCTCACCTAAAGAGATTTTTTTCTATTGGTATTTAAAGAGAGTTTAAGGGAGGGAGAGATAGAAAGAGAAAGAGAGAGAGAAATTGATGTGAGAGAGACACATTGATTGGTTGCCTCTCACATGGTCCCCTACTGGGGCCAGAGATCTAACCTGCAAATCAAGTTTGTGCTATTGAGTGGGAATCAAACTTGTACACAGATTGACGTTATAACACCAGTTATGGTCTTTTAGTGTATTCTTGATGTCAGATATAGTATTCTTCATTTACAACTGGTTCTTATTCATGGCCTCTATGTCCTTTTTTTAAATGCTGATTTAGTTCCTTGCAGCTCTCACTAACTTCTGTGAACATCCTTATAATCATTACTCTGACCTCTATGTCTGGTATATTGTGTACCTCCATTTCATTTAGCTCATTTTCTGGCAATTCCTTCTTTTATTTCATTTGGGGTTGTTTCTTTGTCTTCTCATTTTAGTTGCCTGTTTCTGTTTATTTCTATGGATCAGATAGAACTGCTATGACTCCTAGTCTTCATGGAGTGACCTTTTGTAGTAGATGTCTGTGGGACCCAGTGGTGCGATCTTCTTTAACTTCGGAGCTGGATGCCTGAGGAGTGTCCTTTCTGTGGATTATTTGGACTCTTCTGTTGTATTTGTGCTTTGATTGTTCTTGTCCCATTTATGGGTGGGATCTCTTTTCAGGCTGGCTGACTGTGTGGCCTAGCCTTGACCACATCATGCGAACTGTTGTACAGATGTGGGAAGCTGCTGCAGGTGGAAATGGCAGAGACGGTGGCTGAGGCAGTGATGTCCTAGTCTCTCTGGATTCTGCAGAGGCAATGCTCTCACTTACTTGCTTCTGTCCAGCAAAGTGGTGGATGGTGTGCATGGACTGGAGTCCTTGTTTTCCTCTGTGACTCCACTTTGAATTGTCCTTGATGAAGGATGGACTCACAGATTTGGTACTTCAAGTGGGACAGGTTTACACATACTGGCTCAGGGTTCAGTGACCTCTTTGCCACTGCAAGTAGGACAGGTGTCCATTGTGATCAGGCAGTCAAATCAATGGCAGACAGATGTATGACGGAGCTCCACCTTTGTGCCTGCCAAGTTGCAGGTAAGTTTCAGGCTACCAAAAAGCACCCACCTCAGTGTTTTTATTTGTATCTGACTGTAAGTTGAAAAGACTCACTCACAATAATTGTTGAAAATGGACCACAGGTTGGCAAGGACTGAAGCAGGAACCAGGGTGGGTGACTTGGTGGTGGTGAACAGGCTTAGAATGTGTAAATGTTCCTCAAGGAAAGCTGACATCATTTGCTGAGCAGTCAGATGCTGGGTGTGAGAGAGTTTAGGACCAAGTCTTCTCATACAATTAGTATTTAGTGAGTCCTGTTTCCTTGTGAATCTATATAAGCAAGCTGTAAAACAATGCCTGCAATATAACCTTACCTACATGAAAACGATATAAAACATTAGCGTATATTTGACAGAGTACATAAGTTTATACAAATGCAGAGACATGGTTCAAGAAGGCTGTACAACCATGGCTACTTCTAGAATAAAACAGAAGAAAGAGAAATAAGAGGCAGTCAAGAAGAATTTTATACTTAGCTGCATTTAAAAAAATGAGTATATTAATATATTACTTATGTAATTAGAAACTTGAAAACCCTAATAAATAATGTTTTCACTTTCAAATAAGACTAGGAGGGATATGACTTAATTTAGGACCAAGTCCTTCCAGACAACTGGATGTTTAGTGAGTCAGGTTCACATTTGAAGCTATGTAATTGTTATCAGCATAGAGACCCAAATACAACTCACTGAAGTCAGTGTGAACAGAGTAGAAGTCAACTACATAAAACCACATATGCACCGTGAGAAGGCTTTCAATCAAGTAAATAAATTATGTGTAAGCTTTAAAACAAATTGCTACCAAAGTGGCCCTAAGTCACTGGTACATGCTGGGAGGGCAAATAGGGGGCCTTATTTGGATCAGTCCAGTGAAAGAGAAAACCTTTCTAGTTAGTGTGGGCCCACAGTCCACAATGGGCCAGGCAGTCTTATAGAAGTCAGCAATTATGTTGCCTTATAAATGGGTTCAATCATGTGAGCGACAATAATCATCTCAATGACAGGAGAATAGCTGCGGCAGCCACTTATACTCCTGAGGCACTCACAGTGCCAGCTGTAGTTCTAAACATTTAAAAAATTTAAAAACTGTATTGCTTTTAGAGAGAGGGAGAGGGAGAGAGAGGAACATCAGTTTGTTGTTTTACTTATTTATACATTCATTGGTTGCTTCTTATTTGTTCTAAGCCATGCTGGGTTCAACAGAGGTGACAATTCATCGGTGTTGACAGCCCAACTCCTCCATTGTAAAGTCACCTCTTCTCTTAGAACCAGAAAGTTTGCTACGGGCTGATGATTTGGCACATGTGAGTACCCAGTCTTCCTTGAACCTTTCACCCAGTGGTTTCAGCATCCATTGATGATCATTGCCTGAGTCTACCATTTCATTCAAGGTTGCAAAACTCTAATATTATTCTTCCTTCAACATTTATGAGCTGGCATTCTTCTATACAGAAGAATTTATTTCCCCCATTGACTAGGTCAGAATAAATTATTTCCCTTTAGTTACTACTACATTTTTAGAGTAAATATTTGATGGAATAGCTTCTTCCAAAGATGACAAATTACTTCTCTATTTTTGAGCCTTATTATGAACTCATTAATTTTAAAGTAAAGTTATAGAGTTTCATTTGTTATTTTTATTTATTTATTTTTAAATTATTTTTATGATTTCAGAGAAGAAGAGAGAGGGAGACAGAGATAGAAACATCAATGATAAAAATCATTGATCTGCTGCCTCCTGCATGCCCCACACTGGGAATTGAACCCGCAACCTGGGCATGTGCCCTGACTGGGAATCAAACTGTGACCTCTGGTTCATAGGTCAATGCTCAACGACTGAGCCACACTGGATGGGCTGCATCCATTATTTTTAAAATAAACTTTTTAAGAATAATTTTAGATTTATAGGAAAGTTGCAAGACAGTACAGAGAGTTCCCATATGCCATTATCTGGTTACCCTATTGACATCATCTTACATTACCACGGCCCCTTTGACAAATGAGAAACCAACATTGGTACACTACTATTAACTAACCTCCAGTCTTTATTTAGATTTTACTAGTTTTCCACTAATGTCCTTTTTCCGTTCCTAGATCCATCTCTTACTCATCCATTCTTTCATTTTGATGCTTAAAAAGGACTCAACTTAACTAAAGGGGCCAGGAAGAGAAACAAGTGACGGAAGTTAAGCGAGGGGAGCCAGAAGGCTGCCTCCATGTTCCCTTGACATGACCATGCCCCCAAGCAATCTCTAATGAGCTTCTTTCTGATCCAACAAAACATCTCAAAGGCTTCTGGATTTGACTTCTTTTCCAACATGTAAGAAACAGTAGATTTAATGCAAAAGTCAGAATTGTCAGTTTTTCCTGAAAAGTCAGCAAGCCAGGCAGCACCGAACGTGCCTTTCTGTTTGGCAGAGTTGGCTGCAGCTTAGCATAGCTGTTCCATTTGGACAGGGTGTGGACTCTCTAGTTTGGTCCTCATATAACTGGTTAGCGCCATGCCTTTACCTTAAGCTGCCTGGTTTTTGCAGGCCCTGAGGTTGGTCCCTTTGGGTTAGAAACAGGCTTTGGTGTTTGCCTGCCCTTCTCCCTCCCTCCTTCCCTTCCTATTTATGAAGTACCTTCTTGGTGCCAAGCATTCTAGGGATAGGTGCTTGGCTCCTGGCTGGGAGTTCCCTGCTGTGTTTCTAGCTCCTCCCTGATATCCAGGAGGCCCCCCTCTTCCCTGGGCCCCAGCAGCAACAGCAGCTTTTACTGTGGCTAAGCTCAGGTGGCTTCGTCATGCCTGTCTGACTTCTCAGCTGTTGGCTCATTTTTGCAGTCAGTTGCTTGTATGAGTCCTCTCTGTTGGATATATCTAGAACAGTTTCTGTTTTTCTGATGCCACAGCCCTGCCTCTGACCTGGTGGAGCACACACTGCATTTGTTTGCTTCGTGACTCTTGGAAAATTACTTACTCCTCTTTATCCTCGGCCTGAGAAAACAGGAGAATAATGGTGCTTGTCTTGTGTAGTGGTTGTGAGGATTAAAGTGTAGTGACATATATACAAGGTGCTTAGCTCAATCCCTAGGACCTAATAAATGTTCAAAAATGTTACCTATTTATATTCAGGCTCCAGGGTACACACTATACCTGATGCCACCAGGGGACAGCTAAGCATTCTTTCTGTACAGTTTCAGGGACACACTGAGAGTGTTTACTGAGCACCTGCTATTACCAGCATCTTGACAAACACCTGAAGGTGCATATACTATTCTCCTCATATTCTGGATGAGGAGATCAACAGAGGCTGTGTAACCTGCTCAAGTTTTCAGAAACATGGCAGGATATGAACCTGCGTGAGTTGCCTGCAGCCCAGCCCTTTAGCCTGTACATAAACTTCCTCAGTGCGCTGGGTTCTATTGTCACAGCGACTCAGAAAGGGTCTCTCCCTAAGTAGCTCACAGCCTAGGCTCGTGAATTTACTAAGCACAATGCAATGCCATACAAGTTAATCATTCTTTTGGGTGCTTGTTCATTCATTCATTCATTCATTCATTCATTCAGCAAGTTCTGGACCCCAATTATGTGCCAATAGCTGGTAAGAGATGCATAGTGGTTTGGGGGACCCATACCTGCCCACCTTCTCTAGCTACTGAGTGCCGAGTAGTGGAAGGGAAAGCTTCTGACATTTCTGTTTCTGTTCCTCCCAAGCATAGGGCTTTATGGACAGACATACTTGAGTTTGCCTCCTGCTTCTTCATTTGTTTACTTGCTGTGTGGCCTCAGGCAAATCACTAACCTCTCTGTGCTTGTTTATACATGCAAAACCAGGGCTAATAATAATACCTCCTCACAGGCTTGATGTTAGAGCAGAATGAGATGATGAATGCAAAGCTTTGAGCAGAGAGAGTGCTGGGCACGCAAGAAAGGCTTAATTATTAGTTGTCACCAAGAATTCCTCTACACACTTCATTCCTTTGACGAGGTTTTGCTGGTCTAACAAACCTGATGTGTTCTTCTGCTTCAACAGACAAGCCTCAGCAGGACGGAGACAGTGGTAGTAGGCACAACAGACCAATGTCTGTGGGAGATGCACGTTGGCGGTTGTTTTCCAGGTCTGTCCTGGTGCCTGCCGCCTACCCCACCCTCCTGACCAGCCCTGCCTGCCTGGCTCAGGATCAGCCCTGCCTGGGGGCCTTGAAAGAGTTGCCACGAGCTTCTAATGAAAAAGGTATGGATTTCATCCTACAACCTTGGATATGACACACATAAAATTGTTTATTTTCTGTAACAATGTAATTTCTACCTCTGACCTCTTCTTCCAGAAAGCAGAAAGTCAACATTAGCCAAGTCCGAGTCTGAAAGTGAACCACCTGCTGAAGGTCCCAGGTCTCCCAGCATCTCCCCTGAAGCCCAGGTGCACGCCCATCTGTGTGGTCTCACTTCGGTGTTCATAGGCATCTCCAGTTCAGAGGCTGTTTCCTTCCCAGCCCACGTCTCCTAGAGCCTCCTCTACCCCAGCAGATGCAGGCAACCCGTGCTTCCGGTTTGCAGACCAAAAACATTGGTGTCATTTAGAAAACAAACCTTTTTTACTGAGGTGAAAGTCACATAAATTAAGCATTTTAAAGTGAACAATTTCCTGGCATTTAGTGCCTTTCCAATGCCATGCAACCACCACCTTTATCTGATTTCAAAACATGTTCATCTCCCCAAAAGGAAGCACTCCACCCATTAAGCAGCCACTTCCCCCTGTCCCCAACCCCCATCCCAAGCCTTGGTGACATGAATCCTCTTTCTGTATCTGTGGCTTCACCTGCCCGGAGTAACTCAGATAGATGGAACCCTGCAGTATGTGGTCTCGGGCCTGGCCTCTTTCACTCAGCAAGGTGTTTTCCAGGTTCCTGCAGGCTGCAGCAGGGATCAGTTCTTCATCCCTTTTGATGACCAAATACTACTGCAGCCACATTCGTGGTACCCCCGCTTACACCCCACAGCCAACCAGCCCGCTCCTCCCTGGCTGTCCCTCAAAGTATTTCCAGAATGGTTCACTTCTCACCATGTGCATGCTGCCTCCTGCAGACCCTCTGCCATTGCCTCACCCCTGGGTTCTTGCTTTTCCTTTCTTCTGTCCTTCAGACCCCCAGTCCCCTTCTTTGCTCCAATCTCTTCTCCACAGATATAACGCCTAAGTTACATTCCTTCTCTGATCAAAATTCTCCAGTGCCACGTCCCCATCGCATTCACAAAGGTAAAGTCCTCAAAGTGCCCCAGAAGATTCTATATCTCCCGTCACTCCCTATGCCTCACTTCTGCCCCCATGCCCTTGCTCCATGCTTTCTGGCCACTGGGGAAGGCACCTTTGCTCTCAGCACACATGGCCATCTCTCTCCAACCTCAGGGCCTCTGTGCGAGAGCTACTTCTGAAACATTGATTGATGGATTTCAACCCTTAATTTACTTTGGCTCGTGCAAGTTTTATTCTGTGGATCCTCATGTCTCCATGAAATTGTTTCTGTTCTTTCCCACGATGCCTCAGTGCATTTTCTTTCTCCTGTGTACCTGGCACTTTCCTTTCAGATGCTTGCATGAGCCCCACTTCCTCTGCACTCTTTCATGTGGGCATGTCACAGGGTTTTATCCCAAGCCCTCTTCACTTCTCTCTTTCCTCCTCTCCTCAGAATGGGCTCACCAACTCTTATGACTATATCCTCAGCCTAATTCTTTCCTTAATCTTTAGATCATGCCATCTCTCCCTAAATGGCCCGTGAGCACCACACACTCAGCAAGCCCACAGTGAAATTAATCCCAGTAAAACAGCAGGTTTGTCTTTCTTGGCAAATGGAATCACCAGCCACTCAGCTGTCCAATGTGAAAACCCAGTCCTGGTTCTTGGTTCATCTTTTGCTTAGATGCAAGTCTGACCCACCGCAATCCTATGCAGCCCACATGCTGGTGTCTGGAGCTGTGTACTTCTCTCTGCAGCCACACCGGTGCTTCAGGTTGTCATCCTTTAGCAGACAGCTGGTCTTCCATTGCCTTCTCTGGTCGCCTTCCAATCTATTCTCCACACAGAAATCAGAGAAGAATTTTCTAGAATACAAACTTGATCCTCAATTGATAAACTCCCATGGCTCTGGCTACCCTTGGGATTAATTCCTCAACTCTTCTGACATGCAGAATTTCTTTCTTCTCTTCAGTGTACCACTATTTCCAGTGTCCTGTGTTCTTGCTTACATTATGCTGTTCTGCAGCCCGCCCCTTCCCACTTTCGCCTGTCACCCTCCACCAGATAACTCTGAGGTATCCCTTAGGTGTCAGCTTAGAAACCACCCCTCTTGCTGAGACCGGTTTGGCTCAGTGGATAGAGCGTCAACCTGTGGACTGAAAGGTCCCAGGTTTGATTCCGGTTGGGGACATGTACCTTGCTTGTGGGCACATTTCCAGTGTGAGGAGTACAGGAGATGGCTGATCGATGTCTCTCATTGATGTTTCTGACTTTCTAACCCTCTCCCTTCCTCTCTGTAGAAAATCAATAAAAAAATATATTAAAAGAAAAAAAAAGAAAGAAACTACCCCTCTAGGAAGTTCCCCCACTTCGTAAGTCTGATGCAGCACAGACTGCTATGTATTCACCGAACTCTGGCTCTTTTTCTTTTTGGGCAAAGAGTTGGACTACATTTCCCAGGCTCCTGTGCAGATGGTGGGACCATGTGACTGAGTTCTAGCCAACAGACAGTGGGCAGAATGATGAACCTCTATTCAAGGCCTAACCAGTGAAAACCTCCCTTGTCATCCTCCATAGTTTCTCTTTTCTTCCTCTGCCAGGAGGCAGGGTCCCCTGGAGAGCCCTGACTCCCTAGGAACAGGCAATGGAACCATTGGGAGTAGCCTGATGACTGAGCAGCAGAGCCCCCAGCTCCTTCCCCAGCCAGCATCTGTAACATGAGAAATACTTGATTGTACAGTATTAAATTGCTGAGACTGGCGTTTTGTTATAGCAGTGAAATGAATAAATGAATTCTATCTCCCACCCCCATTCTCCCCAAAAATTCTTTACCTCCCACCTGCAGCACTTGTGATACACTAGTAAACAGCACTGCAAAAATAATTTAACAAAACCTGATACCACTTTCCCAGATTTCAGAATGTTTACATGTTACCTCATTTGCTTTATTGTTTTCTATATCTCACAAAAAATACACATGAGACAGGGGAGATAGTATCTTTCTGGATTAAATTAAAATATCAGACACTATTGTCATTTATCTCTAAATACATCAAGTATATTCTCTAAGAACAATGACCTTGAGAAGAGGAGGTTACCCTGGATTATCTGGGTGGCCCCAATGTAATCCAGACATGTGGCTGGGCGAGGATAGGTGGGTCATGCTGTCTCATCCATGTGTAAACCAGCATCAGCTTAGTAACTGGCTTGTCGCAGCCACTAAGGAAGTATTTGTGCAATTGTGTTGTGGCTGTTAATGTTCTGTTTCTGAGTGTCCTCTGCTAACCCAGGACCTGCCTTTGAGCCAGTCCAATAGCTGGGGCTCCCTGATGCCACAGCTCCGAGGCAGCTCCACCTCCTGGGGGACACTGCGATCACCAGGATGTGTGGTTAGCAAAACAAGTCAGGAACAGGTGTTTAGTGGGCGACCATTTGTGAAAAATTAAAAGGATAAAGGAGTTTGCATAAAACACCTTAAACTGGAAACAATGTTTGTGTGGTGAGAGCAGAGCCCTGGGAGCTGTGGGAGGGGTTGTCCTTTATGCCTCTGTACTAGTAGGAGGAATGAAGGCTGCCTGCAAAGACAGCCATCCTAGTCCCCAGCCGGTGAGCAGGGGCCTTGCCTGGCAAAAAAGAGTTTGAAGCTGAGACTCAGGTAATGACCTTGAGAAGAGGAGGTTACCCTGGATTATCTGGGTGGCCCCAATGTAATCACAAAAGTCCTTTCTCCTAAGAGGAGGCAGGAGGATGAGAGCTAGAGAAGTGGAGGTGATGCTGGGAAGCGGGGGAGAGAGGGGGAGAGGAGAGGAGGGAGTGGTGGAGAAAAAAGTTAATTTAAAGATGGCTCACGACTGGTTGGTGCTTGTCCAGAATCCAGGTTCCTCAGCTCCGGGCCCGGGCAATGTGAGGGGAAAGGAGAAGCAAAGGGCCTCACACTGCGAGTGCCCTGGGTCCTACGTCCCTGCCTGTTGACTTTCTTCTCTTCGCCTGGCTGCCTTTTGACACTGGTGGTATATATACTGCTCAGAGTTGTGAACTGCACTTGGTGGGAGGAATAGAGAAAAGGGCTTTGTCTGTTTTTCTGGAGCCACTGGCACCTTTTTAAGGCTTACCGGGTGAGGAAGGCAGCCAGAGGTAATCACGGTAAAACACCGGTGTGGGGGGCTGGAGGAGGCTATGTCAAAACAGCATGTACGATGTAATTTATAAAACACAAATATATACCAGTATGCCTTTAACGAGTCTGGGAGGGAAAACGGCAAGACGTTAATAGTGTGTGGCACTGTGATTGGAGGGTTGCAGGGGTGAAAGGCCTCCATTGTTAGTGGGATGGGGTCCTTGCAATATCTTTAGAAAAAGCATTTCCTAAGACTTGCTCGGGAAATTGGATGGTTTCTATTGGTGTGAAATTCTATCCTTCTGTTGGCAAAGTTCTTTTCCCTTAATCCAGGCCTGGAAAAGGTGCAGCAGGGCCTTAGCAGAGCTAGAAATGGAGCCAGTGCTGAGTTTTCGGTCCACGGCGAAGGGAGCTGAAGCAGCATCAGGCTGTTAAAGGCCCTGAGTCACTGTGTGGAGTCCACATGGCTGTGGGCCATGTGGGCGAATGCAGGGAGCGTGCACCCAGCATTAAAAGAGCCAGGGGCACAAGAGGACCAAGAGCCAAGAGAGGGAACTCCCTTTGTTCAGGAGTTTAAGTAGTCAATCTTCCTGCACTTGCAGTGACCACGCCTACACACCTGCTCTGGCCGAGGACCTGTCCCCAGGTCTGACTGACAGGCAAGCACTGTCCCACGTCACCCAGACCTTACTGGGCACGCATGTAAACTGCAGCTTTCCTGGGCTCCTTTCCAGTTATTAATTAATAACCAGATTATTCTGATGATATCAGTCTGATTATAAGCAATTTTTAATTAAAATGTCTTGTTTGGAAATAGTTTAAGGGTCACAAGAACCTGCAAAAGTAGCAGAGAGATCCCATGACAATACTGTTACCAGAGCACCTGTGTTCCTGGGACTGCTGGAGGCCATCTGCCTGCCATGCTGAACAAGGAAGTGCACAAGCACTTAGAAAGAAAAATAGTTTATTACTTTTTTTCAAACTATAAGAGAAAGTTTGTTTAGAAAGTCACATAAGTAGAAGGGAGCAATAGGAGAAATGGGCTCAGGAAGCCAGTTACAGGGGCAGCTGAGGAGAAAGAGGCAGGAAAACACACCTGGGGAAGGAGATGGAGAGAGCTTTGGAAAATGGTTTTGTATTGAGAGGCCGACGCAGAGCTGGGGGATTAGGAACTAAAGACCTGACTCCTGACAGCGTGTGGATTATAGGTTACACAGGGCAACTTTGTAAGACACTGCGTGAGGGGTTCTGCTGGGAGATGACAGGCTGGCTGGCAGGAGGCGAGGTCAAGGTTTTAACGTTCCTCCTGCTAGAGATCCAGACCAGTGCCCATTGGTCAAGCCCAGGTTCCTATCTCTGCTGCCTCGATGGCTGCTGATTATCAGGGGAAAGGCCAGGTCACTGAGGGGCAGAGGGTGGCAGGAAAAATATGATTTCTAGAGCTAGGATTTAAAACTAAATTTAATCAAAGTCATATGAGGACCCTTGGTTCCAATATCTTGCATACTATTTACTACAATGCTGTTAATTCAAGAACAGGCATTCTTCAGATTTCATCAGATTTTACATTGCAGGCATTAGATTAAAAAAAAATTCAACCAAGTAAGCTTTAAGATCTAATTGGCTTTATGAGCAATTAATGGATCAGGTAGCAGCCCATGTAGCAAGTAGAAAGGTGCTCCAAGGGGCTGTACAAAATGGAAGTCTTTTATAGACAGAAGGAGGAAAGGGGGGATTGTTCCAGGTTTAGGTGACCTACTTTAGGGGCGGATGGGGATTGTGGCAGATTGCCTTATTAGTGCTGATCAGAAAACCTAGGACACCCATCAGTGTGAGATGGTAGCAGCAGGGTTCTATGAAGAAGTTTGACTTAGCACAGGGATCAGAGAAGGTCTCCTGGCGGAAATGACATGTGGGGGAGATCGGAAAGGGCAAGGAGTGGACATAAGCTAGAGGAGGGAGGGCCCAGAGCTGGAGTCAGTGGGGTGTGTGTGTGTGGAGGGGAACCAGGCAGGAGTTGATGCAGTTTTGAGGCAAAATTTCTTCTTTGAGAAACCTCAGTTTTTGCTTTTTGGGCTTTGAATGGCCTGAAGCCCATTGATATTGTGGAGAGTGATCACCTTTACTGAGTCGACCGATTACAGATGCGGCTTCACAGCCGCTTAATCGAACCTCAGTACCCGTACAACCTCCCCCAGGAGCAGCATTGGTGGAGTAACTGGCTACTGTCACTTAACCAGGGGCACATGTGAATCACCAATCACAGTGCCCGAGCTAGTGACACTGTGGCAGTGGCTGAGCCCTGTGGGGCACCCTGGAAGGCCGTGCGGAGCACACAGCAGCATGATCCACCTGGGGACCTTGGGTGTCTGCACCCAGCTCTCACCAGCTGTTTCCGACGGGTTGCAGGTAGGTAGGCAGTTTGAGTTCAGAGAAGGCCCTTGGGCAAAGCAGAGCTAGTGCTGGTAGTGGGAGGCGGGCAGACACGGCTGAGGGGGCAGGCTGAGGGGGTACACGCATCTGCCCTGGCCTCTGCCAATGGCGTACAGAGCGAAAGAGAGGGGGCTCGGCAGGAAGCACCAGTAGGCCCTGTGAGGGCTGAAGTCCTTATAGGAACCGTGAAAAGTATTAAGTGGGGAGTGATGACAGATCTGTGTTTTCAGAAGGCCTTCAGGCTATAGTGAAGACCACAGATCGGAAAGGGACAGAGACAACGTGGAGCCGCTGCCTGGGGGGCTTGTGCTGGAGTCTGGGGGCAGAGAGCATTTGGGAGGAGAGTGGGAACAGTAGGATCACAGAAAACAGACTCTAGGACCTTTCAGGGAGCTGACATCTTCAGCTGTCGATCTGGGATATTGGCAATGGGGTCTTGAAGCCAGCCCCACTCCTGGACCCTTGGATTTATAGTAATACTTTCTTAAAGTCTTATTTTTTGGAAAGCTGGGGCCCCAGTGTGGATCAGTCTAGAAGTTGCCTGTACCAGTTTCACCATGAAAATGACCTTAAGATGACCTTGCCTGCTGCCTGGCCTGTTTCCACATCCTGAGATGTTTATTGCATAACCAGGAGCCTATTGAACACACAGCTGCAGGTACATTGTGCTTGGCGAGGCCTGTGGAACCCCTCCCCCGCGCCCCCCCCCCCCCGCCCAGGCCTCTTGGTGCGAGGACACAGCGCCCACTGCGGCTGAGAAATTAGAGACCCACACCTGCCACCTTGAACAGGTGCCCTGAGCCCTCACACCTTAGTTGCCCCAAACATGGGATGTGCCTTAAATTCCCACCTGCTTCTGCATCATGGTTTGCTTTGCTGCTCAGCACAAAGGGTGGGCTCCCCGTTCTGCGTGGAAGGGTTAGGATGGGCAGAGCAAGGTCACTCTAGGACTTCCCATTGCTTGGGTTTCAGAGCCAGGGGTAAGAAGGAAGCTCCGAGGGTGGTGACACCGCCAGATGAAGCCTGGCTCCTCTCGGAGACTGTGACCCGCCAACTACCTGACCACAGGCTCCTAGGGAGTCCTTAGCCAGAGCTGCCAGCCCAGCTGCTCCCCTGAGTGTCTCCTGGGTGCTTGACCCTCGGAAACTTTCCGATAATAAATGCCGGGCTCTACGCCTCTGTTGTGTGGGGCCATTTGTTATGCAGCACCAGGTCACTCACAGGTTATTCCGCACCTTCCTTGAGCCCGCTTCATCACTTGTTCATCAAGCGGCGAGTTCTGTGCTCTGCTTCCCAGTGACCATGGCGGCTGCGCCTGTGCCTGGGACTGTGGTGACCCTCTGATACCTCAGGACCTGCGCCTGCTGTCCCCACTGCCAAACAGTGCAGCTGGATCTCGCAGAGCTGGCGCCTTCCCATCGAATCTCGAAATAAGCTCCTTGAGGTCGGGGCCTTCCTCCTTGTGGCCCCAGCACCTACCACATGCCTGGAATGGAGAGGATGTGGGAGGCGAATAACGGCGCAGAGAAGGTGCCCACACCCTAACCCCAGCACCTGGGACTATGGGACTCACATGGCGAAGATGATGAAATTAAATGTTCTAATCAGTGGACCTTGATATAGAGACATTATTCTGGATTCTCTGGTGGAACTAATTTCTAAAATAAGGATCTCATCTCCTCTTTTTAAAAATATTTTTAAAATTTATTTCAGAGAAAAGGAGAAAAGGAAAGAGATATAGAAACATCAATGATGAGCCCAGCTGGTGTGGCTCAGTGGTTGAGGGTCAACTCGATCCCCAGTGTGGGGCGTGCAGGAGGCAGCTGATCAATGATTCACTCTCATCATTGATATTTCTCTCTCTCCTCTTCTGTGAAATCAATAAAAATATTTAAAACAAACAAACAAATAAACATCAATGATGAGAGAGAATCATTGATTGGCTGCCTTCTGCTAGGGATCAAGCCTGCAACCTGGGCATGTGTCCTGAGTGGGTACCCAACTGTGACCTCCTGGTTCGTAGGTTGATGCTCAACCACGGAGTCACACAGACTGGGCCAGAATCTGGTCTCATCGCCTCTCTGCTCATGTGCCTTTAATTGTCTCCCTTGGGCTATAGGATGAGTCAAAGCTCCTTAAAAACCCTCACCATCCCCAGTCCACCTTTCCAGCCTCATTGGTCCTTACTGTGGAAGAATCTATTAGGATGTCTTGCTTCACCACAGCTTGGCCATGCCCTTCTGTGCTGTGTGATTTTCCGATGCTGTTCTCTCTTCCAGGACTCACCTCTATCTACCCTTGGTGACACCCCAACATTCAGCTCATGTGTCACCTCTGGGAGACTTTTTGAGCCACTCAGGTAGAGTTTAGCACCCACCGTAGCATGCTGTACTCACCTGCACCACGACATGGATTACCTGGACCATCTCAAGCTGCCTGCCATCTCCAGTACAATGTGGATCCACTCACAGATGAGGCTGGTGTCTTAGCCATCCTTGAATACTCTTGGGATAACAAATTTGGGAAGGAAGCATCAATCCCAAAGCATCCTAGTTTGACCTTTGATCTTTCCTCCTAAGAGTTAAACCTTTGAGTCACTTTAAAAAAAAAAAGACAAAATAGAAAATGATTAGGCATTCTTATTATAAATCAGGAGAGTAATGCCTAAGCATTTTCTATCTCCGGGGAAATATAGAAATCTACATGGAAGACAGCAGGCTCCCACCCCGACCACCATCAGCATATGAGGCCTGTCACCAACCATAAGGAATGGCTACTGTTTTTTTTCGTTCTTCCTGGTTCCCCGGCACCCAGCCAAGCTCTCTCATGTAGAGTTTCCATAATAAACCCTATTGACAGGTGGAGAAATCAAGGCTATGTGGAAGAGCTCAGTGCACACAGCCCTTCGGGTCCAAGCCTGCTGTCCCGAGCAGGCAGGGGAGGGTCTCTCTCTGCTGTCTATGTGCTACATCTGGGGTTTTCATCTCTGCTTACCCTGAGTTCTCCACTCTCTCAAATTAGAAGCTTAAAGAGCAACAATTTTTATTATGGAAAATGTCAAATTATACAAAAAGAGTATAATACTATAACGATCCTCTAAATACCTATCTTTCAACTGAAATACTGATCAATGTAAAAAAAAAAAGAATAATGTACAAAAATATGGCCAATTAAAATATTGTTGTAAAATAGACATACCATAAAATCGTCCATCTTAACCCTTGTTAAGTGCACTGCTAAGGGCATTCACAGTGCTGTGGCCAATCTCCTGAAAGCCACTGTTATATTCTAATTAGAGGCCCGATGCACGAAATTCACCCAAGAGTAGGCCTTCCTTGCCCCGCTACTGGCATAGGCTTTCCTCCAGCACCTAAGACTCAGGCCTCCCTCCAGCCACTGGCAGGCACCTTGGACCTGGGCTTCCCTTGCAGCCCCAGCTTCATCTGGAAGATCGTCCAGAAGGATGTCCGGTCTAATTAGCATATTATGCTTTTATTATTATAGATGGCCTTAATATCTACACTGCCATTCATCTCTCTGTTTAGAGTTATACTACCCACCACACTGCTTTGCTTGTTTTACTTTAAAGATTATTACACAGTAAAACTGCCCTGTTTTGGGTCTACAGTTCTATGATCTTAACCTCTGTATATATGTGTGTAATCATCACCAACACTGGGATAGAAAGCACTTCATCATCCTGAAAGATTTACCTCCCATGCCACCCGTCTCTGGCACCTTCTCTCTCTCTCCCCACCCCCCGTCCTCCCTCACACACTGTTAGGTGACAGCTGGTCTGTTCTCCATCAGCATAGTCTTGTTCGTTCCAGAATGTCACAGGTGGAGCCACACGGAGTATGACCTTGTGAGGTGACTTCAGTCACTCACACAGCACAATGTCCCTGAGACTCATCTAAGTTGTGGATGCCCACAGTGTACTCCCCATTATTTCTGTGTCTGTGGAACCAGGGACTGTCTCCCACACAGTTGCCACCCCACAGTTTCAAGGAATTTATAGTGGATTTTATAGTATTTTTATAGTGGATTTTTAAAATTCTTTTTTAAAAATTTATCTTTATTGTTGAAAGTATGGCAGATGAATCCTTTGTGTGTGTGTTTTTGCCCCTCATTGACCCACTCCACCCTTGTACTTGTCCCTCCCAGGCCTTCACCACCCTATTGTCTGTGTCCATGGGTTATGCATATACTGTAAGTTCCCTGGTTAATCTCCCCTCCCACCCCGCCTTCCCTCTGAGATTTGTCAGTCTGTTCCATGTGCTTTTCAGTGGATTTTGATAAATGGTTGGTAGGTTTCAATATTGCCCATCAATGTTGCTCCCTATCTCTTTGTTTTCCACAGAGACTTGCATGTGTGATAAGACATGTTCCTGAAGGTGAACACTCAAGATGGAAAGATGTCTATTCTTTTCAACTTAATTGAGATATTTTATATATTTAATTGATTTTAATATTTCCCAGCAACATTTTCATAGTAACATCATAAAACATGTGATTAAAATTGTTGTTGTTAATCTCCTCCCCCTCACTGCTCACATCCCTGCCTTTCTTCCTTTTAGCTGGTCTGCACTGTGGTCTAAAACTCTGGAGGCCATGTGTTGGCCTTGACTTCATGCAAAGACTAGGCCTCTCTCTTCCCAACCCTGTGAGACCTCTTGAGGAGGCAGAAGGGGGTTCACTCAAGTGGCACAGTCCTGGGGGCCATCACCCCCTCCAATGGCTCCAACAGCCGCTCCTGTCCCACAGGCTGTCACCCCAGCCTTATCCCTTTCTTTCTCTCAGCAGGTCATTATTGGGCTGCTTATAATCATTATATCAACTACCATATTAATATAATATGGGGAGAAGGAGTTAAATGGAAAAGATATAAATACAGGCTTTTAATTAGTTATATCAACTACCATATTAATATAAAATGGGGAGAAGGAGTTAAATGGAAAAGACATAATACAGGCTTTTAAAAAATGGGTCGAAAGAAAGAGGGAGTTTGTGACCATAATCACACACACACACACACACACACAATTTATTGACTAGTCCTTTCCAGTAAATAGCTCTTGGTTTTACCACTTCTACCCATTTTTCCTTTTTCCTCTCCACATCTGTCATTGGAATCATTTTCTCTTTCTGTTTTCTTTTGATTTATTTTATTCTACTTTTCCTAATTTCTTGAGTCAAATGCACTGGTCACTCATTTTGGACTCGATTATCCTACATAATAAAAGCCTAATATGCAAATCGACCTATGGCAGATTGACCAGCAGAACAACCAATTGCTATGACATGCATTGACCACCAGCAGGCAGATGCTCAAAGGAGGAGTTGCCCCAAGCCTGCAGGTCCCAGACCAGCCAAGGCAGGTTCCAGGGGGAGCCCCCCCAATTGTCCCTATGGTCTCCCCACGGAGGGAGGTGACTGGTGGTGGCAGTGGGGTGGGGGGGGGAGACTGGCAAGTGGGTGGTGCCAGGCCGGCCAAGGCAGGTGCCAGCAGGGCACCCCTGATCGCCCTGCTGGTCACCCCACAGATTGGCCCTGATTGCTGGTCAGGTCTAGGGACCCTACTCATGCATGAATTTCATGCACTGAGCCTCTAGTTTATTAATAAAAGCATTGAGGGCTGGATGTTTTCTTCTGAACACCAGCTTGGCAGCATTCTCCAAAACTGTGGATGGCTTCATGGGCAAAGTCCCTTTATGAAGAAAATCATCGGTGCCACTCACATGAATTCTGGAGCAACTGCAGTCCCTAAGAGCCAGGCTCCCCCGCTCCCCAAGGGAGGTGTGGGGAGGGGACCTGGAACTGCTTTACTGCTGTATCCTCTTCTAGTGCATCTGCTCTGCTGAGTGTCACGTGGAACAGAGACCAGAGGGTGTGTTCCCTGTCCTTCCCAAAGCCCATCTGTGTGCCCACCGTGTCCCCAGTAGGCACTGGAAGTGGCCTGGTCACTGGGGACGACTTCTGGTGACACAGTGCCCCGGAGTGGGCCCTGTGGTAGTGCTTGGCATTCCTTTCATTTTGGTCCAAACTGTTCAATATTCTTGAGTCTTGTGCTGTGATGTTGAGGCCTTTTTCAAGTTCAGCATAGATGGTAGTTTTTCTCTATTACGCAGTTCTTTTTGTTGGGTAGAGGGAGGAATTTTTTTTTGGTTTGTATTTCAGTTTTGAAGCGTATATTCTGTATTAGTGGAAACTCAATCAACAAACTTGCTTCAAACTGCCTTAAGCCAGAAAGCAGAAGTTTACTGAACTTAATATTCACATTCAGAGGGAACGTGTATACTCCAGTGCCCATATGCTCAGAAAGCCTTCTCTGGCTCCATCTCCTGACTCCCGTGTGCAGTCTCCACTGCCCAGGCCTCCCTCCACATCCCGGCGTCTGGTTGGCCACGGTCTCTCTGGCCAGTGGCTGTGGGTGGGGCCACGGCGCTGGCCACGAAACCCCTGTGTTCAGCTCAGGGCTCACATGGCTGCCCTCCTTTGAACACCTCGGAATTGTGGCCGGGCTCACCTGGATGTTTTCTGCCTCCTGAGCAGGACAGGCAGGCTCTCCCACCTCCCATGTCTTTACAGCCTGAGCTCCAGCCTCCCCACACCCTGTGTCCCAGCCCAGCAAACTACTCCCCGTTTCCAAACAAACCTGGACTGTGTTTCACTGCCTCTGGACACTCTGTTCTGTTTGTCTGGAGTACCCTCGCCCCCTTACTCATTCTCCAAGCCCCTAGGTCATGCTGGTGTGAGCTCCTCACTCCTCCCTGCCGCTGCCCCTAAGCCTTCCAGCTTGGGCGGCCTGTGGCCTGGGCCCCAAGGTGTGGTGCTCTCCAGCCTCTTGAATGCAGCACCATTTCATTTCGCACTATAGACTCATCCCTTTCCAGTCCCACAGCCAGCACCTTCTCTTCAGTGAAGGGTGCCTCCAGGCTGCCGGACCCATTTTTCCTGCGTGCTCAGGAGAGTCAACAATGCCTACATTTCCACGCTGGGGGTCCTTTCATCAATGACTAGCAGGTGGGGTGGGGGACTCCCCTCCTTCCTAATGGGACACCTCCAGTGTGAGTCCCCGAGCTCCCTGGAGAGCTGGGCCCCCATTACCTTCTGTGTGACTCAGTTTGGTCTCTCTCTCTCTCTCTCTCTCTCTCTCTCTCTCTCTCTCTCTCTCACACACACACACACACACACACACACACACACACACAACCGCACTGGGCCTCCTGCCCCATGCCCCCCAGGGAGCACCTTGTAATAACCAAGTCCTGGGCTCAGACCCCAGACTTGCTTCTGAGAGACGCAGCAGGAGACAGAGTTGATGACTCAGCAAAGTGGAGAAGAGCAATGAATTCAGAAACCAACAGCTGCTCATTGGTCTTGGCTGCAGGGAGGAAACCCAAGCAGGAATGTATCCCCTTCTGGGCTGCGTCTTCTTAAGGAGACAAGATTTACATGCATAGAAAAGACCTAATGGATATAGTGGAAGAATAAAAAGGTAGCCCTAGCCAGTTTGGCTCAGTGGATAGAGCGTTGGCCTGCAGACCGAAGGGTCCCAAGTTTGATTCTGGTCAAGGGCACATACCTGGGTGGCGGGCTCGATAACCAGTAGGGGGCGTACAGGAGGCAGTCAATCAATGATTCCCTCTCATCATTGATGTTTCTATCTCTCCCTTTCTCTCTGAAATCAATAAAAACATATTTTAAAAAAAAGAATAAGAAGGTCTAA
Organism: Lasiurus cinereus; assembly: GCA_011751065.1. Taxonomy (NCBI): domain Eukaryota; kingdom Metazoa; phylum Chordata; class Mammalia; order Chiroptera; family Vespertilionidae; genus Lasiurus; species Lasiurus cinereus. The sequence goes on from JAAGEH010000024.1 coordinate 5,155,674, forward strand.
GTCTCTGGAAAGGAGGGGTCAATATGGACATGTCAGAGGCTGCTCATACCTCACAGGTAGGAGTGATACTCAGTCCCCCCTTGGAGGAAGGGTAAGAGGTCACGGACATGGCTGGTTGAATACAGCAGCAGAATAAGAATATAGAATATGATATAGCTACCTGTCCAGGGCTTACAGCCAGGATGTGAAGACTTGGAATCCATCCAAATGAGTTTGGACTTTATCTGATAACAGGATGGGGGCAGTTAACATTAATTTATTCATTCAACAAACATTTATTTTGTGCCTGTAACAGGTGGCACACCCACACAGTGACAAGGTGTTCTCTAGGAGGGGTGCTCCTGGCCTGGACTGCCTGTTCTGGCCACCAGAATCGTGACTATATTTAGTGGATCCACCTCTAATTCCTGGCTAGTTTTTTCTTACATAGTTTTACCCTGTGTGTACATAGGTTTCCGATAATAAAGCAAAATGTCATCCTTGTAAAAATGCAAATGTTTGGAGAACTGTGTGCCCTAGGGAAGGGAATGTCTTCTATTCTGGGGAGAGGACGGGGCATCCCATGTGGGATTGGGCTGGGCTTGAGTGATCGGAATGGTCCAGATGTGCGGCCAAGTCCTGAGCAGCCACAAGTCAGAGCAAGGCGAGCTGGGAGACATGGCAAGGAATGCAGGAATGAAACTTCTATGCATTCCTTGGAGAGCCAAGAATAGGGGTAGAAACTATACTTTCGGCTATCGGGGAAAGATGGGCATTGTAGTCAGCATGTTACAAACATTTTAAAATTGCACTTTATTGGGAGGGAGGCTGGAGGGAAGAAGAGGTATAGCCACAGCTGGCTGCTTTTCTTAGGAAAGCTCCCAGAGCTGAAGCCCACCCAGCCGGCTTCTGCTTCTATCTCCTCAGCCAGAGCTGGTAATATGGCCACCCTATCTGCAAAGGAGGCTGGGAAGAAAGTTATTTAGCTGGGCACATTTCAAGGGAAAAAGGGGAAATGCATATTTGTAGACAAGTTAAAGTGTCAGGCAGAACACAAAAAGTTCCACTGAGACCACACAAATAAGTAGATAAATAGATAAATATATAAATAGACTATATGAAAAGTAAGACTGTTTGTTTATAAAATAACTCCATAAAGAGAATGAAAAGGCAAACAGCAATGGGGAAAAAAGATGCCTACAAAGGAATTGCATGCAGACTATACAAAGGTCTACACATCAGTAAGAAAAAGGCAGACAACCCAACAGGGAAAAAAGATATCTGTTTGTCTGTCTGTCTATCCACTATCTTCAGTCCTTTCACAAAAGGCAATATCAAGAAGGCTTATAGACATTTGAAAATGCCCTCACTGCCATTAGTTATTAGAGAAATACCCATTTAAATACACACCCACTGGGTAGCTACAGTGAAGGTGGAAAATACAAGGGGTTGACGAGGACATGGAGCCACTGGAATGCTCGTGCAAATCCCTTTAGCTGGATTTAACGCATGCTCTGATCCAGCAATTTTGTTTTCCATACAAATACCCAGCAAAGGAAAGCATATACATATAAATATACATGTGTGTGCTTATGTATGTAACAAGAGTCTTGGACTAGAATATTCACACAGCAATATGTGTAACAACCCCAAACTAGAAGCTATGAGAAGTCCATTAATGCAGAGCAGATGAGTCAAGTATGGTGTATTCATACATATAACACTGTCAATAGTGAACATGAACCCTTACAAGCACATGCAACATATACGAATTATAAATCTAAGGTATTATACTTACTACATGTGGCAGTATAGAATATGATAGGATGGGGCTATATAGACAAGGAAAGGGCTGCGACGGGAAGGAGTTGTTCGTGACTGAAAGGGGTGTGAGGGAGACTTATGGGGTGCTGGTGATGTTCCCTTTCTATTTATTTATTTATTATTATTTTTTAAAATTGATTTCAAAGAGGAAGGGAGAGGGAAAGAGAGAAACATCAATGATGAGATAAAATCTTTCATTGATTGGCTGCCTCGTGCATGGCCCCCACTGGCAACCTGGCATGTGCCCTGACTGGGAATCACACTGTGACCTCCTGTATCATAGGATGCTCAATCACTGAGCCGCACCGGCTGCCTAATGTTCTCTTTCTTGGTCTGAGCGTTGGGCACACAGTTGTGTTCTGTATATTTATGCTACGTATGCTCTTCTGCAGGTTACATGGTAATGAAGAAAATGAAAAATTTAAAAGTGACTGCCACCCCCGGTATAAGGTTAGGGAAAGAGGCCCCTTTCTCTCCTCTGCCTCTGCACTGGCCTTCAGATATGTCACTCCAGTGCGGGACAGGAGTCACACCTCGCCCCTGCTCTCTCTCTCCAAACTGCCTCCTAGTTCATGGGAAAGAACAGTTACTCAGCAATTTCTGTTTATTGCTGGGGTCCCACAGTTGATGCCGACAGGGACCAGGTGGGTGACAATAAGGCGAGAGATGGTCGGTTCTCTGGAAGTGGGAGGGACCACATGAGCTGGTTCTAAAGGGGCCATCAGTAGCTCCAACACAGTAGCTCCAACTGCCGAATACTCCTTGGGAATGCGGGCCCATGAAGTCAGATTTTCCAATTTTTTTTTTTAAGCTAGAAATCCAGCCCTGGCTGGTGTAGCTTCTGCTTCTGCACTGAAGAGTTGCTGTTCAATTACCAGTCAAGGCATATGCCTGGGATGTGGGTTCAAACACCTGGTGGTGGCGGGGGGGAGGGGGAGGCATGCAGAAAGCAGTCAATCAATGTCTGGTGCTCAAGCCAATGCTTCTCTCTGTGTCTCTCTCCCTCTCTTTTCTTTTCTGTCTAAAAATCAATAAAAAATGTATTTTTTAAAAAGCCAGAAATCCAGAGTGCTCTAGGAAGCCTTTCTTTCAGTTTTCACACTTTGGCAATTCTCCCCAATGAAATGGGCCAATCAAAACATGCCAATGGGCCAGGTTTAGCGAGGGGCTAGTTTTGAGGGAGCTCTGAGGCCGATCCCCAGGGCATAGGGCATGTGGGCCCAAGCAGGTGCCTGCAGCTCATGCTGGGGAGCTTGCTGATGTCTCCTGCTTCCTCATCCCCTCTGCCCCATGGGGCCACCCTCCAGAGGGCAGAGTTCTTGAGCCCTTTTTAGGGAAGATTCTGTACTCTGGCTCAGTGCCTGGCTGGCTGCTGCCCTTAGCCCTATGTTGCCACACTTCCTGAGAGGAGGGAGGGGCGGAGCTGGCCCCAGGACTGGAACCGAATCCAGACCTCAGCCTGAAGCCATGTCCTTCCTGGAAATGGCTGGCCAGTTGAAGAGTTTCTAGGTATTCTACCAGGTCGGTCATGGGAAATCCCTTGGGAGATGCAAATCCCTGCGATACATCTGACAAGGTTCCTGTCCAGTGAGTGTTGCTGAAGACTTAGCTCAAGGATGCTTCCCGAGCCTGGGAAAGCACGGCCAGGCAGTGCAAGGCTCTGAGCCAGCCTGATCATGGGTCTGGGGAATCCAAATGAGACCAATGAGAAGCTTTTCACTCTTCAGAGTGGCACCAAGTTTGAGAGCATGACATAACCAGGCTCTCATGGAGGGGGGAGGGCACCTGCAGATACTGCTCCTCAGATGTTTGCTGCAGAGAACACGTTGGCCCTCTCCAGGAGAATTTTGTTGTGTGTTGTCTACAAAGCTCTTTCACATGCTAAGGAAGCATGTACAAGGTGTTCATGTTGGCATGGTTTGTAATGGCAGAAAACTGGGAACAATCTAGATGCCTAGAAATAAGGGCATGGCTGAGTAAAATGTGGTCCTAATAGTCAAAATAACCCAGTCCACAGGTATCAATATGGCTAGAGATACAAAACACAATATTAAGTGACTTTTAATGATGCAGGATGATATGTGTATTGGCTCTCTATTGTGAAATATCAGATTATCCCTGATTTTTTTTTTTTTTGGTTAATTTTCACCCAAGGAGATTTTTCCATTGATTTAAAAAATATATATTTTATTGATTTTTTTACAGAGAGAAAGGGAGAGAGATAGAGAGTTAGAACATCGATGAGAGAGAAACATCTATCAGCTGCCTCCTGCACACTCCCTACTGGGGATGTGCCCGCAACCAAGGTACATGCCCTTGACCGGAATTGAACCTGGGACCCTTCAGTCTGCAGGCCGATGCTCTCTCCACTAAGCCAAACCGGTTTCGGCATCCATTGATTTTTAGAGAAAGTAGATGGGGGAGGGAGAAAGAGAGAGAGGCAGACAGAGAAAGAAACAGAGAGAGAGAAAAAGAGAAAGAGAGAGAGAGAGAGAGAGAGAGAGAGAGAGAGAGAGAGAGAGGGAAACATGGGTGTGAGAGAGACATTGATTGGTTGCCTCCTACATGTGCCCCAATGAGGGCCAGGGATTGAACATGCAACCCAGGTATGTGCCCTTTACTGGGACTGACCGTGTGACCCTTTGGCACATGGGCTAACCCTCTAACTACTGAGCAATATCAGCGAGGGATATTCCCAAACTTAATAATGTTAAGTGAGAACACACATTTATTGTCGCTACAGCTTATGTGAGCCATGGCAGGAAGTGTAGCTTAGCATGGAGGTTCTGGCTCACAGAGGGAAGATCGAGATGTCAACTGAGGCTGCAGTTGTTCCTCAGGTGCCTCACTCCTGGCTGGGATTGCTTGTGGGGGGCATGAAGGTCTCCCCAGGTGGACCTCTCCATGGGGATCCATGAATGTCCTTGCAACATGGCAGCTGACAGCCCCCGAAGAGAGCAATACCAGAGGGTGGAAGGAGGGTGTGGTCATGTGTTCTATGGTTGTTTTTGGAAGCCACACCATCACTTCTATCTTATTCTATTCATTAGAAAGAAGTCACTAAGTTTGGCCTACATTTAAGGGAACACAAATTAATCTCCATGCTTCAAAGGAAGAAATGTCAAGAAATTTGTGGTCAACTTTTTTTAATATATATTTTTATTGATTTCAGAGGGGAAGGAAGAGGGATACAGATAGAAACATCAATGATGAGAAAGAATCATTGATTGGCTGCCTCCTGCACTCTGCCTACTGGGGATCGATACTGCAACTTTGTAGTCCATTGAAACACTGGTATCTGTATGGTTTGATAGCATTTATGTAATTTAATTGGTGTAAACATGGACTCAGCCAATCAGATCTTCCTGCCTTGATTGCTTCAGGAGTGGATGTGACACAACTTAGGCCAATCAGACTCTCCCTTTTTGTCCTGGGGTTGCTAAGCTTTCAAGATACACCTCTTGGATTGCTTGAGTCCATTTTGTCCACCAGAATGGAGAGAGCCTTTCTGAAGGACTGAGGGAGAGCAAGAACCCACCAAGATCATCTGAGCCTTTGGATGAGGGCATGCGTGAAGATTGATGATGTGACCGAAGGTTTCAGTTGCGTAAAACAGTGAATTCCCTTTAGGTCATGCTGACTTGAATTGGGTTTCTGTCCCTTGCCACCATAACACTCTTGATGCATAAAATACTCATGGTGCTATTGTGTCAGTCACAGTTCTCTAGAGAGACAGAAATAATAAGGAGGTAGAAGTACATACAGAGATTTATTATAAAGAACTGGCTCATGTGATCATGGAGGATGAGCTGTCCCACCATCCCCCGTCACAAGCTGCTTATTGTTTTTCTTTATCATTTCTCTTTGAGCTTTAGCACCTTTTGGTATCATCTAATCTCTTGTTAACTGTCTTTATGGTCTATTCAATCTCAGGAAATATATATATTTTTTTATCTCCTGAATAGTTTTATGTTCTAGGGACATTTTCTTTTAAAGAATTGTTTGAGAGCCCTACTTGGTTTGGCTCAGTGGATATAGTGTGGGCCTGGGGATTGAGGGGTCCCAGGTTCGATTTCAGTGAAGGGCACATGCTTGGGATGCAGGCTTGATCCCCAGTGGGGAGCATTCAGGAGGCAGCTGATCAATGATTCTCATTGATGTTTCAATCTCTCTCCCCTTCTCTGAAACCAATAAAAATGTTTTAAAAAATTGTTTGAGAGACTAATAGCCTCTAAATATCAAGATTACAAATTAGCAAATCTTTGCCCTTCACTTTGCCCTCTGGGCTGTGAGTGTGACTTGTGCGGGGACCTTTGCTTTCCTTCTTCCTGTCTCGTGCTTCTAGCGTGCAGCTTTGTGGATGCCATCATTATGCTCTATTTGCTCATTCTTAGAGAAAGAGGACTGTGTTTGTTCAACCCTGGGTGTTAAGATGGGTTACACAGGCTGTTTAAACATTTTGGTCCAGACGAAGAGAGGCGGGAGAAGTGTATGTTTACTGTACCTTCACTTTGCCCTATTTGAGAGTCAGCAACCTGTGGCAACAGGGAGGGGCCTTAGCCCCAGGCAGATGCTCTAGTGGATTTCACTTTGATGCCAATGGCCTCATTTGATGTCAGGTTTGTGGGAGCTGCCGATTTAACAAGCCCAGTTGGTCTCATTGGGACCTTGCTCAGGAGTGACCTGTTTGACCTAACACATCTCTTGGGATGGACAGACCCTTGTGGGCGCTTTAGCAGAATCAAGTTTTATTCCTGTTCATCCCCGCCCACTGCACCACTGCTGTCCCCAACTGCTGTCCTTGGGGTTGGCAGAGGTTGCGGGAATCTTTTGGTCCCTTCCATCTCCTCTTTAAATGGGCTTCTCTCTCGACCTGGAATGAATCATGACTTGGCAACCCTCCCCTTCCATCCGTTTAAGCTCAGTATATCTTGCAGAAACTCCTGGATGTTTTTGGCCTCCTGTAGTGGCACCCTTCCCTGTTGTCTGTCTGTGAGGTGAGGCTTTTCCTCTTATGATAAACCTCATTCTCCCTTTGCCTCATCCTCCTTCCCTTGGCTAACCAAACCTGCCTCAGGCCTCAGCATGAATCTCCCTTCCTCCAGGAAGTGTTCTGGGAAGCCTCCCTAAGTAGACACCCTATGTTGTATTCTTAGAAACTCCTATATTGTGCCCATTATAGAACTCACTACCTGGACTAACTCTGTTTACTGATCTATCTTCCTCTACTCTACAAAGCACGGGCAGTGCCTTTCAGTCACTCAAAGAAGTATTGATGAAGATATTGCCCTAGCCTCCCCGGCTCAGTGGATAGAGCGTCAGCCTGCAGACTGAAAGGTCCCGGGTTCGATTCCGGCCAAGGGCACATGCCTGGGTTGAGGGCTCGATCCCCAGTTGGGGGCGTGCAGGAGGCAGCCAATCAATGATTCTCTCTCATCATTGATATTTCTCTCTCTCTCTTTCCTTCTCCCTTTCTCTCTGAAATCAATAAAGAAATATATTTAAAAAAAAGTATTGATGGAGATATAAAGTATACACATGAGACCCAGAACTAGGCACTTTAAAAAATTTTTTTTATTGATTTCAGAGAGGAAGGGAGAGAGAAAGATAGAAACATCAATGATGAGAGATTGAGCCTGCAACCCAGGCATGTGCCTTGACCAGGAATCAAACCCATGACCCTTCAGTCTGCAGGCCAACACTCTATCCATTAAGCCAAATTGGCTAGGGCAACACACTGTTTTTGTCTCAGGCCCAGATGGCCGCCGTGATCAGAAAAGATCCAGGGAACAAGACAGGCTGAGGGCAAAGGAAGCCGAGCTCTCCTAACCTGGGCTGGTGCCCTGAGGTGGTGGGGACAGCCTGCCAGTGGGCATCAGGAACTTGTTCTCAGGGTTCAGGCAAGCAGTGAGCCAGGGCGAGGCATTGATCAGCCCTCTGATACTGCACTAATTGCCGTGGTGTGTCTTCAGCCGAGTTCCCAGGGCCTCAGTGAGCCACTGTGCTGGATGTAGTGATGTGTGTTCACTCCGTATTTTGCATTAAAAAAAAAAAAGGTTACTTCAGTTCTCAGAGCCTCAATTTCCTTTTGTGTAAAATGGGGGTTGTTAGGTTTAATCAAATAACTGAATCGATATCCCTCCCCATTAGGCCACTTCACAATGGACATTCCCTTTCGCTTAGACCACATCCCACTTGCTAAGACTGTTATCTCCCCGCTCCAGACCTTCCCAGGATCCTGACCTTCCCAGAGAATTCTCTGGCCAGAAAAAGCCCACCTAGAGTACTTTAAAGCCTCTGACTCCCTGTCCCTGGGGGCTGGCAGCATTTGGGGGCTCAGCCCTTCTGGTATCCAGATGACCAAATAAATTCACAATCCCTTCCCACTTTGGCCTCGTGCATTCCTCCTTCCGTGACCCTAACAAGGGTAAGACTTGTACTCTTGTCCCGCCTATCAACAGAGGGATATGTTTTAATAGCGCCAGTAGATGTTTAAAACCCCAGATAGTACTGCACTGTGTACTCTGTTTTCCCCCAGGGGAGTGCACACAGTCAATACAGTAGGCAAACAGGAACGCATGTCCCAGGCATGGGATGGCAAGAGATTTCATCACTCAGAATGACACAATTTAAACCTTACAAACTTTTTACTTCTAGAATTTTCCATTTAATATTTTAGATTGAGGATGACCCTGGATAACTGAAACCACAGGAAGTGCAATTACAGATGAGGGGCCCATGGTACTTGTGCCTTAGGCCATTGTGAGAATTAGATGAGCTCATGTGTGCAACACGTTAGCATAGTGTCTGGATGTAGTAAGACTGTCATCAGTGTGAATTATAATGAACCTCTGCCCCAGTTTGGAGGTTTATCTTCAGCATCGCTTGGGGCCAACCACAACTGAAGAGCCACTTCCTGGGCCTGTGCTGACCCAAACTTCCCATGGTACTTCTGCAGATGAGGCCCTGAGCTGCCATTACTCTTGTAAAACATCACAACTTTCAATAGCTTCCGAATCACAATAAATCTCCTAAGACAAAAAGAGCTAGCTGAGTGTCGTGGAAACATCAGATAAAAGAACGACCATGGGACCACGTGGAGAGCAGTGTAGGTCAAGGGGTGAAGAAGCCCCAATGAAGATGTCTAAGTGAAGGCTCTGGTTTAAAGCATTGAAGCTACTTTCTTGGAAGGCTGCTTGACATTTAAGAACGTGGTGACTGATTGTGTTAGTGGCAGAAAATGGCACTAGGTGTCAACCTCAGCTCAGCAACCTCAGTCCTCGAGTTCTGGCTAAGGATTCAGAGCCAAGACTCAAATAGGAAGAGAATGTTTATTTAGAAAGTCCCAGAGGTAGAAGAAGTGAGCCATAGAAGAAATGGGCTCAGGAAACAAGTTGCAGCAAAAGAAAGGTCCTTTGGCCCCTTGAGTGTGGCTCTTCCACAAAATACCACGGCCTGGGCGAGTCTATTTTGAAGAAGTAGTGTTAGAAGAAATTTAAGTTTAAAAAAATTTGGCTCTCAAAAGAAATTTCAATCATTGTACTGTTGATATTTGGCCCTGTTGACTAATGAGTTTGCCGACCACTGCATCAAGGGAGCAGGTGGGGAAAGGCTGGGTATTGCTCCATAGGGAGCCAAGATGGGTACTCCATCCTGAGCTCTTTCATTTTCGGCCTGGGGAGGATCCAGTAGCAAAGCCATCAGCTTTCCTGTTGTGTCTCCACTGATTGGTTAGTGCCAGGGGATCAGGTCATTAGTCAATTGCAGCTGGTTCCAACATCAGGCACGGTGTTCCTCTGCCTGGTTTTGCTGTTTTGGGCTTGGAGCTGAAATACAGCTGAGATGTTAATGCTTAAGGATTTGGGCATACAAGCCCTCTTACCTTTGCCCATTGCTAGGTCCCTGGAGCTCTCCGCCCTGACAACCCTCTGCAGCTGGCCCATCTAACCACCTACTACAAATGGATTGGGGGCAGGGTGGAATGACCTTTAGGTTGTTGTCTGACTACCTGGTTAGATGGAGATGCCACCAGCTGATATTTTGGGAAGATGAGAACTTTTGAAAGGGCAAGAGACCAAGTTCAGTTTTGAACATAGACTTAGTTGTTTGATGGGTGTTGAAGTAGAAATTTCTAGAAGACAATTGACAATGTGGATTTGGAGTTCCCAGAGCTTGGGATTGTATACAAAGAGGGGACAAGGGCAGCTGAGGGCAAGAACAGAATAGCCCAGAAGTATGAAGTAGAGTGAGCAGAGGGCTGTGGAGAACACCATGAAGAATCACGATTTGAAGAAGGAAAATGGAGGAAGGGAAGCCAGCAAAGAAGATGGAGAAGGAAAAAAAATCAGAGAAAGAAGGCCAAAATGAGGAACCAGGAGAGAGAGACAGAGACAGACAGAGAGACATCCATGGGTTACCTCCTGCATGTGCCCCCATCAGAGATACCCTTTCATATCCCACGTGGTTCAGGGTTCCTGGTTCAGGGTTTGCGTTCTGGAAGAGGCTGCATGCAAATGAAAAGAGAGACTAAAAAATATTAATTTGGTAATATTGGGGGCCAGGTGGGAGCCTTCCTCTAGTGGAAAGGACTACCTCTTGCTCTGGCCTTTTTCTCCCTTTTATTAAGACTATGGAATACACCCATAGCCTTTAGGCAGGAAATTATAAGAACAGAAATTAACATGAAACAAACAGGTAGAGGCTGCTTCAGCTAAGAATGTTTCAACTAAACAGTGAATGATTAGTTCTGACCTTTCAGAGCAATTAAAGTTGACCAGCCTTCTGCTCTCCTGTTCACATCTTTCTATTAGTGAGACAATGTTTGGTTTCCGGTAAACACTCACTAGGAATTTACCCTAAGGAAATAATTAAAAACTGAGCAAAGGTAACAGCGTAAGTTTGTTAAATCAAAGTGTCATAGATAATGTAAAGCAGAGGAAACAGCCTAAATATCCAGTCATAAGGGATTGACTGAGTAAAATAATAACTTATCCATCCTGGAGCATGCTTAGAGCCTTTAACTTGTTTTGATCTATGTAATAATTTGGGAGAGGACAGGTTTGAGAGAGTGGGAAATGAGAAAAAGTGATTTGGGCTAAATATTCTTATATACCTTTTGAATTTTAAACCATGTGAACCTATCAAAAACTTAAAATAAAATGGAACAACAACAACAACAACAACAAGACCCTGAATAACTGTAGCAGTCTTGAGAAAGAACGAAGTTGAAGGAATCACAACAACAGATATCAAACTATACTACAAAGCCATGGTAGTCAAAGCAGCCTGGTACTGGCACAAGAATACTGGGTAAATGAAACACAACAGAGAGCCCATAAATCGACCCACCTTTATGCTCAATTAATATTTGACAGAGGAGGCAAGAGCATATTCTACACTGGAGTAAAGACAGTCTCTGTAACAAATGGTGTTGGGAAAACTGGACAGGTATATGCAAACAATTCCCCTAGGCCACCAACTTAGACCATGCACAAGAATAAACTCAAAATCAATAAAAGACTTCAATGTAAGTCACAAAACCCTAGAAACCCTATAAAAAAAAAAGGGAGGCAGTGAAATATCAGACATCTCTGGAAGCAATATTTTTGCTCTCTCCAAGGGCAAGGAACACACAGCAGAAAATAAACAGATGGGACTACATCAAATTACAAAGCTTCCTCTCAGCAAAGGAAACCAACAAAATGCAAAGGGAATCCACTCCATGGGAGAACATATTTGCCAATGATTCGTCCAATAAGGGATTAATTTCCAAAATATATAAAGAACTTATACAACTCAAAACCAAGAAAGTAAACTATCTCATTAAAAAATGGGCAAAGAACCTGAACAGACACTTCTCCAAAGAGGACACACAGATGGCCAAGAGATATGAACAAATGATCAAGGTCACAATCATCAGGGGGATGTAAATTAAAACTACAATGAGGTGTCACTAAACATCTGTCTGAATGGTTACCATCAACAAATCAGTAAACAAGTGCTGGCAATGATGTGGATTAAAAAGGAGCCCTAGTGCACAGCTGGTGGGAATGCAGACTCGGGCAGCCACTATGGAAAACAATATGAAGTTGCTCAGTGCTTGAGCATTGACCTATGAACCAGGAGGTCACGGTTCAACTCAAGATCAGGGCACATGCCCAGGTTGTGGGCTCGAACCCCAGTGTGAGGCATGCAGGAGGCAGCCAATAAATGATTCTTTCTCATCATTAATGTTTCTATCTCTCTAGCCCTCTCCCTTCCTCTCTGAAATTAATAAAAATATATTAAAAACAAAACAAAACAAATCAAACCTAGACTTATTTAAAAAAAGAAAACAGCATGGAGTTTCCTCAAAAAATTAAATATGGAACTGCCTTTTGTCCCAGTGATCCCACTTCTGGGAATATATCCTAAGAATCCTGAGACACCAATCAGAAAGAATATATGCACCCCTATGGTCATAGCAGTGTTATTTTTAATAGCCAAGATCTGGAAACAGCCCAAGTGCCCACCAGTAGTAGTGGATAAAAAAGCTGTGGTATTTTTACACAATGGAATATGAGCTCACTAATACGTGGAATCTAATGACCAAAATAAATTGATAAACAAAATAGAACCAGAAGTGTGGACACATGGAACAGACTGACAAATGTCAGAGGTGCAGGGTGTGAGGGGTGGAGTTGGATAAAGAGGGTGAAGAGATTAGCTAAAGAACATATATGCATACCTCGTAAACACAGACAACAGTGTGGCAATGGTGGGGGAAGGGGAGCTGAATGGAGGTGGGCAAAGGGCAAAGAAATGAGGGACATCTGTAATAGTATCAACAATAAAAAACTTAAATTAAAAAGTTAAATTAAAAATGTTATTTAAATAAAAATTATTATCTAGAGTTATAATTACTAAAAACCGAAGGCTATTTATAATATAGTATTTAGCTGGGAAAGCAGATTATGGGCAGGGTGGGCATATTTGTGTGAAGTATAGATTTATATGGGTAAAGCATCGCAGGAGGAACAACAAAATGCTAGCTGTATTTGTATCTGGGTGGTGGTTTTGGTGATTTTGGTGACCAAGATTTTTTTTTCTCTTTTTATATTTGTACTTTCCAATTTTTAAAGATGCCATTGATGTGCATTCTAATTTTTAAAGGAACGATTGATAGACCTTGTACAATTAAAAATATACACTTTTAAGACAATAGTGAAAAAGTTGATGACATCAAATAAAGTTGGTAGTTTAGTTTATGGCATCTCGGCATGTCAGTTTCCTGGTTCCGTGAGATATTACCTCAGGGGGAGCTGTATGAAGGGGATCCAAGAATTCTGCTCTATTTCTGTGACTTGCCTGAAAGTCTGAAATGATTTCAAAGTAAAAAGAGATTTTTAAAAGTTTAAAAAATAAGTCTACTGATTTTTAAAATACCACTTCTTAAATGGGCTCATTGTCAACTATAGAGACTGACCAAACAAACAGCTTGGTGTGAAGGGAGGAGGATGGGGGCTCAATGGGGAGTGGTTTTAGGGCAGGAGAGTCTCTGAAGGCAGACGTGGGCAGGAGGGGGCAGAGGCGAAGGCAGCATAAGGGGAGCTGGCACTGAACAAGGCATCTGAGGAAGGCAGTGAGATGGGCCGAGGTGAAGACACGCCTTTTTCTCCAAGACCGGATGGAAAAGAATGAAGACAAGAGAAGGTGCAGCTAGAGTGTCCTGACAGGAGAGTTCTCACCAACCACTGGGTTTTCTTTGGAGACCAGATGTGGAACTTGTGGATGACAGGGAAGACCTAGAAGTCAAAATGAGTCATCCAACCAAATTACCACGAGGCAGAAGTATTTCCCAATTATCCTGGGAGTTAAAACTCACTCGGAATGTGCTAAAATCATGGAGTGCCTAGGTCTCTGGCCCATACCTACTTATTGAGAAATTCCAGGAAGAAATTAATCATCTTTATATTTAACTAGTACCCAGATGGTTCTCCCCTGCAGGGAAGTTGGGGCAACATGGAAGTGGATGATTGCTAAAACATAGCTGTTCAGCAGCTTCGGCCTCACTTGGGAACGCTCAGACCCTCACACTTCACTGCAGACCTAAGAAGTCAGCATCTGCATTTTAAATTTGACTCCTGAGTGAGTCATGTGCACAGTAAAGTTTGAGAAGTGTTATGCAATGTCACAGACATTACCATAAATGTGTACAATGGCACACACCCGTGACTGTGCCCAATAGTGAGCCCCTGGCAGGAAGAGAGGAAACTCATTTGGACTGGCCAGGGCTATGAAGGTGAAAGATAGAGTAAGAAAAAGGGCTGATTAGTTGGAATCCTAGGGAAGACTGAGGGTCCTGAGATTCGGATCGGGTCAAGAAGAAGGATGGAGGGAGGACAGAGTAGGAAAAGTGGAGGGAAGGGATGTATGTCTATATCCAAAAGGTAGCCTTGAGAGTGGGTGGCTAAGAGGAATGGAGACGGAATGGATCAGAATAGAGGAACTCAGGGAATTGTGAGGTCTCCTGACTGAGTGAGTCATTCCCAGTTCAAGTTTAATTTGCTCAAGGTTAGGACCTATGCTTGTTTTCTCAACCACCATTTTTTTGGGATTCGTGTGATTTGGGCAGAACTCACCCTTAGCAGGGATGGATATGTGATGCAAAAACAGCCAGCAAGAATACCCCATTCTCTAGCCACAGTGATTGGTTCATAGTTGGGTATGTGACCCAAGCAGGACCAATCAGATTCCTCTGTGAGTCTGATTTATGAAAGCTGGGGGAAGAAGGATCTCTGGGGGAAGACCATCTTCCCTCTGTATAAGAGAAGTGGTCTAAGCATAAAGGCAAGGAGATCATGGAAATGGGGAGCAGGATGGATGGAGCCCCAATGGCTGACTACACAATGAGGTCCATCCATGCCTGAAGCTGGATGCATCAGAGTGCTTCATTTCAGGAGTGAAAATATCCTCTCTCCCTTTTCTTTGCCAAAGCCATGGTGAGCTGGGGTATCTGCCACAATGAAAAAAGCACAAATGCAAGAATAAAACAGGGCATAGGGGCTGACGTCTCCAAGGGATGATGGTGGGTGAGGTGGACACAAATGAGCAGGGCTGGTATAACTTGTGCCAGGAGCTTTGAAAGAAGAGTATAAGAAATAACATGGAAGTGACAGAAAGGTCAAGTGGCAGGATCAAGTCAAGTGCACCTTGAGAAACACTTGTGGGCAAGGAAGCAGCCACGACCAATAACAAGCAGGGTTATCAGGACCAGGGACCTACCTGCTCACAGACTACACCCAGGTTGAACCCTGATTCTGACCACAGATTGACCCCTGACCCTGACTATGGGCTGGGCCCTCCTCTGGCCATAGATGACCCTTGATTTAGGCCTCATGCCAAACCCTGATTTTGTTCTTTTCTCTCTTTTCAGACTCAGTGCAGAGCTTCTGAGCAAGCTGGCCTGCTCAGGGCAACCATGGTGTCAGCATAAGAATGTCATCTGCAGAGAGGTTTTATGAGAATGTATTTGAGAAAGAGAGACTATGCCAGGAAGCAAGATCTCTACAGACTGAGGAAATTGCTTCCTAGACTGAGAGTTTGCAGATGCTTTTGTGTGTCTGGAATTAGGGGAGAACTAAGGAAGATTGCATGGAGGTGGGAGAAAGCAAGGTGGGGATTACAGAATAGTTAACAAGAATATGTGCTCTGAAAAGGAGGGTCACTCTGGAATTTCAAAGCTGTGTTAACCTGGATGTACAAGAGCAGTGGACATGGCTTGCTTATGGTAAAGATAAACTTTTCACCAAAGAAGTTATGTGTCAGGGTGTGGCTACCCACCATGACCTGCCCAGTTAGGAATTTATGATCAGATCACCTGTGAGGTGACTTTCGTAGAACCCCTCTTCATCCACAATAGTCTGCCCTTATTTCATGAAGCGTGTTATCACTCGTGAGGGCCTGGAACATTATTTCAAGGTCTCGAGCCTTGGTTCAGAGACCTAAATTCAGTATTTCTCTGGAGATCCAACTAGTGGTCTCTCGAGGCTCTTCCCTTCCCTGACATCTCTGCCCTGGAGGGAGAAGTGATGAAGAGGTTTTCTGTAAGCCTGTCAGTTTCCATAAACAACCCATCAAGGATGTGAGAGGCGGACTGGTGCCTGTCTGTCCTCCCCACCCGCCTCATTAAAATGGGGACCCCCAGTGGTCCAGTCTACCCAGCCTTCAGCCAGGAAGTTTAATCAGCAACAGCAGATTTCAGGGCCAGACCTTGAGGACTTTTAGGAGTTGCAAAGTCTGAGCTGCATTTTTTAAAATGAAGACACAGTAGTTTTTTGTTTGTTTTTATTAGTAAGTCCTGGAGGACATTTCCTTGATTCCTCAGAGTTCTTTGTAGCCATAATGTGCCTCAAGGGCAGAAGAGAGGGAAAAGTTGCTGTGCTGGCACAATCTTAGCCCATTCCGTTACCTGGCTAATGTCTGATAATGGAAACACTAAATGTTATAAAAACAACAAAAACCTAATGTTAGAACACTTTTCCAAGGATCTTTTATGAGTCAGATTATTAGTCAAGCTTTTAGTATATGCCTTATTTCATTTTATCCTCAAAACCAATCTTATGCAGTGGAAATTGTTCTTAGCCCACTTTTACAGATGAGAAAACTGAGGTATAGATTGGTTAAGTAGCTTGACCAAAGCCAAACAAGCTGAAAGTGTTGGGACTTGGATTTAAACCAGGTCCTAGAAACAGGTAGTCTGATTTCAGCGTGTTTTTTTTTTTTAACATATTTTTATTGATTTCAGAGAGGGAGAGGGAGATAGAAACATCAATGATGAGAGAGAGTCATTGATTGGCTGCCTCCTGCATACACCCACTCCTGCCTGCCCAGGGATCAAGCCTGCAATCCAAGCATGTGCCCTTGACTGGAATTGAACCTGGTATCCTTCAGTCCACAGTCTGATGCTCTATCCACTAAACAAAACCATTTAGGGCTGACTTCAGGGTTTAGAAGATAATTATTGGATGGGCGGTGCAAAGATGGCCACATGATTGGGTAAACACCTTGATAGTGGGTGGATGGGTGACTGGAGCATTGAAGGAGGCAGAAGTTTGTCTTGGGGCTGCTGGGAATCAGCCTTGGTTTGGTCACAGGAGATGGGCAGGGAAGCACGGAGAGCCAGCCTCACTGTCTCCCTGAAGCTCCCTCTGCTTTTCTTCTCTTTCTCATGTTCTTCCTTGAATCCCTGTCTTGGTGCTGGTTGGGCAGCCTCTGAGCGTGAGTGAGTTCCCTCAGGTATGAAAAGATAATTCGGTGGCTTTAAAAAGAAAGCCTGCCGAGATGGGAGAATGCTGCTGTTTTTCCTCTGCGCTTTCTGAATTCCCGCAGCAGGTTTCGGCCGTTGTGTTGAACCAGCCCACCTCCTCCTTCTTATGACTATCATAAGAAGTCATAAGAAAACTGCAACCTTGCTAGCAGTTTTCAACCTGTGGGTCGCAACCCACAGGTTGAGAACCGCTGCTGTAGAGCCTAAGACCATCAGAAAACACAGATATTTACATTATGATTCATAACAGTAGCAAAATTACAGTTATGAAGGAGCAACGAAAATAATTTTATGACTGGGGGTCACCACAACATGAGGAGCTGTGTTAAAGGGTCACGGCATTAAAAAAGGTTGAGAACCGCATGACAGCAGCAGGCCCCTCTCTTGCTGTAGGTGGCTGCCAGGTGAGATCCTGCCCAGCACACACGGCAGGCCTGGCAGCTGCAGTGTTTCATCGCCCAGTGTCTGTGCTTCCGTCAAGACCCGTGGCCCAAGTGTGTCCATGCAAGCCCAAGGGGTTATGCTGGTTTGGGGAGTCGTTGTGAGAGAGAAGCCTGCTTTCTTATGGGGGTGGGAAGAGATGGGACACATGACTGGGGCTTCCAATGTGAGTTAGGTTTTTGGCATTTGCAGACAAGATTCCTAACCCAACATTTATTACTTTTATGAAAACAAATGTGCATTTTTGGTAGTGTTATTTAAAAAGAAAAAAAGGCAACTGTCAGATTTCTGAGTGCATGCCATCAGTCAGCAAACAGAGCTGTCACATAAGAGTCTGTCCTCTTGCCCTGACTGGTTTGGCTCAGTAAATAGTGTTCGCCGCAGGTTTGATTCCGTCAAGGGCGCATGCCTTGGTTGCGGGCTCAGTCCAACGTGCAGGAAGCAGCCAATCAATGATTCCCTCTCATCACGGATGTTTCTATCTCTCTCTTCCTCTCTGAAATCAATAAAAATATATTTTAAAAAAATGAGTCTGTCCTCTTGGCCTCCTGCGGGCAGGGTGGAGAGGCCGAAGGAGGTTGACAGCTCCTATCACCTCCTGGCTCCTGCAGCTACCAGCCTGGCACAGCCTGCAATTAAAGCCCCGTCCCAGGATTCCTGCTGATCAGACCCTGGCCACTGGGCCGGCCCTGCCTCAGCAGGAGCAGCCTATGCCTCAGCACAGGCAGGACCAGGAGTCTGGCTGCGTGGATGCCCACGGTTCCCCCTGGGGGAGGGCTCAGCTGCCTCTGCCAGTGGGGAGGGGACATTTGCCCCTCGCGCATTTCCTGAAACACCACGTTGCTTCTAGGGTACTGTTTGTATCCCCAGATCCTTAAGTGACCACTACTCACCATTTTCTTTCTTTTCTGAGATTTTTTAAACTGTGTAAAACCGTGCTCTTAGAGGAGTGCAGAAACACAAATGTGCAGTTAAAAAGCAGGAATGCAAGCCCTGTGTGCGACCTCCTGCGGTGGAAGCTGACTTGCCACCCCTTGGGCTGAGTGCCTCTGAGCAGCGCCAACCCCAAATCCCCCCCTCCCTCAGCTCCCATTGATCTCCACCATCCGTGTATCTTGCTCATCTTTTTAGTTTCTTTTCTCATTTTTCTTTGTCAACTCACACTTTATTTAAACAAATTAATTTTTTAACTTTTTTTTTATTGAGGAAACATTCACACAACATAAAATTAGCCATTTTAAAGTGTTCAGTTGAGGGAGTGAAACCAAAATGGCGACATAGGTGAACACCTAAACTGCTGCCTCACACAATTTCAAAACTACAGCTAAAAGACAGAACGGACATCATCCAGAACCACAGGAAAGCTGGATGAGTGGAAATTCTACAACTAGAAGGAAAGAGAGGGGCTCACAGAGACTCAGAGGAGCTGCAAAAAGCTGAGGTATGGAGATGCATGTGTACAGAGAGCAGGCGGCGGAGTGCCTGGCTAGCTTCCTCTGGCAGAAGGGAGATGGAGACTCCTGTCTGTACTGAACCCCTTATCTTACTGCACTGAACCCCAGTTCCAGGCAAGACTCATACAGGGGGAGTCTGGACTATTGTGAAAAGGGAGAAGTGCACGGAAATTTAGGGAAACCGTAAAAGGGCAGAGGACTGCCTGCTGATTGTGCCACTGGCTTTCTCTAGTGGGTGGGAGACAGGGCCTCCCAACTGGGCTGAACTCTACTACTGAATGCATTGAACCCCAGTTTCGGGCGAAACCATGGGGACCCAGACTCATACAGGTCTCGGAGTGCAAGGAAACCGGAAATGCAGAGGTTTAGAGGCACGCATGCAATTACTGAGAGACACTTGAGACCCAAGGGCTGAGTAGGGTGGGGCTGACTGGAAGCCCTGAGTCTCAAGGCTGTCTGCTCAGCGCTGAGACTCCACCCCATCCAAGTTCAACAGAGAGGCTTTTGCAGTTTTACAAGTCTTGTATCATAAGGCTGACTCCAGCACAGAAGTTCTCCCAGCATAGCAAAAATATGGAGACAAAGGAACAGATCACAAATAAAAGAAATGGAGGAAAACAAACGACTGGATATAGAGTTCAAAACCACACTTATAAGGTTTTTCAAGAATTTCGTAGAAAAGATGGATAAATTTAGTGAGACCCAAAAGGAGATGAAAAAGAACTAACTAGAAATTAAACATACACTGATTGAAATAAAAAAATATTATACAGAGACCTAACAGCAGACTAGAGGAATGCAAGAATCAAGTCAAAGATTTGAAATACAAAGAAACGAAAAACACTTAACTGGAAAAGAAAAAAGAAACAGGAATCCAAAAATGTGAAGATAGTGTAAGGAGCTTCTGGGACAACTTCAAGTGTGCTAACATCAGAATTATGGGGGTGCCAGAAAAAGAGAGAGAGAGCAAGATACTAAAAACCTATTTGAAGAAATAATGACTGAAAACTTCCCACATCTGGTGAAAGAAATAGACTTACAAGTTCAGGAAGCACACAGAACCCTAAACAAAAGGAATCCAAACAGGAACACACTAAGATACATCATAATTAAAACACCAAGAGCAAAAGACAAAGAGAGAATATTAAAAGCAGCAAGAAAAAAACAGTTAATTATCTATACAGGAGCACCCATAGGATTGTCAGCTGATTTCTCAACAGAAACTATGCAGGCCAGATGGGAGTGGCAAGAAATATTCAAAGTGATGACTAGCAAAAACCTACAACCAAGATTACTCTACCCAGCAAAGCTATCATTCAGAATTGAAGGGCAGATAAAGAGCTTCACAGATAAGAAAAAGCTAAAGGAGTTCATCAACACCAAACCAATATTATATGAAATGCTGAAAGGTATTCTTTAAGAAGAGGAAGAAGAAGAAAAAGGAAAAGATAAAAATTATGAACAACAAATACATATCTATCAACAAGTGAATCTAAAAATCAAGTGAATAAAAAATCTGATGAACAGAATAAACTGGTGAATATAACAGAATCAGGAGCATAGAAAGGGAGTGGACTGACAATTCTCAGGAGGAAAAGGGTGAGGAGGGTGCAGGGAGAGACTGGACAAAAATCATACACCTATGGATGAGGACAATGCCGGGGGAGGTAATGGCAGAGGGAGGAGTGGAAGCTGGGTGGAGGGGAGCTATGGGGGAAAAAAAGAGGAACAAATGTAATAATCTGAACAATAAAGATGTATTAAATTAAACAAAAATAAAGTGTCCAGTTGAGTGGCATTTCCTACACTTACCTCTGTCTAGTCCCAAAGCGTCTTCATCCCGTACAAAATCCCATTTCCACTGAGCAGGCACTCTGCCTCCTCCCCTCTTCCTCACCCCTGGCAACTGCTAATCTACTTTTTGTGTTTATGGACTGACTCATTGGGAGTACTCGTATTATTGGAGCCATGCAATCTGTATAGCATAATGGCTTTGCACAGTGACAGGAGGGTCAAAGCGGGGCTGGGAGAAGGGAGCCTTCTGTCCAGGCTCCTGCTCATGCTCCAGCTGCTGCGGAAGCACAGAGGTTCGAGGGCTCCATCCTCTCTCCTCCTCTTCGCCTGCTTGGCCTCCGGGTGGCCTCAACCACACGGCCAACGTGGGCTCTGTCCAGCCCAGAGCTCCCACTTGTGGTGCGGCCTCAGGAGCATCTTTGCCAGCTATCTCCTCCCCTGGGTGCAGCTCACAGGGGCTGGGTTGAGTTTGAGGTGTCTCTGTTACCGGGACATGTGTGGGCTGTGGGACACTTAGGGTCTGGGACTCAGGGGCCCGGGAAGGGAGTCAGAGGAGCAGGGAGGCCAGAGGTGCAGAGAGTCTGAGAACAAATGTAACCTTGACCTACAAATGGAGTCATTGTCCCTTGGAGACAGTAACTCCTGACCATGGGGTCTACCCCCGCCCCTGCCATCTTGGCACAAGAGGGCCTTTCAGTTGGGCAGGCTGGACCTGAAGCCGGAGAGGACCGAGGGAACTTCTTTGGGGACCTGGGCTCGTCCTCTCGGGAGAGCTCCCATTGGCTCTGCACCGTGGTTCGCACCCGAGTGGTGGGACCCTTAGAACTCTCTGGGTCTCCGTTTTCTTGTTTGTGAGAATATCTGTGTGTGACAGTCCCACAAGCTGATGTGTGTAAGGTGCTTAGCAGAAGCTGCAAAGAGGGAGTGCTGGACAAATACCAGCCATTGTTATTCTTATTAGCTCCATAAACTGCCTCTAAATGCCTTCACCTTCTCAGTTCTGCCCCAGTCTGGAACAAAGAGGGAAGACCATTCCTGCTCTCAAAGAGACCACCGTTTAGTGCAAGACAGACAAGGGATATAGAATCTATTAGGGGATGGAAACGCCATAATGGAGGGGGCTCCAGCTCCTCAGGGCAGCAAAGGTGTGTGGAGATGTTACAGCGGTGGTGGCATGTATACCTGGCTTGGAGGCATGAGCAGAGGGGGAAGAGGGCTGCACTTGGCCTAGCAGGAGCATGTGCCCAGAGGTCGGTGCCAGGCAGGAAGGAGTGGCTGGAGCATGGGGTCTGATGGCACGTGTCCTGGGGCACAAATGGCAGCTGCTGGCTCTAGATGCACATGGCCTCACCTTGGACAGAGCCAGCAGCAACCCCTCCTCGTTGGCAACATTCTTACGGGTGATATCATGCTGATGCCGTGACTGTACCGTTGGGAGAAGGAGGAAGCTCCCTCCAGGCAATGTCCAGGCAGGCATCCACTGCAAGTTCCCGGTCTGCACTGGCTGCAGCCACCCAGCCTGGCATGGATGGCAGCCAGGCTGGCGCCCTCTGTAACCTGATGCTTGCCTGCATTAGCCTTGGCTTCTGAGCCCACTCCTCAAGGTGCTCCAGACAGCCTGGGGTCACGGTGACCTCTTCCCTGCTAGCTGCCAGGCCATCTTGAAGTGTTCCCCACCCCGCCCCCCACCCAGGTCCTGTGAACCACCACATGGAACAGGATGGCTGTAGCTGCCACAGGCCTGGGATCAGGTTGGACTAGGTATCCCCGGGCCAGGTAGGGTCCCATAGCCCCTGCTCTTTCACTAACACTCCTGCTTCCATTAGGGCCAACCTTGCTTGGGAAGCAATCTTGACATGCAGGCTGTGGCTGCAGGAGTTCCTTCTGCCTCTTAACCCCATGTCCAGCCTACCCCTCTTCCCAATGGAACTGACTCGAGCCTCATCCTCAAAAGGCAGTCACTGATTGGATGCAAAATGATGACGTGCCAGGCTCTAGGGTCACACTGCCTGCAGTTAGTCCCAGCTCTGCAATTTCCGACCATGTCACCCTGAGTAATAGCCTTTCTATGCCTCTGTTTCTTCATCCATAAAATGGGATTGTCATACTTACCTTATATACTAATCCAAGGGCTGGGAGGCTTTTTCTGTACAAGGCTGGGGAGCCCTCAGTGCTGTGACTGCACTCAGTTGTGCTTTTAGCACAGATACAGCTGCGGACAGTCTGTAAGTGAAGAGGCGTGGCTGTGTTCCAAAGACATTTTATTCATGGACTGAAATTGGAAGCTCTTAGGATTTGCATGAATCACAAAATATTTTTCTTTTGATATTTTTTAAGAGAAGTGGAGGATAAAACACCTATTGTTAGGTCACAGGCAAAACCAGGGTTTGGCCTGAGGGTCATAGTTTGTAGCCTGACACTGAACTCTGTAAGTGTGAGAACAGCCCCAGCACACTGTTCTTGTGCTGTTATCAACCCAGCCTGTGCTTAATCCATGAGCTGTGTCATGTTGGAGAATGTGGTTGTGGGAGGGAGTGGTGCAGGGGTCTGCCTAGAGGAGGAGCAGTGTATCGGGATACAACCCTTTATGGCTTGGGCTATCACTGGACAGGCATGTCCAGCAGTGCCTTTAACTGGCTCCTCTCTGCTTGGGAAAGGGGCCTGGGGCACTGGCTTAGCTGCCCAGAGCATCTCTCCTCTCGTACTCCCACCTTCCCCTACTCCCAGAGGCCTCCTCTCACATCCCCAGACCTCTCCCTTGCACCCTCTCCCTCCTACATACTCTAGGACCCTACCTGAGGCTCAGAGGAGCCATTGCCCCCATGTCAGTGACTAAAACAGTTCATTCACAAACAGCTCCAGGTCCACTGGAGCTTCCTCCTGTTGTGGGCACAGCCGGCATGGTCAGGCCCCCAGACCTAAGCTCACATCCTCGGGCTCCAACCTGGCTGGAAGCTTTGGAGTGTTTTTCAAATTCTGGCAAAGAACTCTGCCAGGCACTACTTCCTGGGCCCATCCCCCGCTGGAGCACCCATGCAGAGGGTTTGCACTGCAGGACCTGTCTTGGCGGAATGGCTCTGAGTGCTGCTGGGCAGGGCCCACAGCTCCCTGTACAGGCCCAGGCCCCACCTTGTTGTTCAAGGTAGACTTCCAGTCAAAGTCTTTGAAAAGCCCCAAGTGGGTACAGAGGGCCCCTCTGTGTGCAGGAGATAGGGCCCAAGTTCTCAGACCATGGCTGGTGGTTCTTGCTAGATCTCTCTTCCTCGCTTCACCTCAAGACTCAGCTGGCACCTGGGTGTCGGTGAGTTGGTTGGAGAAGGCCTTCTCCAAGCGCAAGGTATTGTATCTGGGGGGTGGTGTGCCAGGCACCTGAGCCCCTGGGGCTGGAGGCAAGCGCAAAGCAGAGGTGAAAGTGGGCAGGTCATCGTCTATATCCAGGACCGGGTTGTCCTGGCCCCGAAGGCTGGGGGGATCCTCAGGGCAGGCGGGTGCCTGCCTCTGGGCCCACCACTTCTTGGCTTTCTGCCACTGTTGGCGGGCAATGATGGAGAGAGAGTCGATGAAGAAGACTTCTATAATCTCAATGATGCAGACTATGGAGCAGCTCATCCACAGGCCCAGCTGGCCACCGAAGTTGGACAGAAGCATCTCAACCTGCAGGAGAGGCCAAGCCACATAATCAAGACAGAGCCCACCAGAGTTGGCCCAATGCAGGGACCCTGAGCTCCAAGAGAGCCACAGCTAGCCTTGACCCTGAACAGGTTTGAGGAAGAATGGGCAGGCTTCCTGTCCCCTCTTCTCCCTCCTGGCTGACCTGTGGTGTCGCCACTTGCCCAGGCTAGAACCCCATGATCTGATTCTGCTCCTCAAGGGCAGGCAGATAGGCACATTCACAGAGGACAGTCCCAGAATGGAGCTACTCACACTGTTGGCAGGACTTTCCATGATGGATCTCTGGTTCAGGTCTTTGTAGAATATCAAGAGTTTAGCCAAGTCTGTCCTGCAGAAATTCCAATAGGTGAGTTGGGCACCTTTGCCTTCTACCAGATGACCAGCTCTTTAGCACAGCTGCATCCCTGCTGCCCAGCCCCCCGCATGGCCCAGGCTCTGAGCTCCTCAGGATCTGAGGGCCACGCCCACCGTGCTCCTTCTGCACCCAGAGCACATCCAGCTAGGGCCTGGTTGCTCAGTTCATCTGTTACTCAAGACCTCTTTCCAGCCTCCTAAGTCAGCCACCCAGCTACACACCCAGAGCACCCTGCTCTTCAGTAAGCCTTGGACATTTGTGATTATTTGATTGCAATCTCAGGAGACAGGCAGGTAATGTAAATGAGTGAGGTAGGCTGCGTATAAGGTCGTTATGACAATAATCATTATAGCAGCTAATATTTATTGGATGCTTCCTGTGTTGCCAAGCATGGTTACAAGAACCTTGTGTGAATTAACTCATTCAGTTCTTACAAACCTATGAAGTAGGAGGTTTTAATCATCCCTCCTTTACAGATGTGGAAATTAAGAATAAATTAGTAAGCAACTTGCCCAAGACAATACAGATCGTAATTGGCTGAAGTTCACACCTAGAGAGCTGACTTCAAAGGCCACACTAATGGCTGTACTGAGTTGCCTCCTACTAGAACCAACACAAGCTGAAAAGTTCACACTTATTTCAAAAGGGCAGCTATCATTAAGTTCTTCAGGGCCATGTAAGAATGGCAGTGTTCTGTTGCCAGAACTTCTGACTTTTCAGGAAAAGCTGGCAATAATGGGTTTTGGAGCTAATGTAGCCTTGGGAGCCAGTGGTTTTGCAATGTTGGTTTAGTAGTGTGCACTCTCTGGGCCCAAATCTATCTTTATCACAGATTGGAAGCATCCTGGGGGCAGAGGGCAGGTCTGCTTAGTCGTCACAAAGCACCTGGCACAGAACATTTAGGATGAGTTGGGGTCACCCTGGCTCCTGACTGGTGCTGGGCACTGTGGAAGGGAGAGTCCAGAACTCAGAGCTGCCAGTCCATGCAGCCCCCACGCTGCGCCCCACCCCACTCTCCATCTGCTGAGGTCCCTGGGAGTGGACACAAGCTGAAATTTTGTGGAAAATTCAATGGGATTATAAGTGCAAGGCTCAGTGGAGTGTTTTTCCAATTGTCAGGAACCAGTGCCTTTCACCAAGTGAAATGAAATAGAAAGTGTCGGATTGCATCCATACAGATAGTCACAATTTTTATCAACTGATACGAGCACTAGTCACTCAGAACTGCTCCAGGCAATCGGAATGAGTGTAAGGGCAGCTTGATTCGCCCTCTGTGAGCTGCCCCAGTACACACGCAGAAGTGCTGTCTGTGAGCTGAGATTTTGGTTGTATCGCCAAAATGGGCCACAGTGGAAAAGTATTTTTTACTGTGTGTTGGCAAAGCATTCAAGAGCCCCAGGCCTAGAGCGCAGCCTGGCTCATGGCCCAAGCTCAATAAATATTTGTTGAATAAAGGAGTAAGTGAGGGAAAAGGAGAATGTTTGGCAATGAGGAAGCAAGTGAGGAGGCCGGGTCCAGGGCAGAGGAAGCAGGGAGGAGGTCAACTCACTTGTTCAGCTTTTTCTTTATTTGTTGGCCTTGGTCCCAAGTGAGAACGCGCAGCAACCATTTCTGTGATGGAGAAAGAAGGTGTGGCCTGGGCAATGCCGAGAGGTCGGCTACCTCCTCTGCCCTCTGCACTCAGCCTCAGCCCCTGGCTGGGCCTCCTCTGGTGTTACCCCTGAGGACACAGCCAGTCATCAGCTCCAGGCTGAGGAGCTCAAAGAGGAAGAGGAGGTGGAAGAACTGACCTCAGAAACCACAGACGGCCATTGTGCCAGGCTGGTAGTCAGTGTCCACTCCTTGAAGCTAAGGGAGGAAGGAACAGAGTTAGTGTGGCTCGCCGGGCCAGCCCACCCTCTGCCAGGCCCCTGCTACCAGGCCCCCCCTGCTGGCCCCTCCCTTGCCCACCCACCCCAGGCACACTCACCTGCAGGCTTCCCGGCATACGGACTGGCAGCCCAGCTGTTCGTGGACAAAGGCCTGGTGCAGTTCATAGTAGCAGTACACTGAGGGGCAAGCAGAGGGCAGCATGAGCATCGGGGCCACAGGGCCCTTCCTGGGGGTTTCCAGGGGCGCTGTCAGGGTCTCCTTGTAACTTCTGCTATTCTCTACAAACCCTGCTCCCTGAAGTAGATGCCGATTTGTGATGTTCGGGACATGCGCTAGTGGGGTTGGGGGGTGGTCGGCAGCCCTTGATTTGGGCTGTTACTCCCTAGCTGTGTGACTTGGGCCAGTTGCTTAACCTTTCTGAGCCTGTTTCCTGTTCTATGAAAGGTACTATCAATACTTCTTGCCTCCTGGAGTTGACATAGATGCCAAGCTCTCAGCACAGGCTGGGCTTTAGTTGGAAAGTATCAGTCAAGCCAGGCTGGATGGCAGGAGTAAAACTCTGGTTAACTTCTCCCTACCACTATCTCCCTCAGAAAAAAGGCCACCAGGGTAGGGGCCCGGGGGCACCTGAGCACAAGCTGGTGCCGTGTGCCTGACGCAGCTCTGGGGCTGCAGGGCGGGCTCAACTCACTCCAGTTGGGGTGCTGCTGGTAGTTGCAGTAGTTGGCGGCAGGAGGCAGAGGCTGGCTGTACTGGGCACACCCACACCTCTCCACCATCTTAGTCTGGAAGCACGAGTGGAGGCAGATCTGAAAGAGGAGTCCCGATGATTTCCTTAACCTCCCTGCACGCAGAGGCTAGGGCGCATTCCCCTCCTGGGAGTTCCCCCTTCCCCCCCCACCCCCCGCCCCACATCCAGAGGGTCAGCCTCCCATGGCCTTGGGAGTCCACATAAATGTGCCCCTCAGGTCACAGCCAGTTGGGCAAGGGGGGGTTGGGGGGTCCCTGACTCCAGAGGCCAAGCTAGAAAATGTGTTGAGGTGTAGACTAGCGGAGCGGTGGAGGCCAGGATAGGCTGGAACCGGGTTGGGGTCGCCATTTTCCATCGTGTGAGCGCCACCCCACAAGTAAGTGGGAAAATTGGAACAGATGCCAAGAGACAGAGAGGCACACAGTCCCCATGTTTCCCATCTCAGGCCCAGGCCACACTGAATCCTCGGGGTCCTAAGCCAGCATAACACCCACGAAGCTTATAACATAAAAGTGAATGGCGGGGCTCAGAGGCAGATGGTTGGAGTTCAAGTCCATGCTTGCCACTTCCCAGCTGTGGAACCTCAGGCAAATGACCTAACCTCTCTGGTGCTTTGGGTTCTTCACCTTGGGCATGGCGTGAGTTGATACACTGAAGTGTTTGCGCATGGCAGCCTCTCACTAGATATCGCCCAGGGGTGTCTCTCCAAGGAGCCATTTTTCATTTCTTGGTATTGAAGTCAGTTTGCACTTCTGTTTCTCATGAGCAGACATTCTCTGACTCTCAGTCTCCTTCACTTAGCGCCCCTGCTGCCCCTCAGCTCAGCTCTGACAGAGCAAGAGGACAGTGCGGACAGCACTGGCCTCCCGTCCAGCCTGCATGAATGCTATCACCTCTCTGGGCCCCGGTGGCAGTGGACTGTGAATTCTGAGAATGTGGGACAAGGAGTAACAGATAATCACACTGGAGGGCCGAAAACCCAAATGCCGCTGGGGCCTGTGACATGTTTCAGACACCAGGGGCTGGTGGGGATGTGGGGAACTACAGGACACATGCCTCACTTATGGGCAACTCCACCCACTGTTCAACCTGCAGAGTACAGGGCCCAACTTGTCTTTCCGGAGAAGCTGGGAATTTTGGTTTTCTTGTAAAATTCCCTGATTTTTAAACACCATCCAGGCCAGAAAAACCAGATGTGCAGCCTGGCAGGTGTCTGGGGTCTGCCCATTAGCAGCCCCACATCCAGTCGGACCTCTCCTCTGCTTGTTGAGGATGACACTTGCCCAAGGACCTGGCCAGTGAGGAATCAGGTGAGGAAGCCAAGCTGGGGACCCCCAGCCAGTGCCACCCAGACTGCTTTGCTCCTGCACCTCCTGGACAGGTCCATTTAGGAAGTGGGCCTGTCTCGGCTGTACACTGTGTTCCATGAAAACCTCAATGAATCAGTTAAGCTCTGGTTACAGATGGATTGAGGGGACTGGAACCAGCCAGCCTTGGTTATTCTTGAGGTGTTTGGAGGAACCCCAAGGACTCTCACCGGAGTTCCTGGTCCCAGACACACCCTAGCCTATATGTAACTTTGCCCGCCTGGGTTCAGGCACAGCAGGCTGGGTGTCCCTGAAGCGCAGCGCGTACCTGGAGTGAGTAGGCAGCATTGTAGATGTTGTCAATGGGCACGTCGCTGCCATCCTCCGTGCACTGGCTATACGGCTCGCCCAGCTTGAAGGACTCCGTCTATAATCAC
This sequence comes from Lasiurus cinereus, assembly GCA_011751065.1. NCBI lineage: Eukaryota > Metazoa > Chordata > Mammalia > Chiroptera > Vespertilionidae > Lasiurus > Lasiurus cinereus. The sequence goes on from JAAGEH010000024.1 coordinate 5,184,867, forward strand.
AGCACCCATAGTCAGCCTTGCTCCTCGGACCCATAATATGGGGCAGACAAGGCGGGGCGGGGGGGGGGGGCGCGGCAATGCTAACAGCCCCTGGGAGCGGCAAAGGCTCTTAGTCCTTCATTTAACAACTACTTATTGAGCACCTACTAAGTGCTGGGTGCTATTTTAGGCACTGTGGATGAACAATAATCAAAACAGATGAGTTCCCTGTACTCATGGAGCTTATATTCTAGTGGGGTAGACAGATGGTCAAACAAGCCAATAAATAAGATCATTTGGGTAGTGATCGATGAGATGGGTCAAGAGACTGGAGAGGTTGGGGGAGTCAGGGGAGATGTCTTTGAGAAAGGGACCTGTTGGCTTCATGTGGAATGGAAGAAAGAGCTACAAGTGCCAAGAAACAGAGAAAGATTAGGCAGCGGGCACAGCGGGGTGAGGGGCCAGGGTGGCTGCTGCACAGCTGAGGCAAAGTGCTCGATGCAGTCAGAGAGGGAACACAGTGGCTCTCAGAATGGCAGCAAGCACTGGAGCATCCCGGGGCAGCAGGGCGGCGAGAAGGAGCAGTGACAGCTGGTTGCATGCAGTCGTCCCAGAGAAGGGTCCAAGTCCCACCCTCGTGTTATCTGCCCCCGAAATGGACTTTCCTAGACAGAGCTCACAGGTCGCGGTTTATCATGGTTTGCTAGTTGTCACTGCAAATAAACAGTCCAGGCAAGCCAACCAAGGAGAGAGGGTGATGTCTCCCAGGAGGGAACAATATAATGGAGTACAAATTGTGACTTGCTGATAGCTGGGACCAGGGCGGGGGTGG
>JAAGEH010000024.1:5185777-5225117 GCA_011751065.1 Lasiurus cinereus
GAGAGAGAGAGAGAGAGAGAGAAAGGTTTTTTTCTTTTTCTGAGAGTGGGGAAGAAGAAAAAGTGGATGACAGATTTGTAAGAGGGCAGAACATTCTTTTTTCTTTGAAGAGAGCTTGGATAGAGAGAAAGATAATTGGGGGTGGGGAGTAGGTAAGGAATTAAGACATTTGAAGTTGGAATCTCTTTCTGTTTGTATTGTAATTCATCTGCTAGCCTGATAGTCTCCCTCAGTTAGTGGCAAGTACCCTCAAGGGCAACCTACAGTGTTCCTTTTAAAATGTTCAGCAGAAGCAGCAAACCGTGGGCAAAGTGGCCATCTGTCTCTCCTCTTGCCTGGGGACCCACTGCAACAGACCTGCCCCTGATCTCAGATAGGCAGACATGCACTCACCCTTCCCTGGGCCCTGCAATCCCCTTCTCACTAACAATAAAGGGTGAGTCTTTCCGGGTCAGTACAGAGCAGACTTCATTCCTCTACTCGCTGGGGAGCAAACAGACGTGGCCTCTAGCACATGCCAGGGCGGGGCTGGGCACTGCGCACAGAGGTGCTCCGCAGTACTTCCTGGAGGTCACCTGGATTCAGGGCCCCCTCTAAGTTTCTCCAGCAGCAGCCTTCTTGGGCAGATGTCCTTGGAGCCCAAGTCCTGAGGATGTGTCAGCTTTCCTGTCCTAGAGTCTAGAGTGACAGGTCTGAGCTCTACCAGCCTGGGGGCTGGCATACCGCACGGCACTGAGGTGAGAGGGTCTGTCTACTCAAGTCAGCCATGCACTAACAGCAATGAACTTGGCTCCCTTCACTTGGAGAACCAGCCACAGTCCTTTCCAGGAAATGATGTGAGATACCATCTTGAGATCTTTATGCTTTTTGAATGCTCGATGGTCCTTCACTCTGCAATGACGCTTTTAAACTCAGGGCCTGGGTATTCAGGCTGCTCCCACAGCAACAAGGGCAAATGGGCTTTTAGAGAGGCACAGAGTCCTAGCTTCTCAAAGGCTCCAATGCATGAACTTGGCTCTCCCTCCTTCTCTTTCCCTTTTTCCACACTCCACTGTCAGCTCTACAAACCTGCTGATCTGTTCGTGGTGGAGAAACACTGTGGTTGTGTCCCAGGAAGAGACACAAAAATGAGACTGGGCATATGTGTGTGTAAATGTGTGCAAGTTATATGCATGTCTGTGTTGAGTATGTACACATGTCTGTGCATACACGTGTGTGGGTGTGAGCATGTATATATGCATGCATAAGCATGTGTAGATATGTTAAGTGTGTGTGTGTGTGTGTGTGTGTGTGTGTGTGTGTGTGTGAAGAACAGGACCTGTCTTTATCAAACCAGGTCCTATCTGCTTCCTTCTGGAATCCTGGGGAGAAGGGCAGCTGCATGAAACCCTTACCTCATGCCTTTAAAGGGACGTGTGGTGCCAGGGAAAAGCTGGGTGGCAGCAGGATGCTCAAGATGGAATGATGGCTGTTTAACTCTTTTTCCTTTTGTCTTGCTTTTATATAGCAGTAATTGATAAAAGTTATTTGTGTCTGAAAAGCTTACAATGGAGAAGAAAAGAATTACTCAATATATGAGATGAGGACAATTAATTATTTGGAGGAAGTAAATCCTATCCCCACTTCACCTCCTGAAGAAAAAAATCATAGTGGGTTGAAGTATGAAATGAAACAATAAAATAACTGGAAGGAAACAGCTCTGTGTCTGATCTCGGGAGGGAAAATTCTCAATAAACATAACAACTAACACAAAGATTTGAGTATGGAAACATCTGGTGTTGGCATAGTTTCCTGGAGAAGACTAACAGGAAAACACAGACTCTCATTATCAACACACATGCAGATAACGAGAGTCCTTCTATACATTACAGAGATCGAGTCTTGCACATGAAGGCAGGGGGCATCACAAAGGACAAGAGAAATGTCCCCAAATCCTCTTTTCTGTACTTTTCTCTGCACACCCTGCAGAGTTACAGTCAGTATTGAAGGGCACTTCTTACAATAGCCAAGTCTGTTCCAGTGCTTCACACGAATCAACTCACTGGGTCCTCACTAGCCTGTGAAGTCACATTGTTGTTTCATCCCGTTTTACAGGTAAAGTAACTGAGACACAGAGATTACACAGCCAAGTGCACAGCTGGGGTCTGAACCCTACAGCCTGGCCCTGGAGTCAGCACTTGATTCCTATTGTGCATACACTTGTGAAAAGAAGTGTGTATGTGCTTAAGATGAAAATGTAGAGTAGGTTTACAATGATAATGAACTGTCCCCGCCCCTAGGGCTGCCCCACAGCCCTAGGGGAGTAGTTCACCCTGGCCTGCTTCCGTCTCCCATTCATGATTCAACCCTTTGTACTCAGGTTTCTGTTCCGCTCCTTCTTCTCAGAATGTCTCTGGTGAAGAACACCGGTGACCTCTTTGTTGCCAAACCCAGAGGACAATACCTTTGCCCTTTATCTTGCTTGACTCTCTACTGCAGTGGCTCTTGACTCACATCTTCCTCAAAATGCTGTTCCTTGATTTATCTAATACCAGTCCTTTCTGGCTTCTGCTCCTACTTCTCTGCCTGTATTGCCCCATTTTCTTTCTGCTCAGACCTTCAACAGCTGCATTCCACCTTGGGCCCCGGGTGATGCATTTACTTCCACATCTAGAATGACACCACAGCACCCAGCTTCCCTGGCCCCTGAGAAGCTCCAGGCTCAGAGCATTTCTCATGGGACATTTCCACCTAATTCCCCAAAGGATGTCCCAAAGAGAGGTGGTTATCTTCTCCCCCACTCACTCCTCCTCTTGCAGTCCCTAACTCTGAGCCTGGCACCTCTATCCACTGCCAAGCCAGAACCTACACACCGATCTAACTTGCCTAGCCCCTCCTGGCTGACCTTCGTTGGAAAGCTCTGTAGTTGCTCTCAAATCTATTCACTTCTGCTCATCCCCACAGTCACTACCTTAGTTAAGACGCTAATCATTTCCTTCTATAATTATGGTAAATGTGCTGCTACCAGACTCCTGATTACTCTCAGCCAAGGTGCTTTTTTAAAAGGTTTTGCTGCCTGGCTTGCAATCCTCTCTGTGACCACATTGTAACTGCTCTACCCTTTATCTGGACTAACCTTCCCCAACAGTGTTTGACCCACACTTATCCTTCAAGACTTCATCATCTAGAAAGCCTTCACCAATAGCTTCTGTCTGTGCTTCCATTCATCTATCCATCAATCAATCCACCCATCAGTAATATTTACTTGGGACTTACTATCTTCAATGACTTGCACCTGGGAACAAGACAGAGAAGGTCCCTGTTCCCACAGAGCTAGGGACTGCATTGCAAAGGTGTGATGTCTTTGCCTCATGAAAGTAAGATCTTTGAGATAGATGTTCCAATGTATTCATCTCTGAAAATCCAGTGCTTTGGACACATAGTCCCTCAGTGCATGAAGGGAGACTTTGTTAACTCACTGCCTAAGCAACTACTGAGTCTACCAGCTTAACATGCCCATCAAACAAACAAATAAAACATAAATAAGAAAGGAAGGAAGTCTGGTTTGTTTGGACTTATTCTTAGTGACTCCCTACTGACCTCTTTCTAATCCCTGTTTTGTTGTTGTTTTTTGTTGTTGTTGTAAATGTTCATAAATCAGAACTAGAGCTGACTGACCCTGCTCTGTGGCTTTGGTTTTGTACATCTCAAATTAGGCGTAGCAGTAAACCCACCCCTGTCTTTGTTTACCCACCACTGGTAAAGAGAATATTTACTTAACAATGTGGTGGGTATTTCTAAGCTCAGAGCAGAATAAAACCAGAGGGCAAAATTCCTTGGTTCTTGTAACTCTCCCCAGTCTGCAGATCCTTCGAGAGGCAGAAGGCAAGAAGAGGGTAGTTAAAGTAAGGATGCGTTGCAAATGCCACGTCCTCCCAGCAAGCAGACAAAACTGTGGGGAGGGACAGGGGTGGGTTCCACATGTTCTCTGTACTGATGATCTGGGAGGCTGGTGATTTGCTGGTGAACAGGAATCAGTGACTCAGCTCCTTGAGTAGTGCCACAGCCTTTTCAAGTCCCAGTTCAAGATTTGTTTCTTGGGCAATCAGCATTCACACAGCCAAGTTGGTATACGATACTTCTCACATTAGAATAAACTTCCCACGTTGGATGGAAGACCGCCCCTAAAAAAACTCGCCTCCTCAGAGCAGCAGGGTTCCCAGGCCACCATCCGATGACATCTCTTGTCCAGGGCTAACTTTTGATGGGACACCATGGGGCAGCAACCCCACAAATGTCCTCTGGAATATCACCATTCCAGCTCATGATCTTTGTTGTCTAACTTCAATATCACTCAAGAAAGCAGTCCTTGAACTCCCTAAATTACCCACTGTTAAAAAAAACCCTCGGTTAGGCATCCCCATGATCTGCTCCCAAGGGTTCTGCCTTTGTCCTGCTTGGCACTTATCTATAATAATAAAGGAGTAATATGCTAATTGGACTAGATGTCCTTTCGGATGTCCTTCCTTCCTGACAAGGAGCCAAGGCAAGCAGGGTCTGGGACCAAGGCCCTTGCACGCATTTCGTGCCTGGGCTTCTGGTAATGATTATAATTAACTACCTGTGTAATCTTCTGTTAGTTACTGGTCCTCTCTGCTGGACCCTACATTCCAACAGGATAGGCACAGTGTCTTCCACATTGATGTGGTCCCAATGTCTGGCACATAGGAGGGCTCAGAAATGCTTGTTGAGTGGATAAGCAATGGGTGGATAGATTAGCCCCAATGTCAATCATATCACTTTCTAACCCAACATAAAGCCATCGGGTATGGCTGTGCTAAGCCTTTTGTGGCATTCTAGTTTTACTTTTATTTGGGGAGATACATTTTGCTTCTCCTTTCTTGTGGAGCTACTCAGGTCCCTAATGCTGAGGTTCCTGGGTTGGCTGCTTCTTGGAATAACCACTGGAGTTTGAGAAAAATACATGTCCTTGGGCTCGCGTCTCAGAGTCTCTGACTCAGTAGATCTAAGGCTGATGATCAACCAGGTTTGGATATCACTGCTCTGGAGGACAAATTTGTGAAGCATGAAAGCTAAGGAGTTTAATTGGGACGTTAGGTTGGATATAAGCAAAGATATAAAAAATGTCACTAAGGATTGTCAATCAAAATGATAATTATAATAGAAACCATTTTTGTCTTGACAGATTAGCAAAGATGAAAAGTTGGTTAATACCCATGTTGGTGAAAGTACGGGAAACCAGCTACTCTGACACATTGCTGGTGAGTGTGTAGATGGTTTCACAGACATGCTCTTTGACATACTTCTAGGAAGTAATCAGATAAATACACATCACATCACAGCACAGCATACCACACCGTTGCTTTTAGTTGTGCCTGGAAAGGACCTAATGTCTACCAAGGGGGAGTTGCACAATAACTTCTCCACAAATGAATAGCTGGGTCCTTAGGAAGGATGCAGCAGGTCTATGCGTGCTGATAAAGAACCATTGCCAAGCTATAGCATCGAGTGGAAAAAGAGGCATAACAGTGTTTTGAATTTACATAAAAGGAGAAATGCTTTGCTTGGTGCACATACATGCAGAAGACAATGATATCCCTGCCGAGACTCAGAAGCAGCAGTGAGAGGAAGCGGGGTGGAGGTCAGGGGTGGAAGGGAGATACTGAGGTATTCCTGGGTAGGGGGTGGTTTTCTTACTTTGTGTATACACTCCCTTTAAATAAGTTCTTAAGAGTCATTCTATACTGTCTGGCCACAGTGCTGTATACCTGAAACTAATATAAAATAATGTTGAATGTAAACAGTAATAAAAAATGATTTTTAAAAAAGGGTCATTTTACTAGAAAGCGAGAGAGGAGGAAGGAGGGGGAGAAAGGGAGGTCCACTGGCATAAAAGATGCAGGCCTGCAAACAAGAAGTACTCTTCTCACACTGCCCTCTGCTCCCACTGAGCATGCCTGACTCAGGACGGGAGTCCATAGCTCAGATGGACAAGATCAAAGACTTGAGGGAGAAGGGGTTCTTGGTAAATGAAGGGGAACTGATAGAAGTGGGATGGGCTAAATAGACGCTTGACCAGTGACTTTCCATTAACCTTTAAATAGTGGTTCACATGCCTCCTAGGCCTCTAAATGGCCCATAAAGGAAGGTGTTAACCAGCTCTGTTTACATTACTAGCAGATATGGAGCTAGTGTCTGATGCCTTGCATCTAGCGCAGGTAACATAATTACTGGTGTCTGTCTTTGGAGCAAGGAAGATTCCTCCCATTCTTTCCCCAAAAGGCATCCTGTCCTTGTTCACTCGTACAGAAGAGACAAAGTCAGGCTTTTGTAACCACCAGACAACCAGTGGGTGACCACCGGGAAACACAGGGCCACACTGCCTTTTGAAACCGACACTCTCTTCAATAAGCTGCACTTCACTGCTTTCCCTGGAAAAACATCTGTGCTTCTCCCTAAGTCTATAGAAATTAGACTGTCCTCTTACCAGGTGCATCCCTATAGAAGTGGCCATCGCCGTCTCAATCTCTGTGCCCACGTCCTCGATGAAGGGGTATTCATCCTGCCGGTGGACAATCACTTTAGCCCCAGTGGAGGACACCAGGAAGGGGTTATATTCCTCTTCGTTTATGTACAAGATGACCTGCAGCCCTGAGAGGATAAGGCAGCTTGTTGTGGTCAAAGGCTGGGAGAGCATTCCTGAGGCAGCCTGCCTCTTTCTGCTTGGGGCGCCTCACAACAAGGCCCAGGCATTTCCGACAAGTGGAAGGTGGACAGGGCTCCTCTGGAAGCTATACAAGGGGGGGCAGTGTACCTCAAAGCAGGGGCTCAAAATTCTGCTGCATGTCAGGGAAAGGCTCCCCTGCCGAGACATGCTCTCTATGTAGTCCCTCAGATGGGGAGCTCTGCTGAGTATGAGGCTGCGGGGCCCGGGGCAGAGTTGGGCACCGGCGGCGGAGGATCTGGCCGCTGGCCTAGCTGTCTACTCTGCACCAGCAGCAGGAGGGACCTTCCTTTTAAAACCAGAAATCAGTTTGCTCAGGTAAGTTCGGTTCAGTGTTTAGGGCATTGGCCTGGGGACGGAAGGGTCATGTGTCACGGGCATGTACCTCGGTGCAGGCTCAATCCCTAGCCCTGGTCAGGGTACATGTGTGGGAGGCAATCAATTGATGTCTCTCTGTCCCCCTCCTGTCTCCCCTCCACTCTCTGTAGAAAAACCCCAAAACACAGAAATCAGGGAAGATCAACATCTGAAAACCCTTGATAGTACCTCAGTGGACAGAAGGCCTCACTGGACAGAATGCTACCGAACAAACCCCACTGACCTGGCTGGGCTAGCAGGGGTTTGATGTTACAGCACCTGCCTGCTCCCTCCCCGAGCCCCCCCCCCCTCACACACCCTTCTTCAGCCTGCTCTCCTCTCTCCCAGGAAGCTCTAAGCCCAGGAGGCCTTGCACATAAAGTCCTTTCCTCCTCAGGTCTACATTGCAGTGCCCAAGACACCAGGAGACAGCCGCCTTTCAGGACATTCTTGGCTGAAACCAAACTGGATCCTGACCCAGGATCTCCCTCCTCCCCTTTGCTGTGTGTCTCAGCACAGCGCGGGCAGGATTTGTAACCGGGAGACATCTGTGCTTGTCTGCTCATTTGTTATCTATCTCTTTACTGAAATGCAAGTTCCCTGGAAGCAGGCAGGCGTCTGTCCCGTCCAACACTGTCCCTGGCGCTGGGCTGAGGGCCTGGATGTTTGGTAAATGAGTGAGCGAAGGAGCAGGGCTTCTCTGGGTTGGAAAAAGAGAGCGTGGGAGTTGCTCTGACTTTTTCCTTTTATAAAAGACGAAGCCCAGAGTGGGGAAGTGATGTGCTGGACTTCACACAGCCCTCAGGGGCAGAGCCAGGCCTGTGGGAGGCTTTGCTGCAGCGGGCGCCCTGAGCCATGGTTCCTTGCACTCAGTGAGGACCCAGAGTGCACAGCAATAAAGGCTCGGAACCCAAGAGGTACATGCCTTTGTGACTTAGCCCTGGCTTCCTTGGAGTGTGCTGTGCACTGTCCTGCTCAATGTGCTTAGGACCTTTCAAGGCTCCTCTTTGTGGGGAAGTCCGGCCAGTGTGCTGAGCCTTGCCTCCCTCCCTTGCTGGAGAGCAGTGGACAGCAGCCCTGGGGTAATAGCAACCCCCTGGTCCCAGCCATGCCAGCCTTGATAGAGCAGCACCACGCAATGCAGTTAGAGTGGCAATGACAAGCACAGCTGGACGTATGGGGTGCTTCGTATGTGCTGTAGACTGAATTGTGTCCCCTTCTCCCACATTCATATGGGGAGACCCTAACCCCAGTGTGACTGTGCGTGGAGAGGGGACAATAATTAAGGTTAGGTGAAGCCAGAGGGTGGGGCTCTGGTCCCACAGGACTGGTGTCCTCTCAGAAGAGGAGGAGACACCTACAAGCTCTCTGCGCACACAGGGAAGGCCGTGTGAGCAAAGGCCACACGAGGATCTGATGAGAAGGTGGCCGACCTGCAAGCCAGGAAGAGAAGCCTCGCCCAAACCAAATCGGCCAGCACCTTGACCATGGACCTCCAGCTCCCAGAACCGTAAGGCCTGGCAGCCTGGGTCGGCTGACCCAGTGTGCCAGGTGTTATCCTAAGGCTTCACACGGCCTGTCTGCTCAATGGCCTTCCCTCAGAGCTATTACTATTGTCCCCACTTATGACAAGTGCAGTAACTTGTACAGGGTTACAGTAAGTGGTAAAGCTGGGTTTTGGCTCTAGAATCTGTCACTTTAGCCAAGATCAAGGTAAGTGTTTGCCTCCCTAATCTCCTGTTCAGTATATCTGGGTTTAAGTCCATCTGGAAGCTGCCTACTCACTCCAGCTCCGAGCTTAAACCAGAGTGGATTCCCAGAGAAGAAACCCCAGCCATGTCACTACTGCTCTCTCAAAGGTAAAGAGGAGATGTCAAAAAGGGGGAAAGATACCAGGAAAGAAGGGACCAACATCCGGGAAAGTGCCCCTGGTTTCTGGCTGTGGGAGTTCTTGCACTTCTGGGAGATCAAGCACCCCCGGCTGGCTGTCACCAGGACCTCCTGGTGCAGGTCTTACCGTACTCACTGCCCCCCATGGAGGTGCTGTGGATAGTCTCGTTTTCTTTATTGTTGAATGTGTAGCAATTCCCATACATTGGATGGTGGAAAAGTGTGAAGTTCCTGTGGAGGAAGAATATGGATGAGAAGGAGCAGTGCTAACGTCACCCACTCCTTTGTGAACAATGGAGGATACTCAGGATTCACTTTCCCCAACTTTCCTATCGGAAATGACAAACAGGCCTCTCCTCAGGTTGACATGCTGATGTAGAACTGTGCTCTGCTTTCTGTTCTCCCTCTTAATCTTCTCACCTGTCTCCATCCTGACTTGGTATTTCTTATGCTATATGCCTGCACCAAATTCCTTTATTCTTGAAATTCTCAGCCACTTGACATTTTTCTATCCCAATCCTCAGTCCTAGGACATGATCCTCAGAGAAAGATAACATCACAAATCTTCTTTCCTTCCCTCCCTCTTTTCCTCCCTCTCTCCTTCCCTCCTCCTCCTCTCCCTCCTGCCTCTCTCTCCTCTTCCCTTCTTCCTCCTTCCCTTCCTCTAGGCTAAATCAGTGGCTCTTGATCATTGGTATGCATGATGGTAATAGACAAGGCTGTATGTCCGCCATCTATGTTTGTTTCTATGAGCACTTTAATGAGATTAAGGATATTTTGACTCTGCACCATCTCCATCCTCCTCACTGACTCCATCCTTGCCCATCCTTGACAGAGCAAGCATGTCAAACTCTCAGCCCACAATGAATATTTTTGTGGCGCAGTCAATATAAGGTATATAAGAAATGTTTTAATAAAAATTTTGTAACTTAGTTTTTACAATATCCTATTATACATAATTATTAATAATGAACTACAATGTTCACTAATGACTAATTACTATCATCACGTTGCATTCATTTCCCTTAGATGCCTTACAGGCAGGCACACCATTTTTCTCCACTAATACTAGCAACAAATATTTTAGCAGCCAACTGCCATGTCACTAGTCTTGGACTGACTTGTTTGGTGTGCACAACAGGAAATACTTTGCTTCCAGAGAAGAAGAAAAATAGGTTTATTTGCATTATGCTTATCAATTTATCCAGTTATTCAGTGTCTGCTAAGTTAATGTTCCAGAAAAAAATATTTTTATTAAAATGTTTTATTATTTTGTTAATGATTACTCATTTATTTCAGCCCTTTGTATTCAGTTATGTCTCTATTGAAATAAACCTATGTTTCTATGAAATTTGAAGCTTTTCTCTTTTTGCGGCCCACATACACTTACACCTTGCTTATTTGGCCCATGTTAGCTTTGGAGTTTGACATACTTGGTCTGAAGCCTAGCTTCTGTGTAAGCTGTTCTCCAAAGGACAGGCCAGTAAGAAGACTGCCATTCCCTTCCCAGACCCACAGCTGCATTGCAGGGTCATGCAAGGGGCCCAGTGCTCAGAGCCACGGCCCCTGGGCTGAGAGAGCAGCCTTATTCTCCTGACCTGGCATCACAGGACACCCCATCAAAGAAGCAGGTAACTAGCAGCTCCTCTGCAGAGTAGCTCATGTTGATTTTCTTCTCCAGAGGCACCTGTGCCATGATGTTCATGTAATGCAGCTTGTACCACTCCTGGATGGCATTGACTCCCGAGCTGAAGGTGTAGACAGCACAGTGGGATGTGCCGTTTGAACACTGGGAATAAGAGAAGATATCCCAAGATGGGATGTGAAACCATCTTCATGGGTGAATTAAAAAGACTAAAACTACTTGAAGCTTATTTAACCCAGCAACAGTATCCGAAATGACATTCCATCATTTCTTGTCACCCAGAGCTCTGGATCTTTCCTAATTTCTGTCCTTAGGTGAGCTACTGGTCACCTAAGACATTTGCTTTCTGCTTAAGATAGTGCATCCATTTTAGTTCTCTGTAGCTCATTCGCCCTAACTGGGTGTGCTTTCTCCAGTGGGACCTGGACCACTATCTGCAGCCTACCCATGCTCCAAACCATGAGCGTGTACTCACCAGTTGGAATCCCACCACCTCCTTGGACTCTTGGACATGCATGACATCTGCTGCCTTATGAATGATGTTCCCACTGACTTTACGCTTCTGCCCTGTGAGGAAGTCTGTGGCCTTGCTGGTCTCACCCTCATTGAAGACCATCAGTGGGATTAGGTTGAGGAACTTGGGTTGGGTGCCCTCCCATGCCAAACTCCAGGGCTCTGCCTCTCTGCGTTTCCGAGACTCAATCTCTGAGAAGCCGTACAGGGTCTTCAGGGCTGCTCTGGTCTCCTGTTCCAAGTCAGCTAGAAGGGGCCTCACGGCGCTGTACCTGCCAAGGTGGAGAGAGGGAGTCAGGGAGAGCAGAAACCCCTCTGGCACAAGGCTGGCACTTCTCTATGCTGCCTTCCATCCTCAAGTGCCAGCCTTGTGCCCACTGCTCTAGACCATTGGCCAAGGAGACTAGGCCTTTTACATTTTCCCCATCCCAAATGACCACTGTCCTGAGTGAATATGGAGACAGCTTCTGTGTACCCTTGTGTGACCTCTGGCTTCACCTCTGCCATCACTGTCTGCTTGATCTTGGGGTGTGTTGATAAGTTTGCCTCAACCAGCATTTCTGGAGTAGTGACTGTAGGTGCCTCCCATAAACCAGCCACTGGTAAGTGGGAGTGTACCCAGGGCCCAGGCTCCCTCTCCACCAGGCACACTTGCCCTTGCCCTTGCCCTTGCCGGGAAGGAAGAGGTATAACTGTTGCCTTGACAACCCCAAGAACACAGAAGAATGATACAGGACTCAAGTGACAGAAACATAACACCACCCTTCATAGTACCAAATAATCCTGGCCTCCTTCACTCTCCCCTCCTCCTTGTTCTGTGTATAGTAATTGAGCAGGTCACCTGGGTTCCAGTTCCCTAACCTGATCCTGGATGTGTCAGCTTAGACAAGTCATTAGCCTTTCCATGTCTCATTTTCCCAACTCCAACATGGGGTTAGTAGGCAGAGCCAATGAATTTATTATGCCTATTTAACTAAATGGTCATTATTCTTAGTTGTATTGGTGTTAATTGTATTTGTTAGCTTTTCATTCTTCTAGTACAATATCAGTTCTATTAGGACAAAGACTGTGTTTGGGTTCTCAGTTCTATGCCCCACATCCTACCACATTTTGTAGATGATTAGGGAACAAATAATGAACAGAAGGAAGAAAGAAGGGATAGAGGGAAGTATAGGAAAAAATAAGAAAGGGGATAGAGAAAGAAAAGAAAGACTTTGAGGTGGAGAATGAGTTCTTAGACCTAATGTTGGTTTTGACCTTTGCCATCTACTCATAGATGACTCTGGCCCAGGTAGCTTCCTTTGAGAATCTTCCTGCTTTGCTCCCCTTCTCTCCACCCCACATCTGCTTGGACAAATTCTACCAGATTCTTATCTGCCTCACAGATCAGTTTTCGAGAATCCCAAGGACACCAGTGACCTATTTAAAACAAGTCCTGTGGCAGAAGACAGAGCAATACCAAGGCCTGATTCTGTCGAGCCCAATGACCTCAAATAGTGGGCTGGGTTCACTCAAGTGAGAATTTGGGGCAGCTGAGATGCTTCTGGAAGTCACCTGCATGCAACTTTTGAGTGATCCATGAGCTCACAGCTGGGGAGAGTGAGGATGTGAGCTTGGAGAGCTCAGGAGACATGGCTAAGCTAAGCCCTGTGCATGTGTGCGTGTGCGTGTGCGTGTGCGTGTGTGTGTGTGTGTGTGTGTCTAAGGTGAGATAGCTCATTTTAGATCCAGCCTCCAAGCAAAACTGATCATTGCAGCATCCCTCTTGCGTTCCCTGAGCCAGCCCATCCTCAGAAGCAGCTGATAGACGGAAAACCTGGTACAGATTAAGAGGCTGGGAGAGGGCAATTTGCCAACATTGGCAACAAGTTCAAATTTCTACAGCACATTCCTGCAGGCTGGAGGGTCCCCTTCAGGAGGGCCTGACCCCACACTGGCTCCTGCTCCTGCCTCTTACTTATAAGGGTTGATGTTGCAGATGGTGACTGCAGGGAAATCCAGCTTCTGGAAGTGGATTTTGATGGAGACAGAGACGGTGTAGAAGGAGAGCACGAGGAGGGCACACTGCCAGAAAATCAGTGCCACCGCGGTCAGCGTGAACAGGATCCAGAGCAGGCGGCGGAGGCGGCCGCGGGACACTACGATGCGGCGGCAGCCGTGGGTGTTGGTCTTTAGACAGTACCACCTCATCAGCTCCTTAATGGTGGGCGCCTGAGGCCCCCTCACAGGCAGGTTCTTCTTGATTTTGGCTTTGATTTTCTCTCCAGGAGCCATGGTGAGGATAACAGGTGGACAAGCAGGCAGGCTGGAAGGGCTGAGAAGAAAAGCAGGTGAGCTCACCCCGAGGCCCACTGGCATATCCCTGGAGGTGCCTATGTGCCCTCAGGCTGCCTCCCTTCCTCCCTCTGTGGGCTGGACAGCCTGTGCACTGAGGCCCTGGCCCCTGTCCAGGATGTTTGTTTTTTGGGCACCACAGCTGCCAAAGAACTGCCTTCCCTTCCTGCACCCCTAGCCAGCGAGTGGGGGTGGGGAAGAAACTTTCACCTGGTGCTGGAGGCAGGAGCTCTCAGAGCCTCGGGTTAGCCCTGCAGCACTTACCATGCTTTCTAGGATTGCCCCCTGCGCCTTGTTGGCTCTGGGAGGGCAGCTGTCCTAGCTCATCCTGCCCCCTGGTGCCCAGCTCAGAGGCTGGTGCAGGGCAAGCACCTGACACTGATTCTGACAGATAAATTCTCCCAAGAGAACTTCCCAACATCCCCTTAGATCATGTTCAGCCCCTGCCTGCCAGATCCTCTCAGCCCTTCTGCTGTTTTACTGAAAGTAGAGAGTTTCTGTTTCATTTCTTCCCTTTACAGTCAAGCTCTTAAGAGTTTCTGAGGCTCCTACTTTAAAAATAGCCTACAACTATTGGCCACTTAATATTTGCCAGGAGCTGTGCCACCATTTCCTTGATTCTAAGATAGAATGCACATTGATTTTAAAACAGCTTTGTTTGGGGAGGAATGTTGGAATGCAAATCACCAGTCATCAATGTACATGATGCATCTCAATTACAAAACTTCACGATGTGAAATAACATTCCTTTTAGACTGAACAGCTGAACAACCTTCCGGATGAAGCCGGGACTTCAAGGGCCGGCCGGGGCTGCGAGGGCCAAGCCCCTAGAATGAATTTCATGTATCGGGCCTCTAGTATACACACAATCTATGTATATTTCATCTCGTTTTAATAATCCTATAAGGTAGGTTTATTATTATCTCCATGTTACAGAGTGGGAAAACTTGTACAAGGTCGCAGAGGTAGTTGAGTGGAGGAGCTGGATTAGAACCAAGGTATATGCCTGTGAAGGGCCAGGATTGTGCTGAGTGCTGCCTCCACCCACAACAGTGAATTAGCAGCTCCTGGGGCTAAAGTGAGAAGGAAGGAGAAGGGATCCAAACTGCTTTCTCATCACTGAGCATGTCATGTGGTCATGTCCCACTGGTGTGAAGGAGGAGAGCATATGGAGATGCCGCCCCTGTGACTGCATAGCGGACAGGGGCAACTGTACTCCAGGGTATATAGGGTGGTCCCAGGTGACCTACAGGCCTGTGTCTTCCACAAGGACCTTAGTTTCCCCATCAAATTCTTCAGGCAGGGTTCCAGGCTCGAGTTATTTCTCCCCACTGAACCCATGGGCTATTGCCCAAAGTTTAGAGCTAGGGCAAAACTTGTAGGCGTTCATACTTATGATGCTAGAGGGTTTCAGGGTTATAATGTGAAGCAAGCATGTCAAACTCGTAGCCTGTGGGCTGCATGCCTCGCTTATTTGGCCCTTGTCAGTCTTTGAATTGGACATGCTTGATGTAAAGATATTAGAGTGCTGGGGGTGCAGGAGCGGTTCAGGGCAGACAGACCACACCGAACCCTCCACTGAGAGACCTGATCTTGCTGGGAGGAAGAAGATCTCAGACCCTCAGAAAGATGCTCTTAGACTCTCAGCAAGAGGAATAGAATTTATTTTGTCATTTAATAAAATATTGCCCATCCCCACCTCCTCTCTCACTACAATCCAAAGGCAAAAATATTTTTTAAAACCTAGTATAAAAATCGAAAGAAAAAACCCTTAAGTACAGGTTCATTTTCCTGCCACCTAAAAGGTTTTTGGCCCTGCCAGTGTTCAGCAGAAACTGTGGTTCTGAAAGCTCCCAAACTCCAACCCTTCTTCTCACTGAAGACAACACCCTGATTCCTCTGTCCCGTTAGGCCCCGCAGAACTGACCCAGGCCCCTGAGGATCACCTGCAAATGTCAATGAAACTACAGGGGAAAGAAAGAAGCCCACCTTGCCCAGCGCAAAACAGAGAGATGTTTGCAGAAATAACATCCCAACTTCACAGCAAAACAAGACTGCAGCTGCTGTTAGGTCTACTGCTTGGTGTAATAGGATGTCTTATGGGAGAACGTGTACTGATACACCGCACTCACTCTTCTAAGCACTTTACCAGTGGTCACACATTCCATTTCCATGTCCTCCTAGTGCACACCATGATTCCTCCATTATACAATAACGCCCACACTCACAGGTTAGCAGCTTGCCCAAGGTAACCCTAGACAGTGGCTGAGCTGGGATTTGAATCCAGGAGTAATAATAATAATAATAATAATAATGTAATTAATAACAATAATAGCAGCTATCATTTATTGATCCATTACTCTTCCCCCAGGCACCCTACTGAACTCTTCCACACATTACATTCTTGAATCCTCACTATAATTATATAAAGTACGAGTACTATCCCCATTTCACAGAGGAGAAAACTGAGGTGCACAGAGGTGAGGGAACTTGCCCAAGGTCAAAAAGGTAGGAGAGATTCCTTAAAATACCAGGGTCCTAGCTCAAGACGGTGACTCTACTACAGCCTTCCCGCCCACTCCTGACCTCGCCTACCCCCATACCAACGAGGGAACTGGAGCCTCAGCTCCTGGGGTTGGGAGCTGTGCAGCCCTGCCCACTCAGAGCAGAGCCACCAGGTAATGTCCCACGGCCCATGGACAGCCGGGGCTGAGCCCCCCGCGAGAATTGACAACTAGCTACAAGGGTTTACTTCTCTCGGCAACCACAGCCACCCCAGAGAAGACACAACAGTGGGAGAGAGGAGCAGCGCGTTCAGGTTTGCCCGTCTCTCCAGGTCAGGGAAGAGGCTGCGCAGGTGCTGCTGGGGAAAGAGGCGAGGCGCTGTCTCGGACCCCAGGCGCCCTTTCTGGGCGTCGCAGAGACCCCTCTCGTTAGCTGCGTGCTCCGGGCCACAGCACAGGCAGACGCCAGGGAGGTGGGCTCCTACTGACCTGCGACGGTCAGCATCCCGGCCACCCGGAGGCAGCCCGCGCGGATGCCGGCATCGCCACCCACCTCGCGGACGGCATCCAGGAAGCCAGGGACCCCACGGCTGCTCCAACGTCTGAATCCTCCCAGCTATGCGACCTAACCCGGCTGCTCACCTCCCTCGGTCCCAAGGCTCCCGCGCGAGCAGGTGCGCGATCCGCACGCTTCTTTCTGCTCCGGGCACAGCGCGAGCATCTCCGGGCTGCGCGACTGCGGACTCTTGTGAGCCTCGCCGGGCCCCGCCCCCAATGCCCGCCCTGGGCCCGCCCCCACCTGCCCAGGTGTGTTCCCTGACTGCGAGGCTGTGCGGGGGCGCCTCCACCCCGAGCGCTGCCTGCCACCCTGCGGCCGCTCTGCACCCTGCGTCCTGCGTGCGTCTGCCTACTGCCGCCCGGAGGCCACCCTGCGCCCTGCATTCCCTCTGGGTCGTGCCGTCAAGCTAATCGCAGCGCCGCCTGCCGCCCGGTTACTTCCCCGCGCCATCCACTCTGGTCCCGTTGGCTGCCAGGCTGCCCAGCACCAGGAAAACCCCCAGCAGGCTTATCTAGGGCTTCCTCCTCACCTGGCTACCCGAGTCCAGCTGCTGACAACAGGGTTGTTCAGCCAGACGGCTCTTCCTTTGATTCCGTCAGCTGCCTTTTTATAGGGACTCAGCATGCATCTACAAGAATGAGCTTACAAAATTGCAACTGTGAGGGACCATAATGCCACCTCAGGCTCAGGACCTTGAGTGGAGAGGAAACAGGAGCGAGAGGGGTAGGCGTCTGTTCTCGCTCAGAGCTTCTCAGCCTCACCTGTGCATTCCATCACCTACGGGTCATGTTAAAATGCAGGTTCTAATTTAGCGGGTGTGGGGCTCCAAAACCTGCAATTCTGACTTCCCAGAAGATGCTTCTGTTGCTGGTTGGAGGACCACACTTTGAGTAACAAGTGCTACTTGCCCAGGAGAGTGGAAAGTGGTTCGGATTTTTGGAGGACAATTTAAAGAAAAGCTCATTATTTCAAGTACCAGTAAGACATATGGGAATACCTAACAGACAGAGGAAAAATGGAGCTCTGTGGAACAGTCTGGGCTGGAGACCTAGATGAGGGGCTCAGCATGTAGTGAATGGCATGGAGATAGACATGGCCAAGAATATATCTGGGCTGGAGGTACAGTCTTAGAGAAAGTACTTTTAGGGAGCAGGAGAATGAAATGTGGGAGGAAGAGAGAGAGAGAGAGAGAGAGAGAGAGAGAGAGAGAGAGAGAGAGAGAAGCATCTGTGTGAGAGAGAAACAGCAATTACCTCCTGCATGTGCCCTGACCAGGAATTGAACTGGTGACCCCTTTGGTGCATGGCATGGCACTCCAACCTGAGCCACACCAGCCTGGGTATTACTCCTCGGTTTACACCTGTTCAATGATTTCTTCATTCAGAGTAAAAGCCAAAGCCCTTATGATCATTGGCATGGACCTTATGACCTGACCCTGTTATCTCCTACCGCTCTTATTCTGACTCATTCAGCTTCTTTCTCATTGGCCTCAGGTTGTTCTCTGAATATACCTGCCTCAGGGCTTGTGACTGGTGCTCACTCTCTTTGAAATTCCTCTCTCTCCACATACACACACTCAGATAATCACATGGATCATCCTCTTGCCTCCTTCAAGTCTACCCATTTAAAATCGCAAAGTATCTTTTCAATACTTCCTAACCCTACAGTTCCTCCTTCACTGTTTTCTATATATCAAACCCAATCAAGATAAGCAGAATTGCTTAATGGACCTCCCAGTGGCACCCATCATGCAGTGTTGCTGTGGCATTGATAACTGACTCAACTTCACTCAGACAGAAGCCTTGAAAGGCCCAAGCATTTCAGAACTATTTCAGGACCAATAACAGGCTCAGCCTCCCCTGTAAGCTGTGGAGAGAAGAGCTCCGAGCCTAGGAAATGCCACCAACGGAGGCCACCTTCTAAAACACTAAAACCACCAACATTCAATATTAGCTCCTTTTTTGGGGGATGCTACAGGAGTTTGGGGACTGGAATTAGTCTTGGTAAAGTCCTTTGGTTTCAAGTAACAAAAATAGACTCATGTTAGTGAAAGCTAAACCAAGAAATGATTAAGAAGTTATCACATGGGGTTTGGGAGTGAAGCCAACACAAAGAAAAGCAGAGCTGAGAGATGAAGAGGGTCCTAGCTCTGACAGTAAAATGCAAGTCTTTGCACCCAGTACTACCTAGAGCTGAGTCTACCTCCTGGATTTTTTAGTCACATGAGCCAATACATTTGCTATAGTGCTTAAGATATGTTAAATTCAGTTTCTTTCATTGAAAATCGAGTCCCAACTAATTGAGAGGATAAAAATTTTATCTTCTCACATGGAGTGAGTGTATTCCAAATTCAGTCCCAGATGAAGGATCTACAAATTTCCTGGCAATGTTTTTTCTCTGCCAGATGACATCAGTGGGGACTCTGCTCTACTAAAAGGGAAGAGAGGAATTTGAACTGTGACTGTCTTTAATCCTAGACCCAAAGTTTACCAGTTTATCTCTACAGGACCTGCAGCTTGTTATAAAATCTTGGTGAGGCCTCAATGGGACTCAAATTTCTAGGTTCACATTGATGTCTTATATAATAAAAGCCTAATATGCAAATTGTCCCCTCAACTGGGAGTTCAAACAGGGGGTGGGGCCAGCCTGCCAACTGCCTGCAGCCCTTCCTCCCAGCCAGCTCCACCTCCAATTATGCACCCCCATCCCAATTGGGGGTAGGGTCAACCAGCAAACCACAGGAAGAGAGGCCCCAGCCAACAGCTGGCAGCTACTAGGGATCCTACCCATGCATGGATTTTGTGCACTGGACCTCTAGTTATGTAATAAAACAGTAAGATTCCAAATGTCATCAATAAGGTCTGTGACTTGCTGGGCTCAAGAAGGCTGGCAGCATGATAAAAGGTCTTTCATACATATTAATTTATTCTAATCCTCACCCAAGGATATGTTCTTATTGATTTTAGAGAGAAACATCGATATGAGAGAGAAACATTGATTGGTTTCCTCCCATATGCACCCTGACTGGGAATGGAACCTGCAACCTTTTGGTATATGACCAAGCCAACCAAGAATGAGACACTGGGCCAGGGCTCATTCTAATTTAAGTATATCAAACTCAAAGGCTAACATAGGCCAAATAAACAAGGTGTAAATTTATGTGGCTGCAAAAAAAAAAAGCTTCAATTTTCATAGATATGTAGGTTTATTTCAATAGAGACATGCTGAATACAAAGGGCTGAAATAAATAATTAATCATTAACATAAAATAATAGAACATTCCAATAAAAATTAATATTTTTTCTTGAACATCAACTTAACAGACATTGTATAACTGCACAAATTAATAAGCGTAATGCAAATAAACCTATTTTTCTTGTTCTCTGAAAGTGAAGTATTTCCTGTTGCGCACACCAGACAAGTCAGTCCAAGACTAATGACATGGCCATCAGCTGCTAAAATATTTGCTGCGAGCCCTAATTGGTTTGGCTCAGTGGATAGAGCATTGGCCTGCAGATGGAAGGGTCCCAGGTTCCATTCCAGTTAAGGGCATGTACTTTGGTGCAGGCACATTCCCAGTAGCAAGTGTGTAGGAGGCGGCTGATCAATGTTTTTCTCTCATCAATGTTTCTAACTCTCTATCCTTCTCCCTTCCTCTCTGTAAAAATCAATAAAATATGTTTAAAATAAGTAAATAAAAATAAAGTAAAATATTCCCTGGAGAGAAATGGTGCACCTGCATGTAAGGGAAATGTATACAACACAATTATAGTAATCAGTCATTAGCAAACATTGTAGTTTATTATTAATAACCTACACTAATAAAAAAGAATGATGCAAATTGACTGTACCTTTGCAACATCCACCAGCCAATCAGGAGTGAGTATGCAAATTAATCCAACAAAGATGGTGGATTAATTTGCATATGCAGGTGCTGAGCAGCCAGGGGTGAGGCAGGATGCTTGCCGAGGCAGGTGTTCCACACCACCCCAGCAGCTCCAGGCCTCTGGGCAACATGGGAAGGCAGAAAGGCAGTTTCAGGCCTGAGCAAAGGTGGTGCTGGTAGCCAGGGGAAGGAAGGCCCATTCTTGCATGAATCTTCATGCATCAGGCCTCTAGTTATGTATAACAAGATATTGTAAAAATTAATTTAAAAAGTTTTGATTAAAACGTTTCTTGCATACCATTATATTGGCTGGGCTGAAAAATATTCATTGTGGGCTGTATGCAGCCCAAGGGCTGTGAGTTTGACATGCTTATTCTCATTAAAGAGACTCAGTGACCTGGATACTATTTGTGTGTATAACCTTACCTGGGGGCAATAGTGTTAATTGTTGTAGTATTAAAGAGGCAAATTTGGTTATATTTTCTAAGAATGACCCTGTGCACATTGTGTGGGCTCTCCTATTGTAATTAAGTCTTGATTGCCATTGGCTTTTTCATGCATGGGATCCACCTCCAGCTGGCTGACAGTGAGGCTCACCCCCAGAACAGTGTGCAGGCTGCTGTGCAAGTGCTGATCACATGAAGCAGAATTGCCTCAGCAGGTTTGGTCCCCACTGAGATCTCTCTGTGGATATGCTGCTTATGAAGCTAATTGGACCCTGCCCTGTAGTTGTTTGAAGATGGCCACTGGGAGTATTGGGTCTGGGCTTCCTCAGAAGGACTCTGGTGCAGGCCAATGTCAGACAATGTCTGTGAGTGACCCAGGGCAGCCTGTTTGGAGCTATCAGCGATCCACAGATATGGCTTGCTCTGCTGGGGCTGGGTGTATGAAGAAAGAACCTAGCTGTGCACCAAGGTCTGCTTTTCCTAGCACAGGGCCAGGGCAGGCCAGCAAGAGTCTCAAAGTACCCAGAGATCTGCCTCTGCCTGCAGGCTGTCTGTTAGAGTGTCACTTAAAGGGCCCGGGGCTGTACTCAGCAGGGTGTGAGCTCCATAGGATGGGGTGAGAGGGCTTCCAAGGGATGGGGCTATTGCTTCCCCAAGGCTGATGCTGCATGGAAGGGAATGCTCTGTCTGAGAAGATGGCATCTGCAGCATGGGGGAATGACTCAGCATAGGGATCCTGGCAGCTGACTTCCTCAGAGCCACCAACCCCTGACTCTCCTCACACAGCTTTAGTCTGCTCTGTCCTCCCTCTGCCAAACCCCAGGGTGAGGAGCTGCTGACAAAATTTTGTGTGTTGGCTCTTCAAGAGGCCACCTGCATTTTTCACCATCTCTTCCTGGTGGACAGAAATCCTGCTGCTTTCCATAGGCAGATGTTATGTGGGTGCCTTTTCTGGTTCTGGTGCTCTGGGTTGGGGAGCATTTCTTAGGGGGAACTCCTTATAGCTGAGATATCCCTCCAGAACTTCAGCTGCTGCCCAAGAATGCTGGGCCAGCCCTCTCAAACCTCCCCATTTCCTACCAGTCTCAATGTAGCCTTCTCTGTAAGTCCTTAGTTTTTGGTTACATCTATTTTTCAGGATACGTTCTTTCTCCAAGAGGGTATACATGCTTCTGACAAACGTAGCATCATTTTCCTAATGTAAGAAACATTTAAAAAATATTTTAAAAATTGATTTCAAGGAAGAGAGAGGGAGAGAGACATAGAAACATAAATGATGAGAGAAAATCATTGACTGGCTGCTTCCTGCATGCCCTCTACTGGAGATCGGGTCCCTAACCCAGACAATGTCCTGACCAGGAATTGAACCATGACCTCCCTGGTTCATAGATCTATGTTCAACCACGCCGACTGGGCAAGAAACATTTTTTAAATTAATCAGATTATTTAAGGATTAAGAGACATGCACAGATTACCTATGAAGATGGGGGCTTATTGAAAGTACACACAAGGAGAATCCAAGATGGCGGCATAGGTAAACACCTATACTGCTGCCTCGCACAACAATTTCAAAACTACAACTAAAAGACAAAACGGACATCATCCAGAACCACAGGAAAGCTGGCTGAGTGGAAGTTCTACAACTAGAGGGAAAGAGAGGGGCTCACGGAGACCCAGAGGAGCTGCAAAAAGCTGAGGTACGGAAACGAGCGCGCTGAGAGAGCGGTGCCGGAGTACCTGGCTGGCTTTCTCTGGCGGGAGGGAAACGGAGACTCCCAACGGCATTGAACCCCTTCTCTTACGACACTAAACCCCAGATCCAGCCGAAACTCATACGGGGGGAGTTTGGACTGTGAAAAGGGAGAAGTGCACGGAAATTTAGGGGAGTCGCAAAGGATCGGAGGTCTGGTCGCGCACGGCACCACGCGGAGGACGGATTGCTGATTGTGCCGCTGGCTTTCGAGAGTGGGCGGGAGACAGACCCTCTGATCTGTGCCACTTCTGAGTCCACTGGGCCCCTATTTTGGGCGAAACCCTGGGGACCTAGACTCGTGTGGTCCTGGTTCGCAGGGGAGCCGGAAAGGCAGCGGTTGGAGGTGCTGCGGGTGCGCGCGCACAAGGACCGCTCCAGCCATTACCCAGTCACGTGAGACTCAGGGGCCGTGGAGGGCGGGGCTGACTGGAAGGCAAGGCGGTCCCTTAAGCCCTGAGACTCCACCCCTCCCAAGCTCAGCAGAGGCTTCTGCGGCTGAATCCAGCACAGAAGTTTCCCCGGCACAGTGAAAATGCCGAGACAAGGGAAGGGATTACAAGCAAAAGAAATGGAGGAAAAAAAACGACTGGATATAGAGTTCAAAACCACGCTTATAAGGTTTTGCAAGAATATGCTAGAAAAGATGGATAAATTTAGTGAGACCCAAGAGAAGATAATAAATACACTGACTGAAATGAATACTATTACGCAGAGTACTAACAGCAGACTAGAGAAAGGCAAGGATCAAGTCAAAAATTTGAAATATAAAGAAGCAGAAAACATTCAACTGGAAAAGCAAGAAGAGAAAAGAATCCAAAAATGTGAACATAATGTAAGGAGCCTCTGGGACAGCTTCAAGCGTACCAACATCAGAATTGTGGGGGTGCCAGAAGAAGAGAGAGAGCAAGATACTGAAAACCTGTTTAAAGAAATAATGACTGAAAACTTCCCACATCTGGTAAAAGAAATAGACTTACAAGTCGAGGAAGCACACAGAACCCCAAAGAAAAGGAACCCAAAGAGGACTACACCAAGACACATCATAATTAAAATGCCAAGAGCAAAAGACAAAGAGAGAATATTAAAAGCAGCAAGAGAAAAACAGTTTATTACCTACAAGGGAGCACCCATACGACTGTCAGCTGATTTCTCAACAGAAACGATGCAGGCCAGACGGGAGTGGCAAGAAATATTCAACGTGATGAACAACAAGAACCTACAACCAAGAATAATCTATCCAGCAAAGCTATCATTCAGAATTGAAGGGCAGATAAAGACCTTCACAGAGAAGAAAAAGCTAAAGGAGTTCATCAACTCCAAACCAGTATTATATGAAATGCTGAAAGGTACCCTTTTAGAAGAGGAAGAAGAAAAAGGTAAAAGACAAAAAATTATGAACAACAAATACACATCTGTCAACAAGTGAATCTAAAAATTAAGTGAATTAAAAATCTGATCAACAGAATAAACTGGTGAATATAATAGAATCAGGAGCACAGAAAGGGAGTAGACTGATAATTCTCAGGAGGACAAAAATCATAAAGCATCAAACAGACTGTGAAATTATAGCAGAAAGATTAAAGTTAGGTGAGGTAAATAAGTGATCAATCAAAGGACTTGTATGCATGCTTATAAACATAACCAATGATCACAGACACTGGGGGGTCGGGGTATGCCTGGGAGGGAGGGGGGGGCAATGGGGAGATATGTATAAAAAATTAATAAAAATTAATTAAAAAAAAACAAAAAACAAAAAAAACAAAAAACAAAAAAAAAAAAAGAAAGTACACACAAGATGACTACCACAAGAGAGTTCTGGACAGAATCTATTTCTCCTGCATGAAATCCATTCTACTTTCTACTGGCAACAGAGTCTAGGCTCTACTTTCTCAGTGTTCATGCCATTCTCTGTGCTGTGCAGTCTGAAGATGACTGTATTAGCTCCGCCCCTCACATGTATGTAGCTAAGCCCAGCAGGACTGGTAGTTCAAGCATAGATTGTAGGATTAGTTATGAATGGTACAAGTCGGGCCTTATTATTTTGCCTGAGGTATGTTGCAGCCCTAATTGAACACCATTATCAGAACAATGGAATACTCTGAGCAGCTCAGGTTTATATTGCATGCTCCACCTTTGAGCAGAACCAGCTTCACCCAAAACACAGGTGCTGAGATTGAGGAAGGGGCATTTTCCCTAAAGCAAAATCAGTCAACTTTGCTTTGCAAAACATCTAGTCTTCTGTAATTTCCCTCCTTTTGCCTTTTTTGGTGCTTGCAGTTGATAGTTGTTTCAGTAAAACACTCTTAATTTGGTTTCTCTGGGGTATCATTTTTCTAAAACTTATTTATACTCCTTGAAACTTTATGTAAGACCTTTGTGGAGTTTCTGGGACTTAGAGATCAGTGTCAGGGACATGAACTCAGGAACTCAGTAATGAGAAGTGGCAGGAGATCTTGAATCTTCTGGAGAGGCAGAGGAAATCTCAAGTAGCTGAGAACACTTGGTTAAACTTCTAGCCAAGTGAGGTTAGGCCTCAATGGCATGGCAATGACTAAGTGTGGGAACCCAGTGAGTAAGCTTGCTCCCAAGTTTGGCTCTTTCCTGAATTCTTGAGGCTTTAGAATTATGTCCTTCCTTTCTTATGGATGTTACCTTGCCTCACGAGCATGAGGTCAAGGCTCTTTCTGCATGAATGCTCATTAAGCCAGTCACTTTTAGAAAGCTACTCTCCTTAATCCCTGGGGATTAGGGCACAGGATCCTTAGATTAGTTTATAATTTTCCTGGTGCTGCTTCTCTTGCCAGAAGCTGGCTTTTGGTGGTCAGCACCAAGGACAGCAGCCACAGATGTGTTCGTGGGTTCTCCCTTTAGGCAGGAGGTCTGGAATGGGATGCTCTTATCCCACAAAATGCCATCTGCAGCTTGGAGATAGATACAGAGTTAAGGGTGAAGTAGTGGGAGTGACCTCCAACAGCCAGGTATTCAGCTGGCAGAGAGATGTAACAGATTTCCTAGAAGTGTATAGTTGATGCTTGATATTTGTGCTTGCAATGGCTATGTTCTATAAAGTCACCATAAATACTGAGTTAGCGAATAGTGAATTATTGCTCCAAGGTGAAATACAGACTTTGGTCCCTGCAAGCCTCTGGTCACAACATATTCATTAACTGATTGATGCATACATTTTATTTATTTTTATACTTTTATTGATTTTTAAGGAGAGAGGAAAGGATAGGGAGAGAGGGGCAACAAAGTGAGAATGAAACACCAGTTGGCTACCTCCTGTATACCCCTTTCTGGGGATGAAGCCTGAAACCTGGGCAGGCACCTCTACAGAAAATGGGATGACACCCAACCAACTGAGCCACACCAGCCAGGCCTCAATGTCTAACTTTAAAAAATGTGTTTCTGTGTAAGACACCTTATTTAATAGATATTATTGATTCATTAACATTGAATTCATAGCCAAAAGCACTGTAACTCATACCTGGACAAAGCTTATCTAACAATCATACTTGCTCTAGAAGGCACACCACCACCTTGCACAACTGCTCTATTTGAAATTGCAACCTTGAGAGAAATTTGCTGTTCCTCTCTGCTGCATTATTTTTTCATAGCACCAATTTTCAAAATTGTGTATGTTACTGGTATCTTGTCTGTCTTTCCCCACTAGAATGTAAGCTCTTTAAGAGCAGGCATTTGTACCTATTTCGTTCATTACTTTATCCCCAGGGTAGATGGAACAATACCTGGTATACAAAGGGGCTCAATGTGTATTTTATGAATAAATGAGTGAGTACAATAACAGAGTCACTCTGGCCCTAGTGGGTATGCCTGGGAAAACCCCCAGCTAACTGCAGGCTGGAGGGTTGAATGGGCTGCGAAAAGACAGGTATATTACAATCTTTGTATTCCAAAAGGACTTAACCTTGCAGCCTGATGATACATAGAGGGCCGGTTTCATAAGAGCATGACTTGAGTGGTTGTATCAGGTCCTACGTTCAGAAGGGTCTTGTGCTATGTTTAATGCTCTGCTGTCATAATCTTGAAATTTTTAATAATTTATGAACAAGGGATTCTGCTGTCTCTAGATATGCAGAACAGGTTCCATGGTCTCCTTGGATTTGGGAACGTTGTTAGTGATAAGGTGGAAACTGCTATAGCTAACGTGAACAGAATTCAGAGGACTTGGAGCTTTCCTAATGGAAGAGGAGCCAGTCTGATCAAGAATAGGGATGAGAAAGTTCAGGTTCTGGAGGAGAAATAAAAGTAAGCTAACATTCATGAAAGTTTAAATTGTATGAGGGCAGGAATTTGGTCTGTACTGGAGAAAAAAGAATGGCTGCTTAATGCACTAGTCTGTCTGCTTTTTTCTATGTTTGAAATTTTTCATGTCCTGGTGGAGTAGTTCCATTGGTTAAAGCATTGTCCTGATATGCCAAGGTTGTGGGTTTGATCCTCAGTCAGGGCACATACAAAACCAACCAATTAGTGTATGCTTCTCTCCCCCAATCTCTCGCTCCCTCCCTTCCTCTCTCTCTGTAAAATCAATTAAAATTTTTCATAATAAAAGTTTAGGAAATAAGTAAATCATTAGCAATATGGGTCCTTTGAGATAAAATATATATTTCCATGTTTTTTATTCATTATTGATGAAGTTGATCTGTTGCTTTATGGTTTGCTCAATAACTTACTCAACAATTGTTATCCACAATGTTTTTGAGCATCTCTTAGCAAATAATTAATTTAGATGATCATGAGGGAGTTAGATATTTCAATAGCTATTAATGTTTTCTCAGCTCTCCCCCTTTTGAAAAAAACATACTTAAATTTTGTTTGATAAAATTAATCATTATAAAAAATTAAACATTACAGAAAAAAAATGAAAATATTGCTTAATAACCACATACCTCAGACACAATCCCATTGCATTCTTAACAATTTTGTGTGTTCTTTCAGACTTAAAAGTTGTTATACAAATATAGAAAACTATATTACCTACATGGGCTTACCTTTTTTTCTGCAATCGTCTTTTTTCACTTAATTAAAAATTATGGTCATCTTTCCATGTAAATCCATAAAGGGGTATCTTATTCTTTAGAATGGCTGCATAGTATGTCTTATATGCCATAGTCTACAGCTGTTTTTCCTTATCAATTCAAGTAAGATTTAAAAACATGTTCTTGGTGTTATAAATGCTCCCAATTACGTGTCTTAGTGGGGAGCTCTTTCAAATACATTTTGCTGGATACTATTAATCTAGATGCACACATTCTCTAGTCACAGACATTTTCTTCTATTGTTTTCCTGGTAGAAATTACTGCTCTTGACTTGGAGGAAATGGAGACAAAGTAGAGAGCTAAAGAAAACTATTAAAAATTATACTTATGGTCAAAGAGATGAGAAAAAGTATAGCATCTATAAAACAATAACATGATTTTTAAAAATAAGAGTATAAATGACTTTGGAAAATCACATTTCAATAGAAGAAATTTAAAATCAAATAAAAGCATTAAAATATAATTTTTCAGTCTTCTTGTGTGGCTCAGTGAATTGAGTTCTGTGCACCTGGAGTCACAGTTCGATTCCAAGTTAGGGCACATGCCTTGGTTTTGGGCTTGATTCTCAGTAGGGAGCATGCAGGAGGCAGCTGATGTTTCTATCTCTCTTCCTCTCTCTTCCTCTTTCTTTAAAAATCAATAAAAACATTTTTTAATAAAAAAGATAATACTTCAGAAATCTCCTAGAAAGTAGAATTAAAAAGAACACAGATAGGAAAGAAAAAAGAAAAGATAATGAAATTAGAGTATTAATTTATTGACATTCAATATTCAGCTTATAGGAGTTCTATGAGGAGAGTAAATGCAGGATTCAGATTCTGTTTTCATTGGGAATTTTGATATTTTGTTCATCATGGGTTTGTTTGTTTTTTGCAATAAGTTTTCTTTAAAACAAACAAAGATTCCTTCACCAATGTGGGTGTGTATCATCCAATCCACTGAAGGCCTGAAGAAAACAAAACAGTGGATGAAGGGCGAATATAATTTTTGCTTCTCCTGCCCTGGAACATGGCTTTCCTGGCTCTCCAGTTCGCAGACAGAAGGCTGTGGGACTTCCAGGTCTCCATAACTGTGTGAGCCACTTCCTGCAGTGAAGCCCCATACATATACACATCTCCTATTGGCTCTGTTTCTCTGGAGAGCCATTATGCATGAGTGTTCCAGTGCCCTCTTAAAATCCATGTCCAATGTGACTGCCTCACTAGCCTCACCTTATACCTGGCCCTGCCCTTGGGTTGCAATTGAGCTTCAGAGGTGCTCCTGAGATTCCCTCACTTTGGTGCTATAGGCTGTGGTTGGCAGAGTGGCTTGCCTGCCCTCTGCCCCTGGCCTCCCGGTGGTGGGCTAAGCCTCAGCTCCGCAAGGGAAAACCCTTCCTACTCGCAATACAGAGCAACTTCTGTTTTCTGGATGGAACCTTGACTTATACGTTCTCTCATTAAGCGTGCTCTCCTTTTCATGATCACTATTTTTAAGGATTTATACCATTTCATTCTTTTACTCTCATCTTAGTAAGGTTTTGTATGGAACAGAGGAAAACTTTTACAGGAAGAGTTGTGAAGGTAGTACAGAGCTCTTATATAATCTTTCCCGTTTCCCCCAATGTTAACATCTCGCACAGCTGTGGTACATTGTTAAAACTAAGAAACCAACATTGGTCTAACACTATTAATATTCTGGTTTTATTTGTATTTTATCAGATTTCCTACTAATATCCTTTTCTTTGCCAGGGCCCAACCTTGGGTGCCAGGCTGCATTTAATCATCATGTCTTCTTAGTCATCTCTGGACTCTGATAGTTCTCAGTCTTTCTCTGACCATGGCCATTTTGAAGAGTACTGGTCAGTTACTTTGTAGAATGTCTCTATATTTGGGTTTATATGATTTTTTTCCTCACGATTAGATTGGATTATAGATTTACAAAGAATACCATAGAGATAAAGTGCACTCTTCATCACATTGTATTAGAGCAGTGGTTGGCAAACTGTGGCTCTCAAGCCACATGCAGCTCTTTGGCCCCTTCAGTGTGGCTCTTCCACAAAATACCATGGCCTGGGCGAGTCTATTTTGAAGAAGTAACGTTAGAAGAAGTTTAGGTTTAAAAAAATTGGCTCTCAAAAGAAATTTCAATTGTTGTACTGTTGATATTTGGCTCTGTTGACTAATGAGTTTGCCGACCACTGGTTTAGGGTTTGATATTAAATTTTATGTGTTTACTTGACAGGGTCACAGGGAACACATATATTTGATCAAACATTACTCTAATTGGCTTAACAATTCGTGAATCAGACAGCACCCCATCTAGCAGATAAAAAAGAGCTCGGAGGAGCTTTATGTTTTATATTTTAAAAGCAAATTAATCCTCCTGGAGAAGTATAAAAATATTTGTTGTGGTTCTAATGCTTGAATGATAGTGGTAAAATTGTTTCATGAAATGAGAATGGATATTCTACCTTTCAGAGGAGGTTGGGTAGAATCAAGATGGAAAAGATATCTTTACATACCTTTGTCTAATTGCAGGAAAAATTATGTCTGTGGAACTGTGATGTTCTTCTCTGTTTCTGTTTTGACTCGTTGCCTTGGCCTTCTTTTTCTTTTACTTTAAGTCATTTTTTATTTCTCAATAACAGTTTATGTACATTATTATGTTTCTGGTGCACACCCCAGTGATTAGGCATTACAGAACTTACTAAGTGATCATACTGATAAATCTTGTACCCATCTGACACCATACGTAGTTATTAAAATATTATTGACTATTCCCTGTCATATTTTACATCCCCATGACAATTCTTAACAACCAATTTGTACTTCTTAATCTCTTTACCTTTTTTATCCATCCCCCCAAGTCCTGTCGCATCTGGCAACCCTCAAAATGTTCTCTGTACCTATGAATTTATTTCTGCTCTGCTTCTTTATTTATTTATTTTAGATTAAATTGCTGATATATATGTATTTATTGCCATTTTATGGTTAACATTTTTTATCATTTCTTTTTCCTTATTCTCCTTAAAGAAGACCCTTTAACAATTATTTTAATACTGGTTTGCTGGTGATGAATTCCTTTAGCTTTTTCTTGTCTGGGATGCTCTAGCTGTGCTTAGATTCTAATGATAATTTTGGTTGTAGGTCCTTGCTTTTTATCACTTCGAATATTTCTTGTCACTCCCTTCTGGCCTGCAAAGTTTCTGTTGAGAAATTAGTTAATAATCTTACAGGAGTTCCCTTGTAGGCAATTAACTGCTTTTCTCTTAATGCTTTTAAGATTCTCTCTTCATCTTTAACCTTTTGCATTTTAATTATGATGTGTCTTGGTTTGAGCCTCTTTGAGTTCATTTTATTTGGGAATCTGCACTTCTTGGACTTCTATGCCTGCTTTCTTCATTAGGTTAGGGGAGTTTTCTGTCATTATTTTCTCAAATAAAATTTCAGTTTCTTGTTATCTTCTTTTTCTGGCATTCCCATGATGCAATGTTGGTATGCTTGAAGTTGTCCAGAGACTCCTTACACTATCCTCATTTTTTTTTGGATTAGTTTTTCTTTCTGCTGTTTTGATTTTTTTTTTGCTTCCTTATATCCCAAATAACTTATTTAATTAACCTACTCTACTGTTAATTTGTTAATTCAATGTAACTTATTCTTCATTTTAGTTAGTGTATCCTTCATTTCTGACTGGCGATACACACACGCATGCACGTGCGCGTGCGCAAACACACACACACACACACACACACACACACACACACCATTAGAGGCCTGGTGCATGAATTCGTGCAGCAGTGGGGCCCCTTGGTTTGGCCTGTGGGATCAGGCTGAAACTGACTTTCCAACATCTCCCGAAGGGTCCCAGATTGTGAGAAGGTGCATGCCAGGCCAAGGGACCCCACAGGTGAACAATCAAGGCCAGGGAGGGAAGTGGGAGATTGGCCAGATGGGGAGGGTCTGTGGGAGGGCTCCAGGGTGTGTCTGGCCCCTCTTGCTCAATTCCTATCGGCTGGACCTCAGAAGTAAGCTCACCTACGGGTCAGAGCATCTTCCCTCTGGTGGTCAGTGCATGTTACAGTGAGCAGTTGAGCAGCCTTAGCATGTCATTAGCATATTACACTTTGGTTGAATGGCCAACCAGACAACTGGACACTTAGCATATTAGGCTTTTATTATATAGGAGATATATCTATATCTATATCTAGAGAGGAAAGGAGAGGGAGAGAGAGATAGAAACATCAATGATGAGAGAGATTCATTAATAGGCTGCCTCCCTGCACACCCCCTACTGGGATCATGACTGGCTCTTTATAATCGTTTTCATGTCCTTTTAAGTCCTATTGAAGTTCTCACTGAGTCCCTCTATTATTCCCCTAAGTTCACTGAGCATCATTATAACCAGTGATTTGAACTCTGCCTCTAGTAGTTTGCTTGTCTCTATTTTTTTTAAGTTAAATCTTTATTATTCAGATTGTTACATTTGTTTCTTTTGCCCTTCCATAACTCCCCTCCACCCGGCTCCCAACCCTCCCTCTACCCTTACCTCCCTCCCGTTGACCTCATCCATAGGTGTATGATTTTTGTCCAGTCTCTCCCTGTACACCCTTCACCCCTTTCCCCCTGAGAATTATCAATCCACTCCCTTTATGTGCTCCTGATTCTATTATATTCACCAGCTCATTCTGTTGATCAAATTTTTAATTCACTTAATGTTTAGATTCACTTGTTGATAGATATGTATTTGTTGTTCATAATTTTTTATCTTTTACCTTTTTCTTCTTCCTCTTCTAAAAGAGTACCTTTCAGCATTTCATATAATACTGGTTTGGAATTGATGAACTCCTTTAGCTTTTTCTTATCTGTGAAGCTCTTTATCTGCCCTTCAATTCTGAATGTTAGCTTTGCTGGATAGAGTATTCTTGGTTGTAGGTTCTTGCTATTCATCACGTTGAATATTTCTTGCCACTTCCATCTGGCCTGCATTGTTTCTGTTGAGAAATCAGCTGACAGTCGTATGGGAGGTCCCTTGTAGGTAATTAACTGTTTTTCTCTTGCTGCTTTTAATATTCTCTCTTTGTCTTTTGCTCTTGGTATTTTAATTATGATGTGTCTTGGTGTGGTCCTCTTCGAATTCCTTTTATATGGGATTCTGTGTGCTTCCTGGACTTATAAGTCTATTTCTTTTACCAGATGTGGGAAGTTTTCAGTCATTATTTCTTTAAGTAGGTTTTCAGTATCTTGCTCTCTCTCTTCTTCTGGCACCCCCACAATTCTGATGTTAGTATGCTTGAAACTGTCCCAGAGGCTTCTTACATTATTTTCACATTTTTGGATTCTTTTTTCTTCTTGCTTTTCCAGTTGAGTGTTTTCTGATTGTTTATATTTCAAATTTTTGACTTGATTCTTGCCTTTCTCTAGTCTGCTGTTAGGTCTCTGTATAATATCTTTTATTTCAGTCAGTGTATGTTTAATTTCTAGTTGGTCCTTTTCATCTCTAGTTGGTTCTTTTTCATCTCCATTTGGTTCTTTTTCATCTCCTCTTGGGTCTCACTAACTTTATCCAACTTTTCTAGGATATTCTTGAAAAACCTTATAAGCGTGGTTTTGAACTCTATATCCAGTCATTTGTTTTCCTCCATTTCTTTTGTTTGTGATCTCTTCCCTTGTCTCAGCATTTTCACTATGCCGGGAGAACTTCTGTGTTGGATTCAGCCTTATGATACCAGACTTGCAAAACTGCAAAAGCCTCTCTTTTGAGCTTGGGATGGGTGGAGTCTCAGGGCTTAAGGGACTGCCTTGCCTTCCAGTCGGCCCCATCCTCCATAGCCCCTGAGTCTCACATGACTGGGTAATCGCTGGAGCGGTCCCTGTGTGTGTGCAGCGCTTTCGCAGTGCCTCTAGACTGCTGCCTTTCCAGCTCCCTTGCGCTCCAGGACCATATGAATCTGGGTCCCCAGGGTTTCGCCCAAATCTGGGGTTTAGTGGAGTTAGAAGTGATGCAGTTGGGATGCTTTGTCTCCCACCCTCTTGTGAAAGCCAGTGGCATAATCAGCAGTCGGTCTTTTGTGTGCAGTGCTGTGCATGCCGCCTGACTTCTGCCCTCCTGCGACTCCTTATTTTGGCAGCCTCCCTGTGTTTGTATCTATGTATCAGATAGGGCTGCTATGTCCAGCCCTATCTAATACATACATAGGCTTGGTAGAGTGGCCTAATGTAGTAGGTGTCCTGTAGGGTGCAGTGGCACAGCCTCCCCAGTCACCCAAGCTGGGCACTCCAGTTGTACCCCAGCCCCTGTGTGGGCTATGTGTACCTTCCTATTGTAGTTGACTCTTGATTGCTGTTAGCATGTCAATGGGAGGCATTTACCCACAGGCTGATCAGCTGCAAGGACTGGCTGCAACCAGCCCACCTAACAGAGCAGTACTTGCTTCAGTGGGGGCTCTGGTGTCAACTGAATCTGTCCCTTGAGTGTGTTGCTTGTGGAGGTGTCTGGATGGTGGTACTTCAACGTGTTCTGAAGCTGTCCACTGTGTACACTAGCTCTGGGGTCTCCCTGGAAGTGTAGGCCAAGGTCAGCCATGGCCTGTGTTCTGTACAAGGCCACCTAGCATGAGATATAAAGTGATCTTCAGATGGTTATTACTTGTGCTGGGCTTGGAGGCACCTGGGAGAGGCCAAGGCTGGCTACCATTTGTTTTGGGCCATTTAGTGAGCGGTATGGGGCATGCTAAGACCACATGTTGCCTGTTTGAGAGATTTTAGGAAAGTCTGAACCATGAGCCAAGACAGGCCATTTGTATAGAAAAGCCATTGGAAGCAGATTGGGTGGGCCCACAATTGGGTGGGGAAGAAACTCAGGGAACCACCAGGGCAAGATAAACATTGATAGCCAGGTGAATAGAGTCTCAGATATGACATAGCTTGCTGGCTCTGTGGGAGGAGGATTTGGAAAAGGAACAATGGCCTCTGTCAGTACTTCAGTCAGAGAGAAAGCTGCCCTGCCAATTCTCACTCTGATACCAGATGAGTTAGTTCCTCCCCATATTTCTGGTGCCTTTCAAGCTGCTGCCCCAGTGCTGGAGCTCAGAGTGAGTGAATCTAAGTAAGTCTGTGTGCAGGCCCTTTAAGAGGGACTGCCCAGGATTCTAGCAACTCTCTACCTCACTTGGGCATAATTTCTCTGCATTTTAAAGCCAGAAATTATGAACTTCTCTTCCTGATATTGAAACCTTGGGCTGTGGGGGCCTGGTATGGGGCTGGGACCTCCTTGCTCCCTAGGAGGAAACCTCTTCAGCCAACACATCCCTTCTAATTTATATTTGGGTATGGTGAGACAGGCAGTAACCCAGGACAGGTAGAATAGGAAAACTAAGACAGCTGGACAAACTGGCCTAGCAATTTACAGTAGATACAGGTCACTGCCATAGAGGTAACATATAGGCCTCAATTATATTTCAGCTCCAGGCCCAGAAAAGCAACAAAACCAGGTGGGAGACACTAGGACCAGCTGCAATGACTATGACCCCCTACCCTGATACTGACCAATTAGTGGAGCCCACAACCCTGAAAAATAATGAATATTTTGCTGACACCTCCCCGTGAGATCTCCCATAAACTCCAAGCCTTTAAAAACACTCAAAACAAAGAAGCTGGCACAAGCTTCCCCTTTGGGGAGCAGCCTACACCATTCTCTTCCCACTTCTTCTCCCAGAGGCACGCATCTCTTAAAGTTTAAGACTTAAACTCTAAGGGACCCCAGGAGACTTGCAACCAGGGGAGCAATGAGCAGCAGTAGCTCACCCAGGCTAATTCCCTGAACCTGATCCCAATACTCCTTTTTTCTGATTTCCCAGAGAGCTAGGGCAGCCCAGCCCAGACTCTCCTGTTGCTTCTTCTATAAGCCTTTCCTTGTTTAACTGCCCCCTGCTTTAATACACATTCCTTCATAGTCACCTAGACTTGTGTTGTGAAATTTTTCCTGCATGAAGTCAAGGCCACATACTACCGGCTGGCCTTAGGCAGACGACCCACTCAGGCCCAGGTCCCCTGTCTGGTAACAGTGGGGCTAGCTTGATTCAGTTTCTGCCCTTCCTACCAGTCTCAACGTGACTTCTTCTTTATACACTTAGTTGTAGGACTTATGTTCAGCTAGATTTCTGGTAGTTCTGAATGGTGACTGTTCAGTAGTTTAGTTGTAATTTAACTACTTTGGGAGGATGTGAATACAATGTTTACTTATGTTGCCATTTTGACCGGAAGCCCTGGTTGTTTCTGGATAAGACTAACATTTTTAAATGATAGATTGAGTAAAGCTGATTGCTCTCCTCAACTTGGGTGGGCCTTGTCCAGTCAGTTGAAGGCCCAAATAGAACAAAAAAGTTGACCCTTTTCTGAATTCCTCCTGCCTGACCACAGGACCTTGGCCATTAGTCTTTTCCTGATTTTGGACTCAAAATGAAACATGAGCTTTTCCTGGATCTCAAGTCTGCCAGACTTTGGACTAGAACTACCCTTTTTGCTCCCCTACGTCTCCAGCTTACTGACTGTAGACCTTGGGACTTGTCAGCTTCCATAATCATCATGCAAGTCAATTCCTTATAATAAATCTTTATGCAGACACACACACACACACACACACACACACACACACACACACACAGTATGTTCTGACAAACACAGGGGTCATGACATCAACATGCCCTATCACTGAGTGATGTTGACCTTGATCACTCAGTGAAGGTGGTGTCTGCCAGAATTTTCTACTTCAAAGTACTATTTATCCCTTTCCACAATTTGTTCTTTGAAGTGAGTCACTAAATCTAGCCCATATACAAGGGGTAAGATGTAAAAATTAATAGAGGAAAACAAAAATGTAACTAAGATCTATCCAGATTCTTGTTTGTTTATCTAATTGTTAAGTAACAGATCACACCAAAACTGAATTGGTTGAAATAACATAATTTATTTTGTATTCTGGATGAGGTTTGGCAAGGAAGGCTCATCTCTGCTCTACGGGGCATTATAGGGTGGGAGAGGGCTGGGGACTTACTTCCAGGATTGCCCATTCATATGGTTGGCAAGTTGGTGATGATTGTCAACTCGAGCCCAGGCAGGACCGAGGTCTCAGGGCCTCGGGCTTGGTTTCTCTCCAAGGGACTTTCAATGTGGCTGGGCTTTGTCACAGTGTGGTGGCTGGGTTCCCAGGGTGAATATCCTGAGGGAGCCAAATGGAAGGTATATTGCCTCTTATGATCCAGCTTCAGCAGTCCCATAGTGCCACATCAGTCAAGGCAGTCCTAAAACTCTCCACATTTCAAAAGGGAGGGGCCTAGATTTGACCTCTTGATGGGGAGTGAGGGGCAAGGTTCTCTAAGCGCACAGGAACATGAGTCACAAATCACCCCAGTAATGTTCCTACTGAAGGCTCTGGACTGGAGGCCTGCTCTACTGTTCTTAGAGGGAAAGAAAGAGCCCTAGATGGTTTAGTTCAGTAAATAGAGCATTTGCCTGTGGACCTAAGGGTCCCGGGTTCGATTCCAGTCTAGGGCACGTAACTTGGCTGCAAGCTCTTCCCTAACCTGGGCTCTGGTTGGGGCTCATGCAAGAGACAATCAATTGATATGTTTCTCATATTGATATTTCTCTCTGTCTTTCCTTCTCTCTTCCACTCTCTCTAAAATTCAATGGAAAAATATCCTTGAATGAGGATTTTAAAAAAAAGGAAAGATATGAGCAGGTGGTAAAAAGGTTTACAAAATATACTAGTTTTGTACCTAAACTAGTTTTGTACATAACTAGATTTTTAAAAAGGAAATGAACCAAAAGGATGTACTCTTATCATGTATTTCTGAGTTTATGGAGCAACCTTGAACTTGAGCTTCCTGAACATATCAAGTCTTTCCATGTCCCTGTGTTATTGCACATTATTTTCTCTTCTTAAGGTTCCCTCACTCCTTTCTTGGTCTAGAAAAGTCATTTTCACTCTTCTAGACTCTCTCCGCACGCCAAGGCAAGAGCAGCATCTTGTTTATTCGAGTCCTTATTTATCCCTTGTGTTGTAATTTCTCTAAGACCTGTTTGGGTTTCCAAGTTCACTCACACCATTTGAATTCCTCAACCATAGGAACCGCATGTTATTTATAAATATGACCCTCCCCCCCCTCTTCATTTTTATCTAGGTTCGTAACACCCACCTCCATACTATTTTTCTGGCTAACTCCTACTCATTCTTAAAAATCCAAATTGACTTACACTGTCTCAGTGAAGTGTTTGTTACTCCTCCTGATTGAATTATTAACTTCATATTCACAGGGAAGCTCTGTGACAATGCCCACGTGTTATGGTGTAATTAATTAGCTGCTATGCCAGTTTCTAAGGGCAGGGATTAAGTGAAAACATTTTTGGCTGAGACCAGTTCCCCAGAAGCAGACCCTGAGATGAGAATTCATGTGGAAGTGATTTATTAAGAAAGAGCTCTTAGAGAAACTCTTAGGGGTGAGGAGAGCAGGCCACCAGAAGGAAGAAAGGATAACATTTGGGGCAAGATCCTGGAAAGAGTGCCTTTGGCCTCACTCTGCAGGGAGTGCTGGGATGTAAGCTATGCCTCAGGCTTTGTCAGGATGGGAGGCAGAGAAGCTAGGTTTCATACTCCTGTACCCAATAGCCACTGCTCAAGAGGCCCTCAGGACATCAGCCCTGGCACCTCCAGCTCTCTGTGTTGGATGAGTCGGTGCCAGTGGCCCCAAGGCAGGCAAGGAGACAGCCAAGGTGAAGCCACTGGAAGCAAAGCACACCAGGTCTGGCTCGGATACCAACAGTGCCATGCAGCATTATGGAGTTTAGTGAACGTCTGTGAAAAGGAGAAATGACTGGTGAACAGGGGACGCCATTGTCATCTGCCAATGATAATAGAGTCACACATTAAGAAATATATTTAATTCATTTTTGTGGTCCTGAACTGAAAAAGAAAATGGAATCTCAAGGCAATTCTTTGTAAGATTTTTGCTAGTAAAGTGGAACGCATGAATGTTTTCCTAGCAAAGTAAAATGACTATAATTAATTCAAGAAGAGAAAGAAAATTTACCAACACCAATATTAATAGATTAAAGTTACAAAATATTTTGAAGAATGGCGTGCTCTACCAGGTCTAGAGAGGAGAGTACATTGTTTGAATCCTTAGAACCTTTGAAAACACATTGATTTATTAATCCTCACCCGAGGATATGTTTTTATTATTTGAGATGAAGAAAGAGAAAGGGGGAGGGGAGACAGAGAGAGAGAATATGAGAGAGAGAAATATTGATCAGTTGCCTTCCATAAAAGTCCCGACTGGGCATAGAACCTGAAACCTATTGGTGTTCAGACAACAACCATAGTGCCAGGGCTAAAAACACATTTAAATTCTTGCAGAGCCTAAAGATAATAGGGACCCTTCACAGTTGTTTTTAAAAAGCTGGCAAACCGGGTAACCTGCTTTGGGCTCCCTTCCTGCTGCCCTCTTGCAGCAGGAAGTCTGCCTATCTCCCAATAAACTTTGTTTCAGCCATAAAAAAAGAAAAGAAAAGAAAAAAGCTGGCAAACTGAAACCTGACAAGAATAGTAAGCATGCACACAGGCTGCAAACTGGCTTTCTTATAAAAATAAATAAATAAATAAATAAATAAATAAATAAATAAATAAATAAA
>JAAGEH010000024.1:5225127-5240414 GCA_011751065.1 Lasiurus cinereus
AAATAAATAAATAAATAAATAAATAAATAAATAAATAAATAAATAAATAAGTTGCCCTGGCTGGCTGCTCAGTGGTTAGTGTGTTATCCTGCGGATTAAAGGGTTGTGGATTCGATTCTGGTCAGTGCACATACCTCTGTTGCAGGCTCGATCTCCAGTGCATGTGGGAGGTAACCAGTCGATGTTTCTTATCAATGTTTCTCTCTCCCTGTCTCTCCTCCCCTTCCATTTTCTCTAAAAGAAAATCAATGGGAAAAATATCCTTGGTTGAGGATTAATAACAACAAAAAAGGATATAAATTTCTGTATGCTATGTTAACAAGTAGATAAAGCAATACATTCAATGACATCAATATGACACACGCTACGTGAATAGTCTGCAGTGGATAGTGTCATTTTTGGCTGCCGGCATTAAATAGTCTTTTTTTTTTTTTTTTGAGGGTATCTCAAGACAGATGGGAGGAACCCTGTCCTCCCTGTAGGAGATGTGGTCCCTTCCCTTTTTCCCAGTGGCACGTGACCACTAGACCAAGGACGCAGCCTAACCACATAAATGCTTCCACTTGGGGCTTAGAAGTGGGAAGGTGTGGTAGTAAGCATTCAACCACATACTATAGCCACTATGCTGCTAATCAAAAATTATTCAAGATTAGCAGCCTAGTGGCTATAGCAGAGACCAGAGTCCACGGTGTGGCTGTCGCTGTGCAATGGCGTGCCAGTGCGTGTCAGCTTCACTCATGTGCCGTTTTCCAGAGGTGGGGGCTTGGCTATGTGTTGTCTTCCTGGGCTTTCTAAGTCTGATCTCAAGTTCTGTGAGCTGCTCAATACCCACACTTCCCATGGACTCCTTGTTCTGCCTCAGTTTGTTCAAAGAAGTTTATGTTCTTTGCTACCAAGAATCTATGATGGGCATATGGGTCAGAGAGAAGCCAATTGCTGGGTCTCGTCTCTGTTGATGCCCGTTTGATAAGATTCCAGATCCATTTCTGATAACAACCCTTTCTGAAGTAGGAATAAATGGATGCCACTTTAATGCAATAAATAATATATATCTCAAACCAAAAGCAGGCATTGTGCTTGCTAGTAAAGGCCTGAAAGCATTGCTATTAATGTCAGGAACAATCAAGCCTTCCCACTCTCATTACTACTACTTAACTGAATTCTGGAAGGGCACTCAGACAAGAGAGAGAGAAAAAACTGAGGTATAAACAGTATAAAGGAAGAGACTAGGTTATTACCTCATGCATTGATACGAATGCCAGAAAAAAAACAGGAGAACCAACAGAAAATTAGGAGAAAGAACTACAAATACACCAGGTGGGTGATTACAAAATAATTTCTCCTAAAGACAAACAACTGAAAATATAATGGCATAAAAGTATTCCATTTGTAGCATCAACAAATAGGAATCAATGTATTAATGTTACACAGATCTATGGAAAGAAACTATGCTGTTCTAAGGTCATGAAAAGCTTGTATAATTTTTAAAAGACACATTTTATTTTCAGGGAAGATAAACTATGATGATGTCAATTTCACCTAAATTAATCTACATAAATTAATACCTGAAAAGGATTGAATTCTTAGATAACCAACAAACAGTGAATAAAATACTGGGAGGTGTAGCCCTACCAAACATCTCAATATATTCTCAATCTGTGCTATTGTGGATTATAGACACACAGCAATGAGATAGAACAGAATTTTTAAAAACTCTAAATATATGTGAGGTTTACTATGTGATTAAAAAGTGACATTATAAAGCAGAGGGTAAAGTTTAGATAGTCAAAAATCCGCATCTCTCATTCACAGCACTAACGTTACCATAGGGGAATGAGCTCACATTCTGTCACCTGCCCTAAGGTACAGACCTCCTCACAACAGCAGAAGCTTGTCTGATTCATTAGTAGACACCAAGTGAGGTAGCCTTCATACAGATATTGATTATTTAGAGAGAGTGGAAGGGAGAGAGGGAGAGAGAGACATCCATGTAAGAGAGGTAACATCGACTGCTTGTCTCCCACATGCGCCCTGATGAGGGCTGGGGATCAAACCTGAAACCCAGGTATGTGCCCTTGACTGGAAATTGAACCCTTTGGTGCTCGGGCAGATGCCTAACCACTGAGCACACCGGCCTGGGGGTCAGCTCTAATTTCTTTGAAGCACATGACAACAGAGGAATTACAAGTAGCTTGCTTGGACTGGAGAGGAGGGCCCAGCAATAGGGTCATATTCAGGCTGTGGCTCCACTTTAACTCGCACATTAAAAAATTAAAAAAGAACATTTCTTAGCACCTAATGGCAGCATATGCATGCCAGGCTTGTATGCCAGTAAGGAAAGGGTGTTCTGAAAAGCAGCCACCACCTGGAGAGTCACATGGACAAACCTGTTGGAGGAAGCTGAGGATTGCTCGAAGCAGGTAGGAGATAACCCCATCTCCGCCAATTCCAGATCTGTCTGGGGCTTGAATTCTCCAGCTCTAGTTAAAGCTGCTCAGCCTCTGAGTTTGGGTTGTCCTTAGATAAGAGCCTGAGACAAAGATAAACAGCAGGTGTTGAACTAGGGTTGCTGTCACAATGCAATGGCTTACATAGTTTATAGTTGTGGCTGAAGTTAGGGATGGGCTCCCGGCATGATACGGGGAATGAAAAAGCTTTTGCTATGCTCAGTTTCCTTCTAAAGCAGTTTATTAACTCAACCAAACATCCATAAGACCCATGGTCAGTACTAGGCATCTATGTTCAGCAAAACAGACTGAGGCTCTGCAAACTTTGAGCAAACATGATCGGAGGCACGATCATCTGAGAATCAAATGGAGGCATGCTTTTTTTAGAAAAGCAGAGTAGGGAAGCTAACCTTGGGGACTAACTTCCAAGTGTGCTTGACACCTAGAGAGACACCAAGACCCTTCCCACCTCTGAAAAACAAGCAAGCAAACAAACTACAAGATATTAACATAATGGTTGGATATTGTGATAAAATGTCAGACTGCCTGAAATTCCACCAAAAACGATTCCTTTTTATGTTCCTCCTTTCCCCGCGATCTTCATATTTGAAGAAACTCAACCATGTCTGCATGGCCCTGTCCACCCTTTTCTTCCTGCTGTCCAGATGAGTTAGTTCAATGCGCAGTGAGGAGCGGATATTTGATTAGGAGGTGAGAATGGAGGTGATTTGGGGGCTAGGGCAGAGCACCCTGGGGATGTCGCCACAAGGATCCTGCTTACATGTGGGGTGGGAGGCCAAAGGGAAAAGCCAATTACTTTGATATCTAACGTAAGGTGGGATTAATGTTTTCAGAAGGGATCTCTCCCTTCTCTTGTAACCAGGCTCT
The DNA here is from genome assembly GCA_011751065.1 of Lasiurus cinereus. Lineage (NCBI taxonomy): Eukaryota > Metazoa > Chordata > Mammalia > Chiroptera > Vespertilionidae > Lasiurus > Lasiurus cinereus. The sequence continues at coordinate 5,228,463 of JAAGEH010000024.1, forward strand.
GGCTAAGGGTTAGCAGAAAGGAGAATCTACAGAGGTCACACATCAGTGGATTTGGGGCTGAAGACAGCCCAAAGACGTACTTTTCACCCTGCTCTCTATTTTCTTTTTAAATTAAACAAACATTTAAAAATAGGATTTCCCCCTTCTCTTAAAAAAATCGGATGATCGGAGCCCTCATTTCCACATGGAACAATTGGCTGGAGCCGAGTGGCGGCCACCCCCTTAAGGATGCTCATTTGCAACAGGCCCTTCCTGACACAGAGCCCAGCCACTTGTATGAACAGGTCAATATGATGACGGAAACATCAGGATTCTTCACTCAAGACTCGAACCCGGGACCCTTCGGCGCGCGGGCAGACGCGGCATTTAAAGGCTGAGCTGAGGAGGAGGAGGAGGAGGTAATTCTGCTGCTGCGGTGTCACCGCGACCCCAAGCGGCGCCTGGAAGACAGCGGCCGGGACGCGCCGGCTCCGTGCTGGCGTTGGGGGCACGCAGATGGAGCTGGCTTGCCCTGCATAGGTCAGGGTCATGTCCATCTCCCCACCAGGATCTGGTCAAAAGCACCCTGACTCCAGCCCCATCAAAGGCCTCCGCCGTCAAAGCGGCGCCCCAGGAGCCAAGCCGGGAGCCGCCCCCCGCGCTGGCGGCGCTTCCCTCCGCGCCGGCACCGCCCACACTAGACATGGCCTGTCAGGCTTCACGCCACAGAACCGCGCGGGAGCCGCCAGTTACCTTCGCGGCTGGCGGGGCGGCGACTTCGTTCCCACAGTCAACATGGCGGCGGCGGCGGCTTCAGCGCCGGGCGGGCGGCGGCAGCGGCGGCGAGTCACGTGAGCGGCCCAGCTGGGCCGACCGCGCGCGCTCCCGCCAGCCCGCTGGCTCGCTCGGCGGCGCTCTGAGGCGTGCGGGGCGTCCAGCCCGGCTCGGTGGGATGCGGCGGCGGCCGTGGCGGGGCCGCGGGCCGGGAGGGCAGGCGCGGGGATGAGCGTGGGCGGCCGCCGCCATGTCCAAGGTAACGGCGCCCGGCCCTGGGCCGGCGGCGGGCGGGAAGGAGAAGCGCTCCTTCAGCAAGCGGCTGTTCCGGAGCGGCCGCGCGGGCGGCGGCGCGGGGCCCCCCGGAGCGCCCGGGCCGGCCGCGCCCTCGCCGTCGTCGGCGCGCTCGGTGGGCAGCTTCATGAGTCGCGTCCTCAAGACGCTGTCCACGCTTTCGCACCTAAGCTCCGAGGGCGGCAGCCCGGACCGCGGCGCCCTCCGCAGCTGCTTCCCGCCCGGGCCGCCCGCGCCGCCGCCCTGCCCGCCGCCCTGCCCGCCGCCCGCGCCGCCCGCCTGCGAGCCGGTGCCCGGCGTGGCGGGGCTCCGCAACCACGGCAACACGTGCTTCATGAACGCCACGCTGCAGTGCCTCAGCAACACCGAGCTCTTCGCCGAGTACCTGGCGCTCGGCCAGTACCGCGCCGGCCGGCCCGAGCCCGAGCCCGAGCCCGCGCCCGAGCCCGAGCCCGAGCCGCCCGCTGGCGCCGCGGGTGAGGTCACGGAGCAGCTGGCGCACCTGGTGCGCGCCCTCTGGACGCTGGAGTACACTCCGCAGCACAGCCGCGACTTCAAGGTGGGCACCGCCCCCCCTCACTCTCCCGCCGCCCGGCGCGCCTGCACCCGAGCCCCCCGCCCCAGCCCACGTCTCCCTCCTCAGTGCCAGAGGTGTGGGTGGGCCCCGAGGCTGAGGCCGGGCCACCGGTCGCGAGGGAGGTGGGTCGATTGATGGACTGAGTGGGTGACGCATCCAGGCTGAGGCGTCAGGGAGTGCTCGGTTGGGTCGCTGGTCGTGCAGCCTCGCCCAGCTTATTGCGGCCCCTCAGAGGTGGTTGTGAGCTGCCAACGAGTCAGTGGATCTTTGGTGCTCCCCACGTTTTACCCTCTCTCCCTTGGAGCTTGGCACGAAGAGCGTTCAACGCATGGAAGCGCTTCCGTTGTGCACGGGACCACGAGTAGTTGCTGCTCTGACTGTTTTTATGGTAAAGACTTCATAGTAAGTTAACGGGCCGTGTCTGTGGTTTGAAGACAGTGAACCTGGTGATGCCATCCTTCCAAGCTGGGCGGGCATGGTTAGGGCGACCCCTTGGAGGAGGGGTCTGGAAACTGAGGCTGGAGCAGCGGAGCAGGGCCTGGAGGGGTCAGAGAAGCTGCTCCCACGCGTGAGGAAAGTGTGCACTGAGGACCTGGAGCTGCGGCCGGTGTGAAGGGCAGCGGAGTAATACTTTAGGCTTTGCTGGCCAAGACGCAAAATCGAGGCTACTATGTAGGTACCTATATGCAAGAGAAAGCCAATGTCTACAAAATTTTTATTGACTAAAATAAAAAATACAGATAGTTGAGTACAATACTTTGTAATACAGGTCCACTAATGAGAGGAATGGGATTGTATTTCTGTAGGGGAGAACTGTGTAGCTTAATTGTCTTTCAAAATTAGGGTGGGAGGCCAAAGGGAAAAGCAGTATGCCATTCTTGTTACTCTCCCTAACACAGATTTAATGCAAGTATTCGTTTTTACAAACCACTTAGCTCACCCGCCACACATGTACAGGCAGTGGGCTAGATATGGCCCTTCGGCCCGGTAGTGAGTGGGTTGGAGCCAGGTGATGTGGGACCATTTAGGCTGCACTAAGGAAATGAATGGGCTCTTATTCTCAGCAAAAGGAGAAGATGGTTTGAAATTGCATGAGGATCCTTTTAGGTGGGAAATAGAATGAAGTAGAATGAAGCCACACAGTGAGAAACGTAATTCCTTTTTCGTTCCGTTCTCTTTCTGTCTTGATCATGCTCAAGAGAAAGGCTCAGCGTGGTGGTAGCTTGGCTTTAACACTGCTTTTGCTCACTCCCCACCTTTTTTTTTTTTTTTTTACAAAAAACAAAAACAAAGTTCAGAGGCTTTAGTAGACCACAGTAGTCGGAATATAGTAAGGTGATGTCATTGGGCTTGTTTTCACATTTGTCTTGTGTTCATGGCAAGTGGTATTGACTTTTCACTGATACTATGAAGTTTCTTTTAAAAATCCTTTTATTTAAGTAAGAGTGAATGACTTGATTAAAATATAAAATAGTAATCTGAGGATCCAAAGCTTGGTTGAGGACTTCCCTTCTTGTAGAGCAGCGGTTCTCAACCTGTGGGTCACGACCCCTTTGGGGGTCGAACGACCCTTTCTCAGGGGTCACCTAAGACTATTGGAAAACACCTATTTCCCATGGTCTTTGGCACCAACACACCGCTCCTCGGTGTAGCAAAATGTGGCAATGTAGTTTACTGTTGTTATATGAAGACTGTTACCCATGCTACACCACGATTCAAGACAAAATTTCATTTATTTGTAATTAGAAATAAATATTTCACAATATATAATTACATATTGTTTTTTGTGATTAATCACTATGCTTTAATTATGTTCAATTTGTAACAATGAAAATACATCCTGCATATCAGATATTTATATTACAGTTCATAACAGTAGCAAAATTGCAGTTATGAAGTAGCAACGGAAATAATTTTATGGTTGGGGGTCACCACCACATGAGGAGCTGTCTTAAAGGGTCGTGGCATTAGGAAGGTTGAGAACCACTGTTGTGGAGGAACAGTGCTGCCAGGGTGTGCCCTTCTCCTGTTAATACACTTTACTTACATTATATTTATATTTATGTTGTTCTACCCTATTTTCTTAAAGAGAAAAAGTGATTGCTGTTTGATCTTGGAAATTTAAATGGAAATACTTGACTAGTATAGGGACTGGAAAAAACGAGGTCCATGTCAGAAATCTCAAAATAAGTAAGTAGGAGAGGATGACAAGCAACTAGCGACTGTAAAAGAAAAGCCTTTTTTAAAATTTTTATTATTTTTTAAAATTTTCCTTATAGTTGCCTGTAAGTAGTCACAGCAATTACAAATTTTTAAGGTCAGAACCCAGTGTTTTAAGTTTCATTTTTTCCTTTCTTTCCAAGTGTGAAATTGAATTTCAACAGCGTTTTGTTATGAGAACATTTCCATTGCTTTTTAAGAGATTGTGTTCATTCTTTTATCCACTAAAAAGCTGGACAGAAATAGGTCAGTGATTCTAGAAATGCCAAGACTGATTTGTAGGTATGTTTTCGTAAAGTTGAACAGATTCTTAGAGGACCTATTTTTTTTTTTTTTTAAGTGTAATTAGGTTTCACTTTGCACTCATTCATTCACCTCCCACTTATTGAAGATTTAGCCAGCCATTTAGGATCCAGGCCATTTCTGGTTTCTACTCTTTGGCTTTTTGTTCTTAGTGTTTGCCACCTTGACTTCTACCTGGTCAAGGCAGGAAGTCATTAGGGAAAAAAAAGTTCTCCTAGGAGTCCCTCAGCAGGCTTCTGCTGACATCTCATTGGCTCTAACCATGTCATTTCACTTCTGGCTGCTGGGGAGGTTGTAGGTGGACATTTGGGTTTTCCTGCTTTAATAGAAGAGATGAGTGGAGGCAGCCTGCCCAAGCACACACCTGCATGTGCCATACACATTCAACTGGCGGAGACACTGTACCTGCCTGTGAAGAACTGAGTCTCGAGAAACCTGGCAAGTTTCCCAAGACACTGTTTCCACACTTTAATGTGCCTATAATTCACCTGGGCTTCTGTTACAGAGCAGAACTGGGTAGGGCCCGAGATGCTGCATTTCTAACCAGTTTGCTGGTATTGCCGGTTTCTGGGTTTCGCTGTGGCAAGGGAGAGGGAGTACAGAATGTTTGGGAGAAGGAGGATGTGAATGCATGATAAACTCTCTGGTTGAGACGTTATCCTCTGGAAGTTGAAAATCCAGAGCCAACTTTTAAATAGGAGAGTGATAGGATTAGCTTTTTCTTCTTTTCCTTTTATTTCTCCCAGTTTGGTAAGCCTGGTGGATTACTTTCTTTTTTTTCCCCCAGAATGTTTTATTACAGCCACATTTAATGGCTGTGATTTTGAGCATTAAGAGAGTTGAACACCAAAGGAGGTGGATGTGAGGCCTATTCGTCACCATGCTCTGCTGGTTCACATTCAGCCTCAGAATCCTGCTCACTTTAGGGCTCCAGGCAGCCACTGCCCAGTGATTGGATTTGGCAGAGAAGTGAAGACCAGTTTGCCATCTTGAGAGAGTATATTTTGAGGTCTGGAAAAACACCTAGTATGTCTTTGAATGTGCTTTGTAAATTTTTCAATTAGAATTCTTTCTTACTTTCTAACCGTATTAATTGGAGCTTAGAAGCTTACCAGATAAATGGATTTTTGGTGTTGGGAGAGCTAAATGGTGGTTAAGGCTGGATTTTCATTTCTCAGAATGAAATGGGTTGACTGTCCCAACCTGGGTGGGCTTTAAGAAACTTCTCTAGCTGCCACCTAGATCCTTTTTTTCTTTTTAAGCAGATAACTGTGCACTTGCTCAGATATTGAGCTGTGGTTCTCAACCGCGTGCTTTTGTCTACTCACCCCAACCCCCCAAAACCCCAAATCCTGGGGACATTGGTGGTATCTGGAGACATATTTTGGTTGTCACAGCTTTTATAGGAGGCTGGCATAGATGCTTCAGGTCCTTAGAGATGCTCTCTAGCTTCTAGTTCTCAGTGCCCCTTTGCGGGAAGAGAAAGATAGATGGTCATCTTTCAAGTAAGAAAGACAAGTTTTATAGCAGTCGTGCTCAAACCATGCTCCCAAAGAACAACTGGAACATAGTGATCTGATAAAAGAACTGTGGGAACTCCATCCAAAGTTGCAGCAAAACAAAAAGCAATGGAATTTTCTCTCCCATGGTGTTTTCCTTGAACTTTGGTGCCTGGTGTTGCTTATTTATTAGTGAGAGTTCTCCAGTTACAGAGGGAGTAACATGTAGAAATAAGGAGTGGCAGATAAGCTAGCATCGCGCTGACACTGGCTCAGTGTCACACCTTGCTTTTTCTTGGATTCATACTATAGGCCTTTGAGAGATGTTTCCTGTTTGTACAAAGCTGTTTAGTACATTGAAATTTCATAGTGGTTTCTAAGAACTACTCTGAATTTAGGTATCCCTTGAATTCCTTTGAAAAATAGAAGAAAAGAAATTGTATAGGTCCCATTTAGATTTGTGATAGTATAAAATAGAATGTACGTCTCTTCCTGGTCAGTTTCCCTTGTCTGTCAAATGCTGTCACTTTAGTTAGTGAAGCTCCAAGTCTCTGAAGGAGCAAAGAGGTGGTAAAATCATCACATTTTTGACTTAGAAGGAGACTTGGGTGGATGTGAGCAATCCCCAGCCTTTCTGGCTGATGGGACCGAGGGTCACCTGCTGGCTGGAGGCTGAGGGAGGAAAACCAGAATTTTGATTTCCACTTTGTCACCCTGCATTGCGGAGGCTCACACTGAGCCCTTTGTTTGGTTGCCTTATTAGTACAACCACTGACAGGACAGGTCTCAACATAAAATGTCAGTTGGCAGGTGGACATGTTGAAACGTGTAGCATTTTCCTCTCTAAGGTTGTGGTGCTGAATGGTAATGAATATAAATAAGGTCAGCCACAGCTGCTTCACGCATGTGCTGTTGCTGCTTGAAGCTTGGCACTTTGCAAGTCTTCTTAAAAACCACTTTCTTACTGGTTAAATGTGTATACAAACATGTATACATTTTTTTATAGGCTCATACTCCACAGGTAGCTATGCATATATACTCTCAATCTCATGACTTGCTTTCTCCTGTACACTCACCTGGTAATTTTGGGAGGAGAGGAAGATAGAGGCTGGGAAGGAATGGGCAGGTGGGCAGAGGCTGGGTCATACAGGGCCTTCTAGGTGCACATATGGGGTTTAGATTTTATTCTAAGGGCAGTGGGGAGTGGCTGCAGGACTTGGACAGAGTTCTGTTCTGATCTCATTAAAACATGGAGTGATCACTCAAATGCTGAACAGTTGATAGAACAGAATCAGGGAGACCAGGTAGGGGCTTCTGTGATAGATTAAGTAAAAATGGGGGTGGATGGAGATGGAGAAGTGGGTGGATTTGAGATATATCTGCAGGTAGACTCCATAGGACTTGCTGGGGGTGAGGAGTACACTGAGGCAGAGGGATGCATCCAGAATAACTTCCAGTTGTTTGTCTTGAGCAACTGAGTAGTTACCAGTGCTTTTTTGAGGTGCAGCAATTTTGGGGTTCAGGGTTCATTTTCAGATGTGTTAAATAGGATAGTCATGAGATGTCTAGTAGGCAGCTGGATAATACAGTCTGAAGTTCAGAAGATTGAGACTAGCTAAAGAAAAGTAGGAAGCCATCAACTTCTCGGTAGTGTTTAAAGCCATAGAATATGCTTTGAATGGGGTTTGATGATAAACAAGTCTTAGATAGTTAAGAAGAGGGGTGTTGTTTCAGGATGATAGGGAAACATTCTGAGCAGAGGGATAGAGTTGGCACATGGTCATGGAAGCTACTGGGCTGTCTGCCATGGAGGCTTGATTTGGAGTTGTCCCAGCCTTGGCACTCTTGACATATCTGGCATTATTGGCTGGATGATTTTTTTGTTGCAAGGGGCTGTTCTGGCATTGTAGGATGTTAGTGTCCCTGTTCTCCACATCCCACTGATGACAATAAAAAATGTCTCCAGATATTTTCAAATGCCTCCTGGGGGACAAAATCATCCTTGGTTGAGAACCATAGATTTGGAGAGAAATAAATGTAGATGTCTGAGGAGATGAGAGGAGTGAAATTATGATTGGTTGGCCTTGAAAGTCTGTCACAATAATTTAGCCTTGAGGCTGCCATCAGTAGTGATTCAATTGAGGCTCTTGAACTGTGCAGACATTGATTAGAGGCAAAAGGTATTTACAAAAAGTGAGTCTGATGGTGAGTAAAAAATGAATCAGATGGAGGACAAAGTAAATGTGGGGAGAGAGCAATCACAGGTATGAGGTGAGGTAAAGCAAGAGGAAAAGGTGAATCCAAGAGACATTTGGAGGACATCATGACATTATTAAGGAGAATCCAATAAATGGAGAGGTAAGGAAACATTGAGGTCTCAGACCTGGGTGGTGGAAAGAGTAATGAGTATCTCTGACAGCAATGGAGTAGTTGGAAGGGGAGTGGTTTGGGGAGCTCAAGGGGCAGAGAAGATCATGCATTTAATCTGAGCATGTGGAGTTGGGGCCTGAGATATCCAAGAAGATCTTACTAGACTATTGGGAAGGTGCCATGAATTAGGACTAGCTGTGTAGACTTGTATTCAGCTACATATAGGTAATAAGTGTGAAGATCAGAAGCCCAAGGCCAGGCCATTGGGGGACCTAAAAATAGATGACAGGAGAGGGAATGGACCTGCTGAAGAGACAGTCTGAGAGACTGGGAAAACCAGGAAGGCAGAGTCATGGAACCTGGTTTACATGATGGTTTGACTCCCTGCTTTTAGCCCTGAATACAGTGTAGGGCAGAAGAAATGCCAGTTTATACCCATTAAGAATCAAATTCAGGTTGGTATTTTGTAGACATGATAGGGATTTATTAAGTGCACAACATTATTGAGCACGTTTATTGATTCCTGTGCTGGTTTTGAGTTGCAAAGCACTGAGGATATGAAGATGGGTGAGGTGGTTCATGCCCTTAAGGAAATCAGGATCTAGAAGGGAAGTCTGATGGGTAAAGAAATAGCTGCATAGGATAGGATGCTGTGACAGATTATGTACAAAGTGCTGTGCAAATGCAGAGGGAGAGTACTTGAGGAATGGGAGAGATGTGGGAGGATCAAAGAAGTGTTACTTGGACTGTGTTTTGCAGAATATGGTAGGTTGTTTCTGCCTTTTGGTCATTGACAATAATGATGCTGTGAACGTAGGTGTGCAAGTGTTTGTCTGAATCTGTGTTTTCAATTCTTTTGCATCATGCGTTACTTATGTGTTTAACTCTGAGAAACTGTCAGATGTTTTTCACAGTGGCTGCACCATTTTATATCCCCAACGGCAATGCATGAAGGCTCCAATTTCTCCACATCCTTGCCAATGCTTGTTATCTTCTGTTTTTTTGTTTTTTTGTTGTTGTTGTTTTAAATAGCCATCCTAGTGTGTGTGAAGTGAAATCTCATTGGTTTGATTTGCAGGAGGAGATGAAAGGAACTGTGATTTTGAAACAGGGTGTCTTGGGGATGGATGGTGGTCTTAAAGACCAGAAGCACGAATGGACAGTGTTAGGCAGGTCACATAGTATCCTAATATATAAAAATCCAGGATCTGTAATGACCAGCTGAAGGATCCACCAAACACCAAGTTGCCTTGGCCACCCAGCACTGACTGCCATTGGTGGGGACGTGGTGACCCAGCACTTACCAGCAAGGGGGCTGTGGATCAGTCCCAGAGAGAGACCCAAAGAGAGAGGAAAGGTCTGATCTGCAGCCTCTGTGGTAGCTATTGCTCAGGGGTTGCCTCTCTCTCTCTCTCTGGGCTTCCCCAGCAGCTGGGCCTCTGCAGGGGCTGCTGATCAGCCCCACCTCTCTGATCAGGCCCAGAGATAGACCCAGAGACGCTGACTAGCATAGAAACCGATCAAATCTGGGTGAACTGTGAGGAGCAATGGCTGCTAGGAGGTAGAGCTTGTGATTCTGACATAGAAACTGACCAATCAGAACCAAATTGGCTGGCAGGGGAAGGCAGTTGGGGCAAGATCAGGCCCTCAGGCAGGGCAGTTAGGGGTGATCAGGCAGGCAGAGTCAGTTAGGGGTGATCGGCTGGCAGGGGAGAGCAATTGGGGATGAGATCAGGCCGGCAGGGGAGGGTAGTTAGGGGCGATCAGACCAGCAGGGGAAAGCAGTTAGGGGTGAGATCAGGCTGACAGGGGAAGGCTGTTGGAGGTGATATCAGGCAGGCAGGTGGGGGAAGTTAGGGGTGATCAGGCCAGCAAGGGAGGGCCGTTAGGGATGAGATCAGGTTGGCAGGGGAGAGCAGTTAGGGGTGATCAGGCAGGCAGGCAGGCAGGTGAGCAGTTAGGAGCCAGTGGCCCCAGATTGCGGGAGGGATATCTGACTGCTGGTTTGGGATTGGGCCTAAACCAGCAGTCGGACATCCCCCAAGGGGTTTCTGATTGGAGGGGGTGCAGGTTGGGTTGAGCAAAACTCCCAAATTTTGTGCACTGAGCCACTAGTTTGATCATAAGAGCCTTAGGAAAACTTTTTAGTTATGTTTGTTAAATGTCTGTCATATATCAGGAACTGTGCAAAGTGCATCATTTAAGTTTTTGGTGACTCATGTGGAAAGGAGCTGATCTGGTTTAAACATGGAAATATCTCTGCATACTTACTTGTTTTACATCTTTCTTTGTGTGACTTACAGTTTTGGTTTGACTCTGCCACTTTTGTTTTGTTTTGTTATTGGTGTGTGGTTTGATGGATTTTTCCTGTCCTCATCTCTACACTTGTCACAATGATGGGCTACTAAATAGGATAGTGTTCTCTGTTTGTGTCCTTCCCCACAGCTGTTTCCTAGAGTAAAGATCTGGAAAACAATGATCTCATGGTTTCCACAAGAAAATCTTTTATAGATGGTAGTAGAAAAGAAATCATTCAAAACTGAATAATTTCAAGTTGTGTCCTCTGTAGCTTTTTCCTTAAAAAATATTCTGATTTGCTCTGCTAATTAGTCGTTTACTGGATGTTCCTCAAATACTCTTTTATGTTTAACAAACGACATCTTTGCAATTGCAGTGGAGCACATGGGCTGTGTTATCTTTCATTTGCGATCTTTCTCTATTTGGAAATCATTGTTTTATGCCCTGGACAGTCACTGAACATCTATTGCTTCTTCCCCTCCCCTGGTTGTTGAGATTGGAAGGCAGCAAACAGAGTGTCCACCAATCAACAGGTCACACTTTAGAAGGTTTCACAGGCTTGATCAGGAAATGCCAGGATTGATCGGGAAATGCCTTGGTTGCTTCTGCTGTTAGGAACCCTTGTAAGCTCATCACCAGCTCCATAAATTCTTTGCGTCTTTAAGAGTAAGGCCAAGCTGTTTGATTCTCAGGAGAGATTTAAGAAACAATAATAATCATAATCCTGAAAATGCCATTTGTGTGGAGTCAGATCACTGACAGTGTACATTCATATACAATTTTTCATTTAGTCTTCATAATAGCCATGTGAAAGTGGCATTGGTATTCGATGTTTAAAACTAGGATTTTGGGATTCAGTTCTAGGAAGTATCAGAGCCAGAACTCCAAAGTTGCATGGTTTTTATGAAGATTAAATGAGCAGATAGAAGTAAGGGTTTAGTATAAAAACCCACCCATAGTAACAATTCAAGAAATGGTAGGCGATAACAAAGCTGCTCATTTTAAGTCTGTGGTCACCTGAGGACCCTTCCCCATTTCCAAACCCTTTTTCTTCCATTTGATAGGTTTTATTGTTTCCAGATAATCTTCTTAAAGTTTTCGTGTAATTATATTTCCCTTCTCAAAAATGCCTCTATTACTCTGGCCAGTGTGGCTCAGCTGGTTGAGCTGAGACGTCACTGGTTCAGTTCCGTCAGGGCACATGTCCTTCTCCCTTTCTCTAAAATCAGTGAAAACATTTTTATTTTAAAAAGAAAAATGCCTTTACCTTTTCTTTTATATATAAAATGGTATAAATTTCTTAGCTTGGCATTTCAGCTTTTCCAGAAAAATGAACTAAGGCATACATAAAAGTGCCAGTTAAAAAACTGTTAGATTTAATTAGACATAAAATGATTGTTTATTTACTTTAAATGTTTCTATATTTATTGTCAGTTTCTGTACTTATCTTGTCATAGACAAGTGACAAGTTCACAGATGGGCATCTGTCTGTGGATCATACTTTGAAGAACTCTGCTGTGGAGCTTCCCATAGTCTGATTTTGCCTGTTGTAGTTTCACTTAAATTTATTTATGTCCCTGTGTTTCCTGTAAAGTAGTAGTGAGATATGGAGGATTAATGAAGTTAAGAGTTAAGGGG
>JAAGEH010000024.1:5246754-5374854 GCA_011751065.1 Lasiurus cinereus
TTTTTGTTGCTCAAACTATCTCATTTTAGACTAGGGGGACAATTTGACTCCTAAGTCCATTTGTCATAATACTAGTATTCTGTGATTTTAGACCAGAATTCAAGGAAATTAAGGTGTTCTAAATTCATGTTACTGTCTCCTGCACCAGATTTGGAAGTATACATTTCTTTAAGGATGCCTGGGTCCTTTTGTTGACAGATGGTACAGAGAGGCCACATGTTGGGCATGAGGGTGCATGTGGTTTCCAGTTCTTCTAAGTAGATAGAGCTAGGAAATGTATAATTTCTTCTATTTTTAATTTTTTTGATATCTTTTATTGTTTGAAGTATTACATATAGTAGTACATATATCTCCTTTTTCCCCCCTTTGACCTTCCCCTAGCCTCCCCTACCTGCTGTTGCATGTCCTTATCCTTCCTCTCCCCCCGCCCCCAGTATCTTGTGTCCATTGGTTGTGCTTATATGCATGCATATAAATCCTTTGGTTGATCTCTTCTCCACCCCCTCCCCAACACTCCCTAGGCTTCCGGCTGTATTTTGACAGTCTGTTCGATGCTTTACTGCATTTGTTCATCAGGTTATAATGTTCTTATTTTTCCATAAATGAGTGAGATCATGTGGTATTTTTCTTTCATTGCCTGGCTTATTTCACTTAACATAATGCTGTACAGAGCCATCCATGCTGCTGCAAATGGTAAGAATTCCTTCTTTTTTTATAGTAGGGTAGTATTCCATTATGTAGATGTACCATAGTTTTCTAATCCACTCATCTGCTGATGGACATTTAGACTGTTTCCAAATCTTAGCTATGGTGAATTATGCTGCTATGAACATAGGGGTGCATATATCCTTTTTGATTGGTGTTTCCAGTTTCTTGGGATATGTTCCTAGAAGTGGGATTACTGGGCCAAACGGGAGTTCCATTTTTAGTTTTTTGAGGAAAACTCCATACTGTTCTCCACAGTGGCTGCACCAGTCTGCATTCCCACCAGCAGTGCACAAGGGGGGTTCCTTTTTTTCCCGCATCCTCACCAGCGGGATTTGTTGATGGTAGCCATTCTGACAGGTGTGAGATGGTATTGCATTGTTGTTTTGATTTGCATCTCTCAGATAATTAGTGATTTTGAGCATGTTTTCATAGGCTCTTGGCCTTCCTTCTGTCTTCTTTTGAAAAGTTTCTGTTTAGGTGCATTGCCCATTTTTTTATTGGATCATTTATTTTCCTTTTATTAAGTTGTATAAGTTCCCTGTAATTGTTGGAGATCAAATCGTTATCAGTGATAACATTTGCAAATATGTTCTCTCATAAAGTGGGCTTTCTTGTTGTTTTGTTGATGATTTCTTTTGCTTTGATGTAGTCCCATTTGTTTATTTTCTCCCTAGTTTCCATTGCCCTAGGAATGGTATCAGTGAAGAAATTGCTTTGGCATATGTCTCAGATTTTGCTGCTTGTGGATTCCTCTAGTATGTTTATGGTTTCCTGTTTTATGTTTAAGTCTTTTATCCATTTTGAGTTTATTTTTGTGTATGGTGAAAGTTGGTGTTCTAGTGTCATTTTTTTTGCAAGTATCTGTCCAATTTTCCCAACACCATTTACTGAAGAGACTGTCTTGACTCCATTGTATGTTCATGCCTCCTTTGTCAAAAATTAATTGAACATAATGGTTGGGTCAATATCTGGGTTCTCTATTCTATTCCATTGATCTATATGTCTGTTCTTGTGCCAGTACCAGGCTGTTTTGAGAACAGTGACTTTGTAATACAGCTTGAATCTGGTATTGAGATCCCACCAACTTTATTCTTCTTTCTCAGGATTGCTGTGGCTATTCGGGGTCTTTTTTTGTTTTGTTTTGTTCCAGGTGAATCTTTGGAGAGTTCTTTCTAGGTCTGTGAAATATGCCATTGGTATTTTAATGGGAAGTGCATTGAATCTATAGATTGCTTTGGGTAGTATGGACATTTTATGTTGAGATTGGGAGAATCAACATAGTATGTTGATTCTCCCAATCCATGAACATGGTATGTTCTTCCATCTGTTTACATCTTTCTCTGTCTCTTTTTTCAGTGTTTTGTTTGTAAAGGTCTTTTACCTCCTTAGTTAAGTTTATTCCTAGGTATCTTAATTTTTTTGGTGCAATGATAAATGGGATGGCTTTTTTATCTCTCTTTCTGTAAGTTCGCTATTGGTGTATAAAAATACCATAGATTTCTTGGCATTAATTTTGTATCCTGCTACATTGCCGAATTCATTTATTAAGTCGAATAGTTTTTATGGTGGAGTCTTTCGGGTTTTTTTACGTACAATATCATGTCATCTGCAAATAAGGACAGTTTTATTTCTTCTTTTCCAATTTGAATGCCTTGTCTAATCGCAATGGCTAATACTTCCAATGCTGTGTTGAACAAGAGTGGTGAGAGTGGGCATCCCTGTCTTGTTCCTGTTCTTAGGGGAAATGGTTTTAGTTTTTTCTCATTGAGTATGATGTTGGCTGTGGTTTATCATATATGGCTTTTATTATGTTGAGGTATGATCCTTTTACTTCGAACTTGCTGAGAGTTTTTATCAAGAAAGGGTGTTGGATTATGTTAAATGCTTTTCCTGCATCAATTGATATGACTGTGATTTTTATCTCTCAATGTGTTTATGTGATGTGTCACGTTTATTGATTTGCGGATATTGTACCATCCTTGCTTCCCTGGGATAAATCCTACTTGGTCATGGTGTATGATATTTCTGATGTACTGCTGGATCTGATTTGGTAGAATTTTGTTGAGGATTTTGGCATCTTATATTCATGAGGGATATTGGCCTGTAATTCTCTTTCATTGTGTTGTCTAAGAAATAATGGTAATAAACTAACTAACTCTACAACTCAAATAGTTAGAAAGAAAACAACAAGAAAAGCCCAGTGTAAGGAGAAGGAAAGAAATAATAAAGATCAGAGTGGAGATAAACAACATAGAGACCAAAGAAACAATACAAAAGATCAACAAAACCAAGAGCTGGTTCTTTGAAAGGATAAACAATATTGATGAACCTCAGCCAGGCTCACCAAGAAGCAAAGAGAGAAGACCCAAATAAACAAAATCAGAAATGAAAGAGGATAAATAAAAACAGACCCATGGAAATATAAAGGATTGTTAAAAAATACTATGAACAACTCTATTCCAACAAATTGGACAATCTGGAGGAAATGGACATATTCCTAGAAAAATACAACCTTCCAAATCTCAATCAGGAAGAATCTAAACATCTCAGGCCAATAACTATGGAAGAAGTTGAAGCAGTCATCAAAAAGCTTCCAGCAAACAAAAGCCCGCATCCAGATGGCTTCAGAGGACAGTTTTACCGAACATTCAAGGAAGAACTAAAAGCTATTCTCCTCAGATTATTCCAAAAAACTCAAGAGGAAGGACCACTTCCAAGCTCCCTTCTATAAAGCCAGCATCACCCTAATACCAAAACCAGATAAAGACAACACAACGGAAGAGAATTATAATTTCTTTTAAAGATACACTAAATCATGAGTTCATGTTGATAATTACAATTCAGGGTATCAGGTTTTTTATTTAACAATAGAGGCCCGGAGCATGAAATTTGTGCATGGGGGAGCAGGGTGTTCCTCAACCCAGCCTGCACTCTCTCCAAACTGGGACTCCTTGAGGGATATCCGACTGCCCGTTTAGTCCAAATCCTAGTAGGATCAGGGCCTAAACGGGCAGTCAGACATCCCTCTCACGATCTAGGACTGCTGGCTCCCAATTGCTTACCTATCTGCCTTCATGATTGCCCCTAACCGTTTCTGCCTGCCAGCCTGATCACCTCCTAACCATTCCTCTGCCAGCCTGATTGATGCCTAACTGCTCCCCTGCCAGCCTGTTTGCCCCTAACTGCCCTCCTCTGCAGGCCTGGTCACTTCTAACTGCCTTCTCCTGCAGTCCTGGTCACTCATAACTGCCCTCATTTGCAGGCCTGGTCACCCCTAATTGCCCTCTCTTGTAGGCCTTAGTCCTCCCCAACTGCCTTTCTCTGCAGGCCTGGTTACCCCCAACTTCCCTCCTCTGCTGGCCTGGTCACCCTTACTGCCCTCCCCTGCAGTCTTGATCGCCCCCAACTCCTCTTCCTTGCAGGCCTGGTCCCTCCCAAATACCCTCCCCAGCTTGCCATCTTGTGGTGGCCATCTTGTGTGCACATGTGGGCAGCCATTTTTGATCACATGGCGGTAGCCATCTTGTGGGTTGGAATGATGTTCAATTTGCATATTACTCTTTTATTAGATAAGATAGAGGCCTGGTGCACGGGTGGGGATCGGCTGGTTTGCCCTGAAGGGTGTCTTGAATTAGGGTGGGGGTTCTCTTAGAGTGTGGAGTATCCTGGGCGAGAAGCCTGTGGTGGTTTAGAGGCTGGCCATGCCCCCCCCTGCGACCCAAGTGGAGGCCCTGGTATCTGGGTTTTATTTATCTTCTATAATTGAAACTTTGTAGCTTGGAGTGGAGCCAAGCCTCCTGCTCTCTCTAGCTCCGTGGCTGCCACCATTTTTGTTGGGATTTATTTATCTTCTGTAATTGAAACTTTTTTAGCCTTGAGTGGAGGCCAAGGCAGGCGTGGGCAGGTAGAAAGCTTGGGTTCCTCCATTGCCAGGGCTAACTCAAGCCTTCTGCTCTCTTCAGCTCTGTGGCTGCTGCCATTTTTATTGGGATTTATTTATCTTCTATAATTGAAACTTTGTAGCCTTGAGGGGAGGCCTCGGCCCACCAGGGTGTGCAGAAAGCTTGGCTTCCTCCATTACCGGGGAAACCCAAGCCTCTTGTTTGTTCCATGGCCGCAGCCATATTAGTTGGGTTCATTTGCATACTCACTCCTGATTGGCTGGTGGGTATGGCTTGTGGATTTAGTGGAGTGATGGTTACTTTGTATATTATTCTTTTATTAGATAGGATTTTAATATTTTTACTGATTTCACAGAGGAAGGGAGAGAGAAAGATTGAAACATCAATGATGAGAGAATCATTGATGGCTGTCTCCTGCATGGAATAGAACCATGATCTCCTGGTTCAACTGTATAGCAATCTGGAACTATTCATCAGGTCTAATATAGTCTCACCAGCCCCAAAGAAACAGCCATCTTACAGACCAACTGCATATTAGACGATGCTCACGATAGTCTAAATCCATGGCCACACCTACTGAGCCCAGATAATTATGTATTTGAACATCAAGCCTTTAAAATTTAGACTTTTGGATTTGTAGCTTAATAGCATATTTTATACACTCATGTTCCCAGGAGAGGATCTGGGACATACTTTACTGTTTTCTTGGTGATTTTGGTCAGCAAGCTCATTAATTAACAGAACCAAATATCAATAGTACAATGATTGAAATTTCTTTTGAGAGACAGATTTTTTAAACTTAAACTTCTTCTAAGGCCACTACTTCAAAATAGAATCGCTCAGGTCATGATATTTTGTGGAAGAGCCACACTCAAGGGGCCAAAAAACCACATGTGGCTCATGAGCCATAGATTTATTAGACTATCGTGAGCATTGTCTAATATGCGGTTGATCTGTAAGATGGCTGTTTCTTTGGGGCTGGTGGGACTTATATTAGACTTGATGAATAGTTTCAGATTGCCATATAGTTGAATTCTTACTCCTGCTCTTTATAATGCTTCCTCTCATTCCGCTACCCTCTTCCTTCATGGTCCTTCCTTAGTTTTTCTCTTGCTTTATCCTGGCAGCCTATACCTTCTATTGTCTCCTGTGTTTTGCAGTTTCTATTCAGCATTTAGTTAAGTAACCAGATAAATAGAATCAGCTCTAAATAAGACCAAAGAAACTGATTTAGAGCCTGAGACTCTGGCTAAGTTAAGAAATTTTAATGTTTTTCTTCCTGAAGTCAACTAATTTTTTTAAACTTTTAAATGAAATATAGACACATACTTAAGCCTAAGCTTGATGAATTTTTCTAAAGTGATAATACATCAACCTGGTCAAGAAATGGGACAATAGTAGCATCCAAAAGCTCCCTTTTGTCCCTTCCACCAAAAGGTAACCACTCCTCTGACTTCTAACACCATTGATTTATTTGGCCAGTTCTTAAATTTTATTATGAGTAAAATAATGCAGTATATATTCTTTTTAAAAACAGCTTTATTTACATATAATTTACATGCCATATACTGCACTCATTTAAAGTGCACAATCCAAAGGTTTTTGGTATATTCACAGTTGTGCAACCATGAGTTTTAGAGCATTTTTATTATTTCCATAGAAAACCCCATACTCAACTACAGTCACTTCTCATTCTTCCCAAATTTGTCTCTGTAGATTGACTTGTTTGGACATTTCACAAAAATGGATTTCTGTGCATCTGGCTTCTTCCGCTTAGCATGACGTTTTCAAGGCTCATCATGTTGTAGCATGAGTCATACTTCCTTCCTTTTTATGGCGGAAAAATATTCCAATGTATGAGTATACCACAATTTGTTTATCCATTCACATGTTGATGGATATTGGGTTTGTTTCCTTTTTTGGCTATTATGAATAATGCTGAAGTATGAACATTCATGCACAGATTTTTGTGTGGCCATATGTTTTCATTTCTCCTGGGCATATTTGCCTATGAGTAGAATTGTGGGTCATATGGAAGGTAGCTCAGTGTTTAACTTTCTGAGCAACTGCCCAACTATTTTCTACAGTGCATCATTTTACATCCTCACCTGCTTTGTATGAAGGTTTCTAGTATTTCCATATTCATACCAACACTTGTTGTTTTTTATTTTAATAAATCTTTATTGTTTAGATTATTATAATTGTTCCTCTTTTTCTCCCCATAGCTTCCCTCCACCTGACTCCCACCTCATCCTCTGCCCTTACCTCCCCCCCATTGTCCTCATCCATAGGTGTATGATTTTTGTCCAGTCTCTCCTGCACCCTCCTCACTTTTCCCCCCCTGAGAATTATCAGTGCACTCCCTTTCTATGCCCCTAATTCTATTATATTCACCAGTTTATTCTGATCATCAGATTTTCAGTTCACTTGATTTTTAGATTCACTTGTTGATAGATATGTATTTGTTGTTCATAATTTTTACTTTTACCATTTTCTTCTTCCTCTTCTTAGAGAATACCTTTCTGGCCGAAACCAGTTTGGCTCAGTGGATAGAGCGTTAGCCTGTGGACTGAAAGGTCCCAGGTTCAATTCCGGTCAAGGGCATGTACCTTGGTTGCAGACACATCTCCAGTGTGGGGTGTGCAGGAGGCAGCTGATCGATGTCTCTCTCTCATCGATGTTTCTGACTTTCTATTCCTCTCCCTTCCTCTCTGTACAAAATCAATAAAATATATTTTTTAAAGAATACCTTTCTGCATTTCATATAATACTGGTTTGGTGTTGATGAACTTCTTTAGCTTTTTCTTATCTGTGAAGCTCTTTATCTGCCCTTCAATTCTGAATGATAGCTTTGCTGGGTAGAGTAATCTTGGTTGTAGGTTCTTGCTATTCATCACTTTGAATATTTCTTGCCACTCCCGTCTGGCCTGCATAGTTTCTGTTGAGAAATCAGCTGACAATCGTATGGGTGCTCCCTTATAGGTAATTAACATTTTTTCTCTTGCTGCTTTTAATATTCCCTCTTTGTCTTTTGCTCTTGGTATTTTAATTATGATGTGCCTTAGTGTGGTTCTCTTTGGATTCCTTTTGTTTGGGGTTCTGTGTGCTTCCTGCACTTGTAAGTCTATTTCTTTCACCAGCTGGGGGAAGTTTTCAGTCATTATTTCTTCAAATAGCTTTTCAGTATCTTGTGCTGTCTTCTTCTGGCACCCCCACAATTTAGATGTTGGTATGCTTGAAGTTGTCCCAGAGGCTCCTTACATTATCTTCACATTTTTGGATTCTTGTTTTTTCTCGCTTTTCCAGTTGAGTGTTTTTCGTTTCTTTGTATTTCAAATCTTTGACTTGATTCTTGCGTTCCTGTAGTCTGCTGTTAGATCTCTGTATAATATTTTTTATTTCAGTCAGTGTATATGTTTAATTTCTCGTTGGTCCTTTTTCATCTCCTCTTGGGTCTCTTGCTAAATTTATCCATCTTTTCTAGGAAATTCTTAAAATAACTTATAAAACCATGGTTTTGAACTCTATATCCAGTTGTTTGTTTTCCTCCATTTCTTTCGTTTGTGATCTGTTCTTTTGTCTCAGCATATTTCGCTACTTCCCTAAGTTGGTAGAGTAGCTTTGTATGCTAGAATTCCTATGTGGCCCAGTAGCTCTGCCTCCCCAGTTACCTGAGGTGGACACTCTTGGTGCACCACTTTGTGAACTCTGTGTACAGCCTTGTTGTAGTTAATTCTTGATTGTTGTTGATATCACTGGGGGGAATTAACCTCCAAGCCAATTGGTTGTGAGGATCAGCTGTGTCTGCGCATGCGCGCTTGCCTCCAGACTTCTGCCTTTCCAGTTCCACTGAGTTTTTGTGTGCTCTAGGGACCCATATAAGACAAAGTCCCCAAGGTCTCATCCGAAACGGGTTCAGTGCAGTTGGACCTGGATTTCAGTGATTTTGGTATGTTCTCTTTTCCTTCCACTGGAGAAAGCCAGCAGCACAATCAGCAGTCAGTGCTCTGTGTTGCACACTCTCGCGCACAACTTTTGCACGCAACTTTTGCAAGCCCCCAGTCCTCTGTCTTTCTTGGCTCCCCTAAGTTTCCCTGCACTCCTTCTTTTTCACAACAGTCCAGACTTTCCCACATGAGTCTCCCCTGGAGCTGAGGTTCAGTGGAGTCAGAGGTGGGGTTCAGTGCAGTTGGGATTTTCCATCTCCCTCCCGCTAGAGGAAGTCAGCCAGACCCTCCTCCACCCGTCCTCTCCATGAGTGTGTCTCCGTACCTCAGTTTTATAGCTCCTCTGAGTCTTTGTGAGTCCCTTTCTTTACTTCTAGTTGTAGAATTTCCACTCAGCCAGCTTTCCTATGGTTCTGGATGGTGTCCATTCTGTCTTTTAGTTGTAATTTTGAAATTGTTGTGCGAGGCAGCACTTTAGGTGTTCACTTATGCCGCCATCTTGGTTTCTTCTGTCCCAATACTTGTTTTTGTCTATCTTTTATTATAGCCACTTTAGTGGGTTTGAAGTGATATTTCATTGTGGTTTTGGTTTGCATGAAGTATGTATACTTTTGTGTCTGGTGTCTTTTGCTAAAATTTATTGTAAGATAACATCAATTTTGATAAGAATATTATTTAAATTGTAGAAAACTTGGAAAATATGTATAAGTTCAAAGATGAGAATTTAAAATGCATAGAAGTTGTGTGGCATATTACTTTCTTGCCTTTTCAAACTCCTTATCTGTGTGTTTCCACATAATTGGAATCAAACTGTATATACAGTTTTACATGATATGATTTTATTTCATACTAGAGGCCCGGTGCATGAAATTCGTGCATAGGGGAGTGTTCTTCGGTCCAGTCTGCACCCTCTCCAATCTGGAGCACCTCACGGGATGACCCACCGGGATCAGATGTAAATGGATGGGCAGTCGGACATTGTGGGAACCTCTTTCCACGTCCCGCGTGGTTCAGGGTTCTCGGGTCAGGGTTCGGGTTCTGAAGGAGGCCGCACGCAAACGAAATGAGAGACTAGAAAGCATTAATTTGGCGATATTGGGGGGGGGCCAGGCGGGAGCCTTCCTCTAGTGGAAAGGACTGCCATTTGCTCTGGCCTTTTTCTCCCTTTTATTAAGGCTTTGGGACACACCTCTAGCCTTTAGGCAGGAGATAACAGAAATTAACATGATACAAACAGATAGTTTCAACTAAACAATGAGTAATCAGCTCTGACCTTTCAGAGTAATTAAGGTTGGCCAGCCTTCTGGCTTCCCATTTACATCCATTTAGTGAGAACAATATTTGGTTTCCGACAGGACATCCCTCTCACAGTCCAGGATTTCTGGCTCCAACTGCTTGTCTGCCTGCCTTCATGATTGCCCCTAACCGATTCTGCCTGTCAGCCTGATCACCCCCTAACCACTCACCTGCCAGCCTAGTTGATGCCTAACTTCTCCCCTGCCCGCCTGTTTGCCCCTAACTGACCTCCCCTGCAGGCCTGGTCACCCCCAACTGTTCTCCCCTGCAGCCCTGGGTCCCCCTCAGCTGCCCTCCCTGGAGGCCTGGTCCCTCCCAACTGCTCTCCCCTGCATGCCTGCCCCCCATCAACTGCCCTCCCTGCAGGCCTGGTCCCCCCCCCAACTGCTCTCCCCTGCAGGCCTGGGTCCCTCCCCACCAACTGTCCTTTCCCGAGTTCCAGTCACCCCCAACTTCTCTCTTCTTCTGACTTAGTCACTCCTAACTGCCCTCCCTGCAGGCTTGATCACCCCCAACTGCTCTCCCTTGCAGGCCTGGTCCCTCCCAACTGACCTCTCCTGCTGGCCTGATTACCCATAACTGCCCTCCCTTGCAGGCCTGGTCCTTCCCAACTGCCCTCACTTGGTCGCTATCTTGTGGTGGCCATCTTGTGTCCACATGGGGGCAGTAATTTTGTGTGTTGGAGTGATGGTCAATCTGCATATTGCTTTTTTATTAGATAGGATAGAGGCCTGGTGCACAGGTGGGGGCCAGCTGGTTTGCCCTGCAGGTGTCCCAGATCAGGGTGGGGGTTCCCTTGGGATGTGGGGCAGACTGGGCAAGGGGCCTGTGGTGGTTTGAAGGCTGGCCACGCCTCCCAGCGACCCAAGTGGAGGTCCTGGTATCTGGGATTTATTTATCTTCTACAATTGAATCTTTGTAGCCTGGAGCGGAGCTAACCCTTGCTGGGTGGGAGCAGCCATTTCTGTTGGAATTTATTTATCTTCTATAATTGAAACTTTGTAGGCTGGCCAGGGTGTGTGGAAAGCTTGGCTTCCTCCATCACTGGGACAACCCAAGCCTCCTTCCTGCTCTCTGTGTGGCTGTAGCCATCTTGGTTGGGTTAATTTGCATACTTGCTCCTGTTTGGCTGGTGGGTATGGCTTGTGGGTGTAGCAGAGGTACTGTCAATTTGTATGTTACTCTTTTATTAGATAGGATGGTATTATGAGGAATTTTTGCCAAAAAAATCTTTTTTTTCATTAAATCTTTATTATTCAGATTATTACATTTGTTTCTCTTTTTTCCCCTCCATAGCACCCCTCCACCCAGCTCCCTCCCCTCCCTCTGCCCTTAGCTCCCTCCCATTGATCTCATCCATAGGTGTATGATTTTTGTCCAGTCTCTCCCTGTACATCCCTCACCCCTTCCCCCCTGAGGATTATCAATCCACTCCCTTTCTGTGCTCCTGATTCTATTATATTCACCAATTTATTCTGTTGATCAAATTTTTAATTCACTTAATGTTTAGATTCACTTGTTGATAGATATGTATTTGTTGTTCATAATTTTTTGGCTTTTACCTTTTTCTTCTTCCTCTTCTAAAAGAGTACCTTTCAGCATTTCATATAATACTGGTTTGGAGTTGATGAACTCCTTTAGCTTTTTCTTATCTGTGAAGCTCTTTATCTGCCCTTCAATTCTGAATGTTAGCTTTGCTGGATAGATTATTCTTGGTTGTAGGTTCTTGCTATTCATCATGTTGAATATTTCTTGCCACTTCCGTCTGGCCTGGATCGTTTCTGTTGAGAAATCAGCTGACAGTTGTATGGGTGCTCCCTTGTAGGTAATAAACTGTTTTTCTCTTGCTGCTTTTAATATTCTCTCTTTGTCTTTTGCTCTTGGTATTTTAATGATGATGTGTCTTGGTGTGGTCCTCTTTGGATTCCTTTTGTATGGGGTTCTGTGTGCTTCCTGGACTTGTAAGTCTATTTCTTTTACCAGATGTGGGAAGTTTTCATTCATTATTTCTTTAAATTGGTTTTCAGTATCTTGCTCTCTCTCTTCTTCTGGCACCCCCACAATTCTGATGTTGGTACGTTGAAAGCTGTCCCAGAGTCTCCTTACATTATGTTCACATTTTGGATTCTTTTCTCTTCTTGCTTTTCCAGTTGAATGTTGTCTGCTTCTTTATATTTCAAAATTTTTACTTGATTCTTGCCTTTCTCTAGTCTGCTGTTAGGACTCTGTATAATATTTTTTATTTCAGTCAGTGTATGTTTCATTTCTATTTGGTCCTTTATCATCTTTAGTTGGACCTTTTCCATCTCCTCTTGGGTCTCACTAAATTTATCCAACTTTTCTAGCATATTCTTGAAAAACCTTATAAGTGTGGTTTTGAACTCTATATCCAGTCGTTTTTTCCCTCCATTTCTTTTGTTTGTGATCTCTTCCCTTGTCTCAGCATTTTCACTATGCTGGGGAAACTTCTGTGTTGAATTCAGCTTTATGATACCAGACACAAAGCCCCAGAAGCCTCTATTGAGCTTGGGATGGGTGGAGTCTCAGGGCTTAAGGGACCGCCTTGCCTTCCAGTTGGCCCCGCCCTCCACGGCCCCTGAGTCTCACGTGACTGGGTAATCCCTGGAGTGGTCCTGGTGCACGCACACACCCACAGTGCCTCTAACCACTGCCTTTCCAGCTCCCCTGAGCACTAGGACCACACGCATCTAGGTCCCCAGGGTTTCGCCCGAAACAGGGGCCCAGTGGACTCAGAAGTGGCACAGTTCGAAGGGTCTGTCTCCCGCCCACTTGCGAAAGCCAGTGGCACAATCAGCAATCTGTCCTCCGCGTAGCACCATGTGCGTGCAAGACCGGACCTGATCTTCTTTGACTCCCCTAAATTTCCATGCACCTCTCCCTTTTCACAGTCCAAACTCCCCCCATATGAGTTTCGGCTGGATCTGGGGTTTAGTGTCGTAAGATAAGGGGTTCAATGCCATTGGGAGTCTCCCTTTGCCTCCCGCCAGAGAAAGCCAGCCAGGTACTCCAGCACCCGCTCTCTCAGTGCGCATTTCCGTACCTCGGCTTTTTGCAGCTCCTCTGGGTTTCTGTGAGCCCCTCTCTTTCCTTCTAGCTGTAGAACTTACACTCGGCCAGCTTTCCTGTGGTTCTGGATGATGTCCTTTCTGTCTTTTAGTTGTAGTTTTGAAATTGTTGTGCGAGGCAGCAGTGTAGGTGTTTACCTATGCCGCCATCTTGGATTCTCCCCCCAAAAAAATCTTTATATCATTGTTTGATGGCATAATAACCTATTTTGATGGTTTCTGGTTGCATGAATGTATATTTTCCATAAAGCTTTCATTTTTATGAGCAGAAAATGGTTATTATCCATGACATAAATGAGTTATTAAAATCAGTAAGATAACTACAATTACTTTAGGCTAATTTTTAGGATATATAGAAGTGAAATTCCTGGATCAGTGGTTATCTGTTTTAAAGGTTCTTCTGTCTAACACTTTTCCAATTAAGCTGTTTCAGTCAGGCCTTATTATGAAGGTTCTTAAGTCGTATTTGTTACCTTATTTTACAGGACTGTGCCATGAATAGTGTGTAAGAATGTCTATTGTACCCTCTGTTGCAAAATAGGCATATTTACTTTGATAAATGGAAAATTGCATTTTGTCTTAAATTGCATTTCCTTATTGATAATGAGGTAGGGCAGCTTTATCTGTTCTTTAAAGTAGAAGTACATGAATACAATGGTAATAGTTCAGTAATTCAGGGGCTTACCCTGTTTTTGATTACACAGAATTCTCTGTTCTCTATGTATTCATGCACTCTTCCATTTAGCCTTCACATTCTAAGATGAATGTGAAGATGACCAAGGCCTGGACTAGTTAGAATTGGTCAAGATTGGGGCAGGCCAGGGCAGGCCAAAGCTAGGAAGGTTTTAAATTGTTATTTGCTAGGAAAAGCCTGAAGCCACATTGAGCTAGAGACTTGCACCTGTTTTTATGCGATCTGAATCTTGTGAGGGTTGGGAGAACTGGCGGAAGCCAGGGTTGATTTGGAGACAGCCTCTGTGTATGGCTTACGAGTTAGTTCGGCTTACTCTCAGACATGTACAGCTTTGGGTGTGGAGAGAGTAGTATGGCAGGCTTGGGCCTTGCATCTATAGCCAGTTAAACTTTATTGAGAGTACTCTGGATTTATGGCACTATGAACTCATAATTTATATATGCTTTAAATCATGGTTATTTCCAGAATGTTTTGGATCCCTTTATAAAATTAGCTGTTTGATCAAAAACATTTTAGAGTTGTTTATCATCAAATACCAATAGATTCAAAATCAAGAGGCTATATACTTTGCCTCTTTGTACATGTTTGTGTGTGTGTGTTTACACACACATACTGATTATAGAAGACATATTTGCATGCTTGTCTCCTCCATGCCTTTTCTTCTCCACCATGCCCCATCTCCAAAAATGTGCAGATCATTTCATTTCTACCCCAAAAAGGAGTACCACTTAATCAAGAACATAGATTGGCCTGGCTAGTCTGGCTCAGTAGTTGAGCATTAATCCTTGAACCAGGAGGTCACTGGTTCGATTCCTAGTCAGGGCACATGCTCAGATTGTAGGCTTGATACCCAGTAGGGGGCATGAAGGAGGCAACCAATAAATATTTCTCTCTCTCTCTCTCTCTCCCTTCCTCTTTCTCTAAGATCAATGAAATCATATTTAAAGGCACAAACCCTTCTTTTTCCTTCTTTCTTTCCCTCAGTTTTCTTTGATGCTATCACATTTTTCCTTTAGTGATAAGGTCCAAAGCTTGTTTTTGGCTTTGGGTTTAGGATTAACATGGGCAGAGAACTGTAGTGTAAGGCTCCCTAGGTCTGTCTAGCAGAGAAGAAAGAAATTCTCAGTGGATCCATTTCACTGGGATGAATTTTTGCTAGCCCGATCTTTTCTGCATAAGATTGAGGTTCTTTGGCCAAAATTCCAAGGTGTGCTATAATCAGATCATTCTTAAGTATCACCTAATTACTGTTATCAACAAATTTATTTTAGAAAATGTGCAAAATACAGAAACGTGTGAAGAAGTAAGAATCACCTAATACTTGCCATTCTAAGATAATGACACCTAAGATAATGCTTTGGTATATATTTAGAAGGATACAAGACAAAAGGTATTTAAAATGTATTTTAAAAGTTTGAAATCTTATTCATACATAGTTTTTCTTTTCACTTAATTGTATTATTTATTTACTTCTCTATGTTTTCTAAATTAACTTTCTCATATCTATAACATTTCATAGTAGGAATCTAGCCTATATAATAAAGAGGAAATATGCAAATTGACTATCACTCCAACACACAAAATGGCCGCCCCACAAAATGGCCAGCAGGGGAGAGTAGTTGGGAGGGTCCAGGCCTGCAAGAGAGGGCAGTTGGGGGTGATCAGGCCTACAGAGGAGGGAAGTTGGGGGCAACCAGGCCAGCAAGGAAGAGCAGTTAGGGGTGAGCAGGCTGGCAAGGGAGGGCAGTTGGGGGAATCAGGCCTGCAGGGGAAGACAGTTGAGGGGAACAAGGCCTGCAGGAGAGGGCAATTGAAGACAGGACCAGGCCTGAAGGTGAGGGCAGTTGGGAGGGACAAGGCCTACAGGGGAAGAAAGTTGGGGGCACCAAGCCTGCAGGGGAGGGCAGTTGGGAGGGACAAGACCTGCAGGGAAGGGTAGATGGGGGGTACCAGGCCTGCAGGGGAAGGCAGTTGGGGACAACCAGGCCAGCAAGGGGGTGCAATTAGGGGCGACCAGCCTGGCAAGGGAGGACAGTTAGGGGTGACTGGGCCAGCAGGGGAGGGCAGTTGAGGGCAACCAGGCCTGCAGGGGAGGACAGTTAGGGGCAATAAGGACAGCAGGGGAGGGCAGTTAGGGGCAATCAGGCTGACAGGGGAGCAGTTAGGCATCAATCAGGTTGGCATGAAAGTAGTTAGGGGGTGATCAGGCTGGCAGGCAGAAGTGTTTAGCAATCAGGAAGGCAGGTGAGTGGTTGGGAGCCAGCAGTCCTGGATTGTGAGAGGGATGTCCGACTTCCCTTTTAGGCCTGATCCCACCAGGGGTCCCAGATTGGAGAGGGTGCAGGCTGGGCTGAGAGACAGCCCCCCTCCCCTGTGCAGAAATTTCATGCATTGGGCTTCTAATATATATATATGTATGTGTGTGTGTGTGTCTATATATATATGGCTAATATTAATATGCATCATAAATATGCTATTACATAATTTTCAAAAGTAAGAATAAAGAAGGACTCACCTTTATTCTTGACTTTTGAAAGTTATGTAACAGCAGCTGTACAGAGTTTAGAATTTATGATGCTTTATGATTTAAAGCTCCACAATAATTTTTTTAGAAAAATATTGCCATCACCATTTTACAGAAAAGATAGCCAAAGTTCAGAGAAATGCTAAGTAAAAAGTGGAAAAAAGCCTTGAATTCAGGTGTTCAGGACCCAGTCTTTCTATTTCTGTTGTATTTCTAGTGGAAACTTCTGACCATGGTTACATACTTCGGGGGGGGTCTTCTCTTGTTGCTCTGTTTTGCTCCTATATAGCTTTATTATCTGTTGGGAAATCTTGGCTTCTTGTTCATCTTGCTGAACCACTTGTCATAATTTCTTTTTTATATTTCATCTTTTTATCCCGGCTCTAATGCTCTTGACCATACTTTCACCCTTAGTTATAATTTCTTGAAATGGAGTAATCCTTTCTCAATACTTTTAGACAAGATATATACCTTTTCCTAGTCTATACCCCGAGCAGTGAATTTCTGTCACCAAGTCTTTGTGGTACATACAAGTTTGTTTAATCCCCAAAGTTAGTTTTACAGCAGTGCAGATAGCTCTTGCTTTCCATGTCTGTTTAGTTCCTGAATTTGGTTCATGAGAACTTAGATGCAGGGATATCTTTATTTGAATTACCTTGTGTTAGGCCCCTGTGTCTATATAGGTTAAGGAACTCTGTACCAGAAATTAATTAATTAATTTCTCTCTCTCTTATAAAACATATCCAACATTTTGTGACTCTTTTTTAAAAAATTAAATATATTTTTATTGATTTTAGAGAGGGGGAGAGAGAGGGAAAGAAAGCTGCCCTCCTGCATACCTCCTATTGGGAGATCAAGCCGCAATGTGAGCACATGCCCTGACCAGGAATCGAACCAGTGGTCTCCTGATGCATGGGAGGACATTAAACCAACTGAGCCACACTGGCTGGTCTCCTTGTGGTTTCTTCACTCCCATTACTTTTCTTTCTCCTATAGCATACTAAGGGTGGTTATTAGATTACTAGAGGCCCGGTGCATGAAAATGCATGCACTGGAGTGGATGTTGAGGGGAAAGTGATGCCCCCATCACACCTCTGCTGCTTCCCCTCTGGCAGCACAAACCTCGGCCTGCCCTGGTTACCTGAGCCTCAGGCCGGCCCTGGGTGGCTGGGCAGCCACCATCTTGAGGCTTGCTTGCACCTTGGACAGGCCCTGGATGCTAGAGGCCTGAGGGGACTGGGAACTCTGAAGGCAGGCGCATGGAGCAGCCATACCCACCTGGGGGTGGTCTTGTCCCGCTGCACACCTGCTGCCGTGGCTGGGCTAGGGGACTGGGGTGCTGCCATCTTTTGGCTTTGGGCATTGCCATCTTTGAGGGCGTGACAGCCAATTAGCATAGTCCCTCCTTATTGGCTCTGGGCGCCACCAATACATCATATTCCCTCTTTATTAGATAGGATTTTGTGATTTGTTTTGCCTGGGGTTTGAGGAAAGTCCTTTGGGTATCTGCAGCAGGAAGATATCATCATTGTGAAAGTGCAGAAAGAGGAGCCTTTGTGTTTGTGTGTGTTCAGTGAGGTCTCCTGTAAACTTGCCTTCAGTTTGTGATGTAATGATTTAGGGTGAGGTTGACCCAGAGCAGTTTTTGCCCCAGTTGCAGAGGGTTGTGAAAGTCCCTGTGGCCTGTTTAATCATGCCCAACAAAAATCTTGTTGAGCGGCTTTAGCACAGTGCCTGGAACATAGTGATTGGTGGATAAATGCTGAATAGTGGCAGGTAGCATAAATCAAGTTAAATGCAAGCTGATAAAGAACTTTATATTGTCTCCACACTGAAATTTGATGACATTGTCCATAAATATTTGCTCTGACACATAATGAAGCATTGAGTTTCAGCTAATCTGTTTTTTAGAATGCAGATGCCAAGGACTTCCTCTGCTCCCTCACTGGAAATAGTGAGAGAGGGTCCCGAACAGAAGCTGGTCATGCTTCTGGCAATTTGTGTACCCAGCTGTGTGCCAACATACTTGTTTCTACTCTTACTGTACCCAAGACTTCCTCTTGGCAGTTGTCCTCTGCTTCCTCCACAAACAAACAATACAAATCACACTTCCCCACCTTCCTGTCTGTAACTTCTCCGAACCATTACATATTCTTACCTCTGTTTCTGTCTCTGCTACCTCCTTTTTAAGACAGTTTACCTATTCTGAATCCCTCCTTCTCCCCTTACTGAAGAATTGTCTTTCTTGTGTTGGCCAGGTGCTCACTTGGTTGGTGAGTTGTCCCATACACCAGAAGGTGGCATGTTTGATTCCTGGTCGGGGCACATACATGGATTGCAGGTTTCAGATCCTTGTCAGAGCATGTGCAGGAGGCAACTGATTGATGTTTCTCTCATTGAAGTTTCTCTCCTATTCTCTCTCTCTCCCTCTCTCTAAGACCAATAAAAAAAATAAAAATAAAGAAAAAGATCACTTTTCTTCAGGTATCTCCTTTCTGTTAGCTTCTACCCTCACCATAAAAATGCCTCTGCTGTGTCAGTCATTCCTCCTCTAGGTGGTCACAGCATCTTTTCTCCTTCCTTTTATAGCTAAGCTTCTTGAATATGAAGAGTGGTCTTCTTTCACACTCTGCTTCACTGAAATTGCACAGGCAATCAATCTCTTAATTTGTCATCCCAAAGGACCTGTCTCCCTGTCTGTCTTGACTTTCCTATGGTAGTTGACATTGTTGCTTTTATCCCCTGGAGGTTTCCTCTACCCTCTGCCTGTGTCCTGCACTCTCTTATCTTCTTGGCTTCTTTTCTGTGACTTGTACCTTCTATGCTAGCATTCTTCAAAGTTCTGTCCTAGCTGGGGTATTGCCTCTGTGCTCATGGGATAGGTATATGCTTCTCAGATTTAATTTCCAGCTCAGGTGTCTTTCCTGAGCACCACACTTAACCTCACTTGGGATCCTGTAGGTACCTCAAACAACATGTCCAAAGTGCTGTAGTCTTCTGCTGTTCCTGGCGTCATTGTCTGCCTAAGTCAGACACTAAAAACGTGGTGTCTTCCTCAAGATAGTGCCATCAGTCAGCTGTTTCTCTTCCACCCTCAGTTAATGTGGCTAGTGCTGGTGTTTTTTCTTGATCCATTCCTTTACTAGGAATTCTCTTTCTTTTGTAGCTCACCCTCTTGCAATGGCTCTGGTTTTGATTCTCCTAAATGAGAACATAAGGCCATAGACCAAGTCATTTCAAAATTAAGGAAGATACCAACTTTAGAAACTGCTACAGGGAGATTGAGTAAGGTGAGGGCTGAGAAAGAAGAAATTGAACTTGGTGATTTGGGTGTCACCTGACCTCCGGTGGAAGTTTTGTCCTGTGGTGAAGACTTCCCCCACACTGAAGGAACTCCGGATTAGTATAGCCTCTCTCCTTTGTGAACTCCTTTCTGGAATGGCATCCAGGCGGCATCCTTGTTTGTCTTCAGGTCTTTCCTTTTCCTTGCTCACTTCATTCAGTTAGTAAGTTTTGCCTATGACTCCTCAATATGTTCTCATTTTTGTCCTTTTGAGTTTTCCTCTAAATTTGAATCTTCGAAATCATCTTTATGTTTCACTGACAACTAATTGACCATTAAGTTGTAATGCTTCTTTTCATAATCAAATTAAAAATCTATCCCCTTTTAATCTCTGTTATCATGATCTTTCTTGGAAAATTACAATGGACAGCTTTTATTTCTTTGGTTTACTTTATCATTCTTCAACTTTGAACACTATTGATCACTTTCTGCATGACTCTCTTCTCTTGACTCTTGAGTCTCCAATTCTCCTGATTTTTTTGCCACATTTTTGATGATTTTTTTGGTCTCCCCTAAATATAACTGTCTTCTGAGTTCCATCTCATGATTATGTCTGGGTGATCAGACATCCATGGTTTTAACTAACTCATCTGGTGATTTCCAAATCTTGTTCTTAGCACAGACTGCCATGGAACCCAGATCTGTATTTTGCACTTGTTTACCAGATACTTCTACATGGAAGTTCTGCAAAGCTGCAGTGGATTCAAAAGGGAACTAACTCATCATCCTCTTTCCCAGATGTCTTCTTTTTTTATTTTGTCTTGATGCAAGTATACCAGTTGAGCATCATCCAGATAAGACACCTGAGTGACACTAATGCCTCCTTCCTAACTGCCCACATCCATGAACTCACCACTTCTATTGATTCTGCTTCTTTAATTTGGAAATCTAAGATTTGGCCTCACATTTCTGCCCTCACTGCTTTAGCTCAGAACCCCATTTTCTCATGCCTCCTCATTTCATTTGTCTGAACTGCTTTCACTTTGTGTAGTTGTCTCCCTTCTTTAAAAGTCCAATATTCATAGTTAAAATTTGAGTGCTTAATTACTCATTTACATGTGAAATATTTTGCATGCATTCTTACTTAACCATCACACTAAATCATTATTGTCCTTTTCACTTTGTAGAGGAGTTAGCCCAGAGCTCACACATAATAAGAGGTGGGCAGATTTGAATCGAGGCTACATGCTCCAGAGCCCATGATCTTATTTCAGTTCAGCTGCAGCCTTTCACTGGCTACCCTCTCCCATATTCGAGTCTTTGAAAGCAGGTTACTCTCATAGCCCATTCTCAAGGTCCAACTCCTGGAGGAGCATTAGTGACATAAATTATTTGGAATTCTTCTATAAGGAAGATTCATCTCTTCCTCCCATTTATTTACTCAATATTTATATGATATAGAATTGTTTATTTTATACTACCAATTCTTTTTTTTTTCTCCTAAGGTGTAATTGACATAGAACATTTTGGTGATTTTGCGTGTACAAAGTAACAATGTGGTACTTGTAAAAATTCTCATTTTTAAGATGTTCAACTTATCACCTGTTTTTTGCTATTAGAAGGTCTGATGAATGAATATCCTCTTAGATGTCATGACTATTTTGATGGTTTCCTTTAGCTATATTCCTAAAAGTGGGATAGGCACATTTAAGTCTTTGGTGCTTGTTCTTGGGGGGTGGGTTTTACATTGAGCACCTGTTTTTCTGTTGTTTTTTAGTTGTTTTTTAGCACCTGCTATTACATTGCTCTTTCTGGGAAGTCCTCTAACACCCTTGAGAGCTTACATCTATCCCTCTTTGGGATGATAAGCAGTTTATCATAGATCTAGGACTCACACTCTTCATGCTGATTTATGTACCTATCTAGAGTATTGTGTCAAAGAATGCACTGCAGTACCGGGGGAATTCCCAGCATGATGCCCAGGAGTTTCTGTTGTGGCTTTTGGACCGAGTTCACGAAGACCTCAATCATGCAGTGAAGCAGAGTGGCCAGCCTCCTGTGAAGGTGAGGGTGCCCTCCCCAGTAGCCAGGGAGCGGGAACCCAGGGTCCATTCTCCCAAACTTCTCAGGAGCTGTTGCAGTTGGCAATTAGTTACTGTAGTGACATTGAGTGAAGTCCAGGTGAGAATAAGATTCATGGACACTTAGAGGGTTTCTCACACTGGCTACTGTGTTGGAAGCTTGAGATGCCAGAGGCACCGTCCCAGGAGCTTACAGTCTAATGAAAGGGGACACGTTTGCCTATATGACTAACTTTAGACTAAAACTAAGTGGTTCCACCTCACTAAACTGTTATGAAAGCAAACACTTGCTTTCTAGTACAGTGAGACCCATAGCGTATAGATCACTGGAATGGTCAGTCAAACAGGAACAAGTGTAGGAACTAACCCCCCAGAATATTTGTACTGAGAAAGAGTGATTTATCCTCAATTTTTATGCATGTAGCCTTACTATGATGGGTAAAATGATTTTTATAATGGAAGTAATTAAGATAAAGAGTTGCTTTTCTCTTGCAGCTTTTAAAGTTTTTCATAATTCTGCTCAGTACCTCAAAATTTAAATTTCTTGTTTCGGTAAGTTGTTAAATTATTTCAATTCAAGGTCCTTTTGTGCCTGAACACTGTTCTGTCATAGAACTCTATGCTTGTAGCTAACTCTCTCCCCTACCAGATTGAGATGAAGTCAAAGTCAGGCTCTGTGTCTTATTTTTGTATCCTAAAGCCCACTACCGTGCTCTCTGCATATAATAGCAGGTACTCAGTGACTGTTAGTGGAGAGACACGGAAAGGTTAGTGAAATACGAAGTAGAGTGATTAAGTACCCAAATCAGCAGCTAATACGTGCTAGGAACTTAGTGGTCAGGATTAATTTCCTGGAAGAGGTTAGAGCAGGACATCGAGAGTTGGAGGGAGATTTGAGTGTCCTAGGGAGGAACCGCCTGGATGGGGTGGAGAGACGGAGATGTGGGAGAGCCTGTGAAGAGATGAGTTCTTGTGACCCATGTCCTGGTTACTTTAGTAGATACCTTTCACTGCAACATCTGGACGTGATGCATATATAAGAAGTCAGGGACATTTGTGCCACTTTCAGGGTCATCTTTAGTCAATAATTGGTACTTTCAGTCTGTGAAATTGTACTTTCTTCTTTTAAGCCACCATCAGAGTCTGATATGATGCCTGAGGGACCATCTTTTCCTGTCTGTAGCACTTTTGTACAAGAACTTTTTCAAGCCCAATACAGGTATGAGCAAATTAAATTTCTTTTATGTTGCCTGCTTATGTGGTTGTAGGTGATCTTAATGTGGGTATCTTACATTTTGTTTTTTGAAGATCCTCCCTGACATGTCCTCATTGTCAGAAGCAGAGCAACACTTTTGACCCTTTCCTCTGCATTTCTTTGCCAATCCCTCTACCTTACACAAGGTAAGAACAGATTTAACAAAATTAAGGTGGTACATTTCTCTGTGTTCCTTTTCCTCTGTAGGCTCCTAGTAGGCTTACTTATTTAGACAAGTAATGGGATTAATGATACGTTACATATAAGCATTGTTAAAACCTTACAGAAATTTATGAATGCCTGTCTGAGATTGTAGGGTACATGGGACAGGTGTATCTGTTCACTTGGTCATCTCCACAGCATGGGGAAAGGGAAAGGCTGTTGAATGCCTTCTAGATTCCCTGGAGCACTCGACTTGCACTTTTAGTTAATTGCTTTATTTGAACTGTTTCTCAAAATTTCCAAATATTGATATGTTATACTTTCGTTTTTGAAGCTTACTTTTTCCAGAGATCTCTTAATTGTTGTTTGAGAGTTTTACTTAGGTTCAAATGAGTTTTTCTATTGACTTCTAAATAAAGGTGTGGGTTAACTTCAGTTTTACATTGATTTCCAATCAGGTTGTCTTGCTTCTATATTTTAGTTGAAATAAGCAACTAATAAGAAGATGTGACTTTGATCTGTACAGGCCTCTCTATGTCACCGTAGTGTATCAAGGAAAGTGTTCTCACTGCATGCGGATTGGCGTGGCCGTGCCTCTGTCTGGGACTGTCGCCAGACTTCGGGAAGCAGTGTCTCTGGAAACAAAGATCCCCACTGACCAGGTAGTACGCCTGCAAACACTGATTGCACAAGGATCCCTAGAAGGGTGGCTTTCTGTTCTGGAATTTTTAACAGTTCTTTGCCAAATATGGTTAGATAGAAATGTCAAACCAGTTGTTTCTATGGTGAGGAAAAGGAAAATTAAGACCCAAAGGAGAAAAATATACACAAAACCTTACCATGTTTCTTTAATTGTGTATGCTCGTACATTTTTAAAAGGAAAAGCTGTGACTTTATTTATAATTACTTAGCCCTCTTAATCATCCGGATGGAGGCTTATGTGGGAAGAATATCCCCGTGGTATTTGAAAGCCAAAGAGGCTTAGAGAACCTGAGCAGTGGCTCTTGACAACCCCTTGCCATCATGTGATTAGAATGGGTATCTGGCTAGTTCTTGCGTGGAGATGCTCAGTTCTGTTTGTTCTTTATTTAGAGCTGGACCAATCTCTTACTTTGTTTAGATAAGAAAAAGGAATTTGTGCATCCCTTTCATTTTTGAGTAAATTTTTGGTATTTTAATTGGCCTGTTTGTGGTGTGACATATTTTGCATATATTCTTTATTCATTCCACTATTATGAGTTTATTTGGAAAAACATTCCCTATTAGGATTTACTAAGGAAAGATGATTCAGTGACCGAGTAGCTTCTCCCTAGATCACTTATGGAAGCTGCCATACTTACTTAGGAAAGCTCTTATGTACTTGGGCTGCCAACGCTTCATTTCGCAAGTTACTATGGTAAAACAAATAGTAGGGTTGCCCTAAGAAGCAAATACTACACATTTTCATAGAACCCGCACTGGCACATTTATAAAGTGTTCACATTTTTCCTTACACTTAAGTGCACATTGATTTGCTTTTTTCCTTTAGGTTAAGGGGAAAGGCAGAGAAGGAGGGAGGCTTAGGTATGTGTCCAAGGCAAATCTGGTTGTCTCTTTACAGCTCTCAGTATTGTCTGGTACTTTTTGCATGTGCTTTGGATGAATGATAGAATTACAGGTTTTTTTATCTCATTGTTCTTACTGGAGAAAGTGACCTATGTTTATATGTTCGCCTGCAGAAAAACAATGTGATCATTAAAATCATAGAACATATGCCAGGAGTATTTTCCTTGGGCTGTTTGTGAACTCTGCCACCAGCCCCTGTCACCTCATAGACTCATTATGTTTGTGCTAGTAAAGGAAACCAAAGGGGTCCAGTCTAAGCCCTTCATTGGAAGGAGGCTCAAACAAAAAAAATTTTTTAAAAAAATCATGACTTGTTCAAGGTCACAAGACTGATTGGTGGCAGGCTGGGACTGGAACCTCCTCATGCCCAATCCAGTGCTTTTCCACTATACAGTGCTGATGAGCATGTAACCAAGTCCCTGAATGTCTCCATTGTTTTACCCATCTTTTGTTTTTCGGTGTTACTGTGCAATACTCAACCATTTCAGAAACAAAACTTAGAAAGTATCTCATATAAAGTATTTGAGAACTAAGGAGTTACTAACTTTAATATTATGCTGTAAATTCATTCCTATTTTTTTCCTGTGCATATACTGCATTTATTGTTTTATAAACATGAACTCATTATTCTTTACCTTGCTTCTTATTTACTTAGGAGATTTTTTTTCATGTTAATGCAGTTATTTATAGCTCATTCTTTGTAATAGCTTTATAATTCCAGTAGGGCTATAATGTATTTAAGTAGTTCCTATTGTTGGACATTGAGTTGATTTACATTTTTTTCCTAATACAAATATTGATGGTTATTTGACATTTTTAACCTAGAAATAAGAAAATTGAATGATGTAGGAGTCAGTCTTGGAGCCAAATGTGGACTCTGTCATTGAGATTGAATATTTCTATAACTTCAGGCAGGTCACTGCCTTCTCTAGTTTCTTCCTCTGTGAAACAGGGATAATTCCCATATCCTGGGTCTCTTCTCCACCAGAACTCAGAGGAACTCTGGATTTAGTGCGATTACATTCTGAGAACAAAATACATTGCTCTTCAGTGACAGGGAATGCTGTGCTTCCAAGATTCTCTTATTAAAAGCAAATAATGTGGGCCCTTTGACGTGTCAGAGGCCTCACAGGTTAGGTCCTGATGGTCTGGGGAAGTTCATGGAGAATTAGGAGGTCCATTTATATTGACTTCCTGCTTATTCAGTTATTTACATTTTCCCCATTTTTAGATTGTGTTAACAGAAATGTACTATGATGGGTTCCACCGTTCCTTTTGTGACACAGATGACCTGGAAACAGTCCACGAAAGCGACTGCATTTTTGCCTTTGAGACTCCAGAAATATTCAGGCCTGAAGGAATTCTCAGTCAGAGAGGTAAATGAGCATATGTTTCCATAATGCCACATAATAGGTGTGGGTCAACTTTTCAGATGTCTGTTACATAATAGCATCATTTTTTAAATTGTGATAAAATACACATAACACATTTTTAAAATCTATATATATAAAAGGCTAATATGCAAATTATCTTCTCAGGAGTTCAACTGGGAGACCAGGAGGTCGATCGCTTGCTATGATGTGCGCTGACCACCAGGGGGTGGTGCGGAATGAAGGAAGGCCCCGGCCAGTATCTGGCAGCTGGGGAAGGAAGGCCCTGGCTGGCAGCCAGAAGGCCCCAATTGGCCCTGATCCTTGACCAGGTCTAGGGACTCTACCCTTGCACAAAATTCATGCACCAGGCCTCTAGTAATGGTATAAATTTTATGGTAACATATTTTCCTAGAAGAGGACAATGCTTACTTCTTTAGGCAAGAATATTACCTTAATTCCTAACATTTCTGAGACTATTTTCTCCCTTAAATGGACACTTTGGCATCTTATTACAGCACTCAAGTTATTTATTTATGTATTGCTGTAAATTTTTTTATATTGTGCTTACCAACTCTGATGCTCAATTTCTAAATTCTAAAACCTTTAATGTAGAATCCTTCTCTTGATACTTGCTTTTAAGAAATCTTACACAAACATGTCACATGCTTTAAACTTTCTGTGTTGTTTGCTGATAATTTATTTCCCTATCTTCTGTTTCATTAGCTTCCCCTTTGTCTCCCCAAGAACCTCTTTCCCTCGCCTCTCCCCTCTTCCCAGTCCTAAGCAATCACTTTCTGTCTCTGTACATTTTCTCATCTAGACATGAAGGGAATCATATAACATGTCACCTTTTGTGACAGACTTCTTTCCTTTAACATTATGTTTCAAGGCTCATCCATGCTGTAATGTGTATCAGTCCTTCATTTCTTTTTATGGCTGAATATTATTCCATTATACATATATACCACACTTTTTTTGCCTATTTATCTGTCAATAGTCATTTGGGTGTTTTTTTTTTGCCATTATTAAGTGGTGCTGCTGTGACTATTCATGTATAAATATTTTTTTTGAATAACCTGTTTTCATTTCTTTTGCATTATATATAACTAGGAGTGGAAATGCTAGGGCATATGATAATTCCCTTTAACTTTCTGAGGAACTATCAAACTGTTTTTCACAGCAACTACATTGTCTTCATTTCTAACAACAAATATATAAGGGTTACAATTTCTCTCCGTTCTTGCCAACATTTTTTTCTTTTCTTTTTTTTTATTATGGCCATCCTCGTGAGTGTGAAGTGGTATTTCATTGTGGTTTTTTTGTTTTTGCCCAAGGGCAAAGGTGGCTTTTATTTCCTTTGTTAGGGAACTAAGGGAAGGGAACTTCCTCAAGCATACAAACCTAACAAAGGGGTGGTGTGCCCTCAACAGAAGAGAGCAGGATGGTCATTCAGCAGGGGTTCTCCAAGTTC
Organism: Lasiurus cinereus; assembly: GCA_011751065.1. Lineage (NCBI taxonomy): Eukaryota > Metazoa > Chordata > Mammalia > Chiroptera > Vespertilionidae > Lasiurus > Lasiurus cinereus. The sequence goes on from JAAGEH010000024.1 coordinate 5,274,142, forward strand.
ACTTCCTGGCCTAGACTGCAGGATGTGTGCTCTTGAGAGTCACTCCCCTTGGGGTGTCAGCTCCTGCATGAATGGAGGCATAAAGAAGTATCTTCTGGTGTTCACCAAGAGTAATGGGAGGCAGGTGCCCTGACTGAGGAAACAGGACTAGGATGGTTGACCCCACACCCATTGCCTGCCCATGATGAAAATTGGCATTGTGACTCTTCTCCGGAGAAGGGCCAGAAAGGCCCAGAGTCATTGCTTGATCTGATGGCTGATCCTTTAAATGCCCATCTCAAATCATGACTCTTCACTGCCTGCTGGCTTTGCAGGTGGTTCTGGCTAGCTTCTGTGGGGGGGCTCGTCACTTACAGGGCTAGTGACTCCCCCCACCCCAAATGGTGGGCAGGTCCCATGGGGCTGTTTGGTCACAGGTGAATTCTGACACGCCATCAGGAACTTCTAGTCATAAATGATCCTAGTACCTCGTGGGGTGGTGCTGAAGAGTGTGCCGCCAGGGGTGGTGGTGCTTTACTGTTGAAGGTTGTGGGGGGAGCTGCATGCAGTTGCTGAAAACCACCTAGTGAATGGTGGGGATGGCCCAGCTTGGGGTCTGGCTGCAGCTGCTGCCCCGGGTGTGATCTTCCTTGTGTAGTGCCAGCAGCCAGAACGTGGCCCTCTAGCTCCTGTAGTCTCGCTCTGGCCCGCCCCATCATTGTGGTTTTTATTTGCATTTTCCTAATGATATATGATGCGGATCATCTTTTCATGTGATTGTTGGCCAGTTATATATCCTCTTCAGAGAAATGTCTATTCAAGTCCCTTCTCTGTTTTTAAATTGGGTTGTTTATCTTTTCATTGTTCAGTTGTAAGAGTTCCTTGTATATGCTGGGTACTAGACCCTTATCAGATATCTGATTGCAGAAATTTCCCCCATTCTATAGGTTATCTTTTTACATTTTTTGATAGTGTCTTTTCTTTTTTATGAAAATTTTTATTTTAAAGTTACAGTTAATGTACAATGTTATATTAGTTTCAGGTGTATGACACCGTAATTAGACATTATATAACTTACGAAGTGATCACTTCGATGAATCTGATACCCATTTGACAACATATGTACTTATTACAATATTATTGACTATATTCCCTATGCTGTACTTTACATCCCCATGACTATTCTATAACTACCAGTTTGTACTTCTAAATTTCTTCCTCTCTTTTCACCCATCACTCCCAACCTCTCTCTCATGTGACAACAATCAAAGTGTTCTCTGTATTTATGAACCTTTTCCTCTCCTGCTTGTTTGTTTGTTTTGTTTTTTAAATTCCACATTTAAGTGAAATTATCTGGCATTTGTCTTTGTCTGACTTATTTCACTTAGCACAATAACCTTTAGGTCCATTCATATTGTTGCAAATGACAAGATTTCATTCTTTTTTATGGCTGAATTACATTCCATATGTACCACCTCTTCTTTATCCATTAATTTACTGACAGACACTTAGGTTGCTTCCATATCTTGGTTATTATAAATTGTGTTCCTATAAACATAGTTGATGCACATGCCTTTTCAGTTTAGTCCTTTGGGTTTCTTCAGATAAATACTCAGATAGGGAGTTGCTGTGTCCTTTGTTTTAAAGTCTATTTTGTCTGGCATAGCTTTTTTTATTTGTTTGTTCTTACAATTTTTATGAAATATCTTTTTCCATCCCTTTACTTTCAGTTTGTGTGTGTCTTTCGATCTGAAGTGAATCTGTTTTAGACAGGATATGTAAGGGTCTTGTTTTGTTAACCATTCAGTCAATGTATATCTTTTAATTGGAGCATTCAATCCATTTGCATTTAAAGTAATTATTGATAGGTATGTATTTTTTGCCATTTTATTAATATATTTGATCTTTTTTTATTCTCCTTTTTCTCCAAGAAGATCCTTTAACATTTCATGTAATACTGTTTTGATGGTGATGAACTCAGTTAGCTCTTCTTTGTCTGTGAAGCTCCTTACCTGTCCTTTGATTATGAATGATAGCTTTGCTGGGTAGGGCAATCTTGGTTGTAGTCCTTGCTTTTCATCATGTTAAATATTTCTTGTTACTCCCTTCTGGCCTGCATAGTTTCTGTTGAGAAATCAACTGACAGTCTTATGAGTGCTCCTCTATAGGTAACTAACTGCTTTTCTTTTGCTGCTTTTAAGATTCTCTCTTTGTCCTTAATTTTTTATATTTTAATTATGATGTGTCCTGTATTGGCTCCTTTGAGTTCATTTTGTTTGGGACGCTGCACTTCTGGACTTATATGTCTATTTCCTTCACCAGGTTAGGGCAATTTTTTTTTTTTGTCATTTTTTCAAATAAGTTTTCAGTTTCTTGCTTTGTCTCTTCTTCTTTCAGCAACCCCATGATGTGAATGTTGGTACACTTGAAGTTGTTGCAGAGGCTTCTTACACTGTCCTCATTTTTTTGGATTCATTTCACTTTTGATTCAGTGTTTTCTAGTTCCTTATATTCCAAAACACTGATTTGATTATCTGTTTCATCTACTCTTCTGTTAATTCCACATAACTTGTTCTTCATTTCAGTTAGTGTATTCTTCATTTTTCACAGGTTCTTTTTTATGATTTCCATGTTCTTATTTATGCTGTTGAAGTTCTCACTGAGTTCATTGAGCATCCTTGTAACCATTGTTTTGAACTCTGTATCAGGTAATTTGTTTGCTACCATTTCATTTAGCTTTATTCCTGGAGATTTCGCCTGTGTTTTGTGTGTGTATGTGTGATGTTTCTTTATCTCCTCATTTTGGCTGCTTCTCTGTGTTTGTTTCTGTGGATTAGGTAGAGCTGCTACATCAATGGTCTCATGTAGGAGGTATCCTGTAGGGCCCACTGACACCACCTCTCCAGTCACAGAGCTGGATGCTCTAGGTTGCACCCCCTGTGTTGGCTGTGTGCATCCTCCTATAGTAGCTGAGCTTTGATTGCTGTTCACACTTCATTGGAAAATCAGTCAGCTGTGAGGAATGGCTTTGACTACAGCAGAGGAGCTGCTGTGCAGAGCCTGACCCCATGGAGCAGAACTTGCTTCACTGGGGCCTTGGTGCCAACTGAGTCTGCTGCTTGTGTGGGTTGCTTGTGGAGGTGATTGGGTTGTAATCTGGTGTGGTCTGAAGCTGGCTACTGCATGTCTCTGAGGCCTCCTGGGAGTTGCAAAGTCAGCCACCACCTATTACCTGCCCAGGACCAGCCTGCATGAGCTACAGAGCAATCTGCAGGTGGTTGCTCCTTGTGCTGGACTTGGAGGTTCCCAGAGGAGGTGCTCGGTGTGGGAAGGCTCAGAAAAGGAACAATGGACTCTGCCAGCACTTCTGTCTGGGAGAAAGCTATCTCTCCAGCTCTTGCTGTGATGTCATACACTTCAGTCCCTTCCCATATGTTCCTGGTGCTTTTTGAATTGCTGCCCAGCTCTGAAGCTCAGAGTGAGTCTGATTCTTTGGAGAGGCCTTTTAAGAGGAACACCTAGGACTTCAGCAGCCCTCCTTCTCACTCAGCTACAGTCTGGTTTTATAGCCAGAAATTATGGGGACTTTTCTTTCTGGCACTGGAACCCCTCGCTCCTTATGGATTCATAGCCAAGATAACCCTCCTGATTTTTAACCACTACATGTGGGCTTGGGCTCAGCCTGCTATGTGTTGCTGGTCCTCCTACAAGTCTTGATGTGGATTCTTTTTATATTCTTAGTTGTAGGCCTTCTGTTTAACCAGATTTCAGGTGTTCTAATGATAGTACCTTTTGATGCATAAAAGTCCTTAATTTTGATGAAGTCTGATTTATCTTGTCATTGCTGTTGCTTGTACTTTTTGGTGTCATATGTAAGAATCCATTGCTAAATCCAAGTCCATGAAGATTTACCCCTGTGTTTTTTCCTATAGTTTTAGCTCTTACATTTATGTCTTTGATTCATTTTGAGTTAATTTTTGTGTATGGTGTGAGGTAGGGGTCCAGTTCCATTCTTTTGTGTGAAAATATTCAATTATCTCAACACTGTTTGTTGGAGAGACTACCCTTGGATGGTCTTGGTGCCCTTGTCAAAAGTCCTTATTTTAATACCTCTTCTTTCACACCCTAATTCTAGAATTCTCTGGTGCATCTAGTTCCTCAATCTTTTAGTAATTGTATGTATTGGATTGGCCAGCTTTCTCCACTCTCAGCCTAGGAGTCAGTTTCCTCTAGTCTACTCCTATTGACATCATTTTCTGTCAGTCTGTTATTTCAGTGTTTATTGTTTTTTGACCCAGGAGCTCTGTTGTCTGTTTTCCAGTTGTTGTGTTCTCATGCATGCGCTTTTGTTTATTTAAATTGCATCACAGTAAGAATACCCAAATCACTTCATCCAGAGTCTTTCCTCATTTCCTCCACTTTCTGCTGGCTGACTGACTCCTCCCTTCTGTGCTCTAGCCGTAGCTTCTGGACTAGAATGTTGTGTGGCTATGACCTGTTTTCTCCTGTGTCTGTCCCACCATACTGTGAATTCTCTACAGTTGGGACTACATTTTGCTTCATCTTTCTGTACCCAGCAGCTGAGTACAGTTCCTAATATACAGCCCAGTTAGTGTTTGTTCTACTGAATATTACCCCAAATCCCCTTCATTCCCCAATTACTAGAGTTTACACTGTTTCTCTTTTTAAGTGAATATGGGATGGTTCAAGGTTATATTCTAACCAGAGAGTGCCTTTGTTGGAAGAATATACCACTTTGTGAGTATGTATTATCTTTGTTGTGAAGGCCTTATACTATTGTTAATTGTATGTATTGGATTGGCCAGCTTTCTCCACTGAGGCTGCCACTTTTCCCAGTTTACAAATGAGGGGGGAGACTTAGATTAAGGGGTCATACAGCTGGTGGTAACTGGGCCTGCACTTTGAATGCAGAGCTGACCTCTGCAGTTGATGGGTATCCCCTCATCGCACTAGGAATCCTGATCAATTTTAGCAGAACAGGTCTCCCATCCTCCCTTCTGCCAAAAGCCTTACACTCAAGTTTAAAATGGTTTTGACCTGAAATCTGATGTTCTTTTGTGATTTCTTCATGGTGTTCAATATTAAAATATATTTTTTCCTCTAATAGCTTGATGAAAATTCATTGTTTCTGTATTTTTAGTTCCTCTGTTATTGTTCTATAAGTATGTTGTTATTGATTTCAGAGAGGAAGAGAGAGGGAGAGAGAGATAGAAACATCAGTGATGAGATAGAATCATTGATTGGCTGCTTCCTGCATGCCCCCTACTAGGGATCGAGCCAGAAACCTAGGCCTGTTCCCTGTCTGGGAATCGAACTGTGACCTCATGGGTCAATGCTCAACCACTGAGTCACACAGGCCAGGCTAGTTCTTGGTTCTTTATTTTAAAAGGTTAATTGATCTTGAATTTATGTTGGTATTAACTACGTATTCATCATTTTTAATCCTCACCTGAGGATATGTTTTTATTGATTTTTAGAGGAAAGAGAGAGAGAGAGAGAGAGGTAAAGGAATTGATGTTTCTTTCTCACAATCAGTGTGAGAAAGAAACATCAGTTAGTTGCCGCCCATATATGCCCCCAACCAGGAATTGAACTTGCAACCTAGGTATGTGTTCCCAGGAATCGAACCTGCAACCTTTTGGTATACAGGACAACCCACCAACCAACTGATCCATCTGGACAGGACTATGTATTCATGCTTTTAAATTGCTGTAATGTTGATGTATCTTCATAGGTTCAACAAGTCACATATTACTGGATATTTAGGTTATTGCCAGATTTCTGCTATAAATACTTTTGTGTAAATATTTTTTTATTCTCCTCCTGGTGATGTTACTATATTTGAGGTGGTGGTGGGCTTCATTATCCAGTTGGAGTATCATTTCCTTAGGCTTTCAAAGAATTAAGGAAATTAACAATTACTTATTCAAGCATTTATTGAGTTTCTACTGAATTCAGGCCTGTTGCTTGGTGCTGAATTGCTTAGTGCCTCTAATTGACAGCTCTGCTTTCAGCAGTCGGTATAGGGCCTGCCAAACACATACCTGTGTTCATGTTAATGTTAGTACAGTTTAGGTGATTGTGTTAAAGTTCTGTAGTTGCTATGAATCTAGTTAAATGTAGTTTCTTTTTTTAACCCTCACCCTAAGGTAGTTTTGTTTTGTTTGTTTTTAAATTTTATTTTATTGATTTTAGAGAGGAAGGGAAAGAGAGAGAGAAACCTCAATGTGAAAGAGAAACATTATTTGTTACCTCCCGTACATGTCCTGATTGGAGATCGAACCCCAGTCCAGGGATGTGCCCTGACTGGGAACCAAACTCCCAGCCTTTTTGGTGCATGGGGCGACACTGTATCTAGCTGAGCCATCTAGTCAGGGCAAACGTAGTTCCTTATAAGTTTGGCCCTTAAAGCAGGGAGAAAAAACAGCATTGGAATATTGAAGATCATTCCACTTGTATTAGCCTTTCCTTTTACTTTTTAAAAAGTTCATCTGGTTGCTGGTTGTACGAACGGCCACACTTCATGTGATGTGAATCATCTCTGCGGACTTGCTCTTCTTACATTGGACCTAATGGTCACTGAAGATAAGAGGTTTAATTTTCAGTTTCTGACGGTAAGGCCAGCTTAAATAATGACGCTGAAGAAATTATCTGAGTGACGAGAGGAGTCATCTCAGAGTAGATTTTGTTCCTTCTTTCAACTGCAGTTTAAATTATATAATGACAACATCTTAATTTCTCTATTGGGCAAAGTACTTTGTAATGAATGAATGAAAAGAATTTTAAAGAGATGAAGTAAGTTTTTTCTATTTTGTTTCAGGAATTCACTTAAACAACAATCTGAACCACTTAACAATTGGCTTGGCCCATCATAGACTGTCTTCTGCATACACAGCAGCAAAGCAGGGGAAGGTGGAGCAGCCCTTGACGAGAACAGAGAGCGACAAGATTGTCCTGCTGGTGTGCAACCGCGCCTGCACCGGGCAGCAGGGAAAGAGGTGCAGACAGCTTCTTTTCTAGCATTTGTGGCAGCTTTGAAAAGTCTCATATTTTCAAAAGTAGGGATAAAAGCATCCTTACTTTTAGATTTTTGATTCTGATGTTTAGAAAGAAGGTGACCTAATTGGGTTGGAAAGAAGAATATAAAATTAGGATGATAGAATCTGAGTGAGAACGGCTCTTCAAGCTTATGGTAGTTTTTAAAGGCTCCTTTCATATGTCTCTTTCCTCTAGTGGCCCTAGACCTATACACATATATACAGCTGCTTTCTTAACAGCGTTTTTTTCCCCTTCTTCTTCTTCTTTAAATTCTTAACAAATTACTTGGATAGTATGTGCACCACAATCTTAGGTTCCAAACTGAGCTCTCTCTCCCTGCACTCCTGGCATTCCAGCGTTTCCTGCCTAAGCAGTGGTGCGTGCTGCTTTTGGTGCAGCAGTATAAGCCAGGAAGGTGGCTGGGAGTTGGAAATCTGAGGTCTGTTCCCTCTGTAAGAACCTCTCTCTGGGTGGGTTTCAACTGCCTTTTAAAGTAGCCTTCTCCCAGTAGTGGTGTCACCTGAGTGATAAGCACGATGTGAATCTGATTAGGGAGGAAGGCACTTGTTGTTTCTACTCTTTGTCAAGGTAGCATTTTTATTAGCCTTTTCAAATGTTGCTTTGGAATAAATTCCTTTTTTAAAGATGCTGAATAATGTAAATGCAAAATGTGTTGATTTGTGCATTTTGGTGCTCATTTACCAGTTAGTCGAGTGTTGTGAATGTGTAGGGCATTGTTCTAAACAGGGGTTACGTAGCAGATAGACAGACAGGATCTGCCTTCCCAGGAGCTTACGTCCTAATTAGGACAGAATGACTACAAGCAAGTAAACACATTTAACTTTAGTCCTTTCCACTTTGAAGATTTTAAAACTGGCTGGGATGATAGGGTGTGCTGGGGTTGGGGGCACTGTTAGAAAGGGAGGTTAAGGAGGGCTTTCTTGCAGCAGCTGAGCCTGAGAGGAGAGGGTGAGCTGTGTGACCCTCTGGGGAATAGGATCTCATGAGAGGGGACTTGGAATACAAAGACGCTGAGCCTAAAGGAGCTTGGCATGTGTAAGGGACAGGAGGGAAGGGATGTTAGTCTCTTAGAAGTGAAGACATTGTCACTGAAAATGTGGCCAGATGGTTTACATGTACTTGTAACTTCATGTCACAGTCATTTTTAGGCAGATAGGTTGGTTCACTGTTGAGTGTCACTGTGAATAAACTTTTTATTAGGACTTGGGTTTCTTGGTGATCTTTGGCCTGAGTCAGGGTTTATCTGATTCCTCACTCTCTCAGCATCTACCATGTTATAGGCTACTAAGATAGCGAACTACACTTCCTTCCACCAGATAGCTCACAGTGCATGGTGGAGGCAGAAGAATGATCAGGCACTGTAAGTTGGTGCTGTGGTGCCGAGGGCACAGGGAACAAACTGACAGGTGCTTCTGCAGGACACCTCTGCGGGGTCTTGACGTCAGTGAGTGGGGCCTAGCCCAGGAGCAGGCTGGGAAGGCTTTCCAGGCTGAGGGAATTGGCTGAACAAAGACCTGGGTGTGTGAATTGGACATATTCAGGGCACACAGCATGTAGGTATGTGTGGCTGGAGCTTGGGGAGTGAGGTGCATGGCTGCATTTAAAAGTCTCAGTGCCTGAGCCATCCACCAGAGTGACTGCAGCAGGATCTCGGAGGGCTGTACTCGGGCACCCTTGTTTAAAGCTCCCTCAGTGACGTTGCCTGCAGCCATAGTCAAGAGCCAGGCACCACCTCCTTGTTCTCCAACACCTGATAGCCTGGCACCCCAGGGACCATGTGGCTCTCCCTGGCTACCTGCCTGCTAGGCCTGCTCGTCCTGTCTGGCATTAACCCCTTGCTTGTTTGATCTATGCTGTTCCAGACTGCTGTCCATTCTGGCCTTCTTTCCTCATCATCTCCATTGATCCTGTGTCTTGCTTCCTAATATCCTAGCCTCATGCTCCCCCAGAAGCCATTTTGATGTATGAGCTGTTAAATTTCATTTAGAAAACTCAGCTTCTCTTCTGACTGTTTCATCCACTTATGAGAGTTATATTAAATTTCCTATTTGTTTTATATTGAAAACAGCGCTAAAACCAATTATATAGTGATTCCATTTAAGAAGGTCAGTGGTTGAGCATTGACCCATGAACCAAGAAATCACTGGTTTGATTCCCAGTCAGGACACTTGGCCGGGTTGTGGCCTTGATCCTCAGTAGGGGGTTATGCAGGAGACGATTGATGTTTCTCTCTCATCGATGTTTCTACCTTCCTATCCCTCTACCTTTCTCTACTGTCGGTAAAAACGTATTTAAAAAAAAATCATGAGTAAGGAATACAGTGTAAAGGAATTGCTAATTTAATTGAAATGGTTGTATGTTAGGTTTGGACAGCCTTTTGTGCTGCACTTGGAGAAAACAATAGCCTGGGACCTGCTGCAGAAGGAAATCTTGGAGAAGATGAAGTATTTCCTGAGGCCTACGGTTTGCATTCAGGTGTGTATGTGCTCTGATATTCCGGCCCAGCATGCGTGTATACCAGTGAGGAAACGGCCTTTGCTGGGGTGTTCAGAGTTCAGGCTTCAGTAGGGCTCTAAAACGAGGACTGAGCCCTCATCTGTGAAACGACCTGCCACGTTTCCATTTCTAAAGTTTGTCTAATCACAGTTAGCATGTGATCAGCTTGGACAGATTTTGTAGAACATCCCTCTGTATATTTTCAAAATTAGGATTTCAGTGTTAAGGTATCCAGGGGAAACTGACATTAAGTTAATGTTCCATGACTGCCACGTATTCCCTGTGTTTCATAACATGTTTGATGTGTAAATTGTATTTGGGTAAATCATACTTAAAGTGTATTAGAGCAGCTCAGCAACCTAACAAGATATGGAGGAGCATTTTACAAAAGTTTGCTCCCCCTCTAACCTGGTTTGCAAAGACTGTTGTGAAATTGATGCCCTTAGAGAAATCCAGCCTAACTCTCCTCCCTGTTTGCTGCAGGTGTGTCCATTCAGCTTACGTGTGGTCAGTGTGGTGGGAATAACGTACTTGCTGCCCCAGGAGGAGCAGCCACTGTGCCACCCAACAGTAGAAAGGTAAAACATCACTTTCTAGAATTTCACAAGCAATCGTGTGTGATTTCTAGTGACGTCTGGTATAATGTCCACACAAGTGTGTTCTTTGGGCACATTTAGAAATTAAGTCCTTATTTTACTTTTGATTCATATTAGGATATGATATGTTTCAGGATTCTTTTTGGAAAAGCCTGGAGTACTCATGTTAAGGAAAGAAAATTGCTGTATATCCCAAGACTGCAGATAAATGACACTTTCATATTCACCAAAGTTGTCGTTTCCCAAAGGAGAATTCTCATCATGCCACTTTCTCCCTTGCCGTCCTTGCAGGGTGACATGTGTTGTAAAAGACAACGCCAGGCTCCACAGTGCAGGGCGTGTTTCAGTTTGAGTTGTGACTGCTTCCTCTGTCAGGCCTGCTTCTGCTCTCCCACCATCCTAATCCTTCAGCAGTGGCAGGATGCCGTGGCTTCGGGTGCCTTTGCATGTGTTGACAGTATCTTTTCTCTGAGCCTTTTTTCACACTGTCCATCCTTCCCCTGTGGTCAAATTGTTCTTACACTGTGCTTCCCCTGTACTTTCTACACACTTGTTATAGTACATCACTGTATTAAAATAATGATACATTTATGACACATAAATATTAAAACTCATGTTACTATTTTTTCAACAAATGTAGTGCCTGCATTTAAGTATTTCAAAAACGTCTATAATGTGGTTCTGTTTGAAACAGGTTACTGGTTGGTTTTATTATTTTCACATCTTCTTTTTTTTTTAATTGATCTTAGAGGAAGGGAAGGAAAGAGGGAGAGAGAAAGAAAAAGAGAGACATCAGTTGGTTGCCTCCTGCACATGCCCTGACTAGGAATCGAACCTGTAGCCTTTTGGTGTACGGGATAACGATTCAACCAACTGACCCACTATAGCTCGGGCAAGTCACTGTTTGATTTTAGAGATGAGAGTTAAGGATTAGATAATGCTTCAAAACATTGCAAAGCATAAGAACATGAGATGAGTAATATTGACTGTGTGTGTGTGTGTATGTGTGTGTAAAGGCTCCCTTTGGTTCCTTTTTTATAAATATATTTTTATTGATTTTAGAGAGGAAGGGAGAGGAAGAGAAAGATAGAAACATCAGTGATGAAAGAGAATCATTGATCGGTTGCCTCCTGTACTTCGCCTACTGGGAATCAAGTCTACAACCCAGGGATATGCTCTTGGCTGGAACCGAACCTGGGACCTTTCAGTCTGTAGACCGATGCTCTATCCACTGAGCCAAACCAGCTAGGGCAGTAATATTGGCTATTAATCCTGAGTTTCTCAGGAGATGGAATGTGCCAAGGCACTCAGTGAGGCTTTATGAAGGAAGGAGGTGGAACTCTAGCAGGACATAATGGAAGTTCAGGTTGGCCCAGACCGAGTCCAAAGACAGGCATGGTTTATGGGGAAGGGGTGTAGGAGCAGATTTTGTTCCCAGAGAGACTGTTGTCTCTATTTGGGTTGGTGAGAAATTGGACAAAGAGTTGGAAAGGTCCTAAAGAACATCTAAGAGTGACTATGGATAGCTTTATAATAGGATTCTAAATTTCTTCCAATCCCTATTTCTATACTGGACATTTTAATGTAAGGTTTTTTCTAGTCCCACTGTAACCTACTTATTATATCTGAGGGTATTATAATGGTTTCACTAGAAACTTTTTCTGTTGGGGAATGATGATGAAGATATTCAGAAATCACATGATTTCAGATAGGATAACCATATTTAAGTAAAAGCATTTATTTAGAAAACTAGAGGCCCACTGTACAAAATCATGCAAGACCCAGACCACCATGGGACCTGGTGCCAAGTCCCCACCCACCTGCGTCAAGTCCCTGCCCACCTGTATATGCCTGGCTGTGCTTGACGCCCCGCCCACCTGCATGCACAAACGCAGTCTCACCTACCTTGAAGACAGTTGTGGATGGAGATAAGAATAGTTTCTTGCTCTATCCTTTCTTCTCAAAAACACTTAAATTGCCCTTCGTTGGAAGATGAGAATTGAACAGAGCAACTCCTGTTTCCATGAAGAAATCATGACATTCAGCAGTTGCCTTTTGACGTTTGGTCCTGATGGCATCACAGCCACAGGATTTTTATAATAGAGATAACATGTGACTTCCCTCCCTCCCCACCCCCTTTCTCTATCTATAGGGCATTAAAATCGTGTGGACCAGGTGGCACTGCTCATGTGAAATTAGTGGTAGAATGGGACAAGGAAACAAAAGATTTGTGAGTATTTTTTATTTAGTGTTTAATTATTTTAAAAGTATGCCTTTGATCTTTCAAATTAGCTGAAACCCAAATTTTTCTTTAACTGTTTAGTGTTGCTAATCCTTTATTTAAGTAGTTTATTATTTCTCTCGTATACATTCTGTTGTTTGCTGCTAATGAGATAGAAGTTATATATTCATGTGTGTATGTGTATGTATGTATGTATTCATTGTAGGTCCAATTACTTTGATTTGTATTACAGGCCCATTAACTCTAGTAAGTTAGGCAAGATGTGTGTCCTTAGTTACAAAGGACAAGAGTATATGGATTAATTAGCGCAGTTCATGGCCAGTGCCCTACAAAACCAACTTCAAGTTATTTCTTTTTGCAAATAATGTTATAGAGAATTTTTCAAGAACACTTTGGGACATGGGAAATTGCTTTCTTACACATTGACCTTCTTGCTTATGAAATTATATCTATGCTGTGAAGCTGTGATTGTATTTTGTGTCAATTTTGCAAGATATTGCTGATAAATGCTTTGCCCCCAATGGCAGCTTGTTTGTAAATACTGAAGATGAGTATATCCCTGATGCAGAGAGTGTTCGTCTGCAACAGGAGCGTCATCATCAGCCTCAAACTTGCACTTTATCCCAGTGTTTCCAACTCTACACCAAAGAGGAGCGGGTGAGAGCTGGGGCTCATTTCTTGGGTGGTGTGGTGGTAGGGATGGGGGCATAGCAAGGTGACCACGAAGAAACAAATTATGTCCCAGAAAACTCCCGAGTCATTTTGCATTCACATAGGTTCTGCACACGTATTGGTGTTTTAGTATTAGGTTTTAAATAATTTTCCTTAGTAACTGGAACAATGATTCTCAACTTATTGGTACTAAGAACATAGGTATGAGAATCTATCTAAATTAATTATAATTAAATAAAATTGCAAGTTCAATTTCTTCAGTAGACAGAGTGTACACATAGACAGAATTCTATTAGGCAGTTCTTAGACCGCTTAGCACAATGTTTTGCAGATAGTAGGGATTTGTTAAATATTTGCCTGTAAGGATGACAGATAGACAGACAAGTTTCTGTGGATGGGGCTCAGGCCTGTGTGATTTTTAAACCTCTCCAGGTTTGTGTATCTTGAGAAACCTTGACTTGTAGTTCGTCTTGAGGTGATGTTTAGGATCAGACTTTTATTTAAATTTTTAAAAATTTATTTGAGAGAGAGAGAGACATGGATTTGTTGTTTCATATATTTATATATTCATTGATTGATTCTTGTCTGTGTCCTGACTGGGGATACAGCCTGCAATATAAGTGTGTTGGGATGACGCTCCCAGCCATGGTCAGGTCAGACTTTTGACTTGATTGTTACTCTTCACTCTAAATACATAACAAGTTACGCAGTTTCTGGTGGAAGAGGACTTGAACACTTCTTTCTCTCTGATGGTTGGCTCTACTGAATTTCAGAGAGGTGTTTGTTCAGCCACTGTTTATACACCTTTAATTGTGAAGCATTTGCCTATGTAGGAGACTCACCATTTCCTCTTTGGAGGTCCCTGATGGAGACTGAGGTCAACCACATGTGTTCTCTCTAAGAATAGTTGGGGCCAAATATTTGCCTAACTTTTAAATATTTGAAATGTTTTCCATCTTCTCACTGAACCTTTTCACCCTTAAGTTGCCCATTTGGAAGTGGTTTGAGAATGGCACAAACCTTAGAGATGAGCAGACCTACTAAATGGCAGCACTGGTATTCTACAGAACATCTCACTGATGGGAAGGATGTGTTCAAGCTAGCAGGATATATTTTCATTAGAAGCCTGGTGCACGAAAATTCGTGTGCTTGTGGGGATAGGGCAGGTCTCTCAGCCAGGCCTGCGCCCTCTCACAGTCCGGGACCCTTCACGGGATGTTCACCAGCCAGCTTAGGCCTGCTCCCTGGGGTATTGGGCCTAAGCTGGCAGTCAGACACCCTCTGGCAGCCTGGCAGCCCTTGGGGAATGTTGACTAATGGCTTAGGCCCACATCCCCTGGGCTGTATTTGGACATCCTTACCAGTGCCGAGGAAGTAGGAGAGGCTCCTGCCTCCACCGCTGTGCTCACAGCTGAGAGCCCGGTTTGTGTCTGAGTGAAACTCCCCCTGTGGGAGTGCACTGATCACCAGGGGGCAGTTCCTGTGTTGAGTGTCTGCCCCCTGGTGGTCATTGTGTGTTACAGTGACCAGTTGTTCCCAGTCATTCTGCTATTAAGGTCAATTTGCATATTGCCCTTTTATTATATAGGATAGGGATTCATTCATTCAGTAAATGTTTATTGAGTACATACTGTGTGCTAGGTACTGTACTAGGTTCCTGGGGATTTGGCCGGGACCAAGAAAGACAGTGTTTCTGTCCTCCAACAAGGAAGTAAAGAAAGTGGAAGTCATGGGTGAGGAAGGAACTGGCATGGCTGAGAAACAGAAAGGAAGCCAGTATAATTGGAGCATAGGGTGAGGAGAGAGAGACAGTGCTGGTTTTTGAGTAATCCTGAGTGTCCACTGTAGAGCCTGGCACATGGAAAGCACACAGTCAGCATGCACTGGGATGAATGAGTAAATGGGTGTCACTTGAGGATCAGTCATTGGATCGAAAAATAACAGTGCAACATAGGAGAGGAGAGGTTGTGGCCTGGCCAGCAGGAGGCTGTGTGACAGGAACTGTGGACGTGGATTGTCTGCAAGCTCACATTGGTCAGCAGTGTCTGTAAGGGCTGTGTTAGACATTGTCCAGAACTTACAGTGGTGGCACAGCTCTTTCCATCACCTTACACGCTCCCTGTTAAGGCCCTGGCCGACCAGGCACAACCTGAGCGAGTGGCCAAGAATGGCACATTTGGGAATCAAGACGTGGTGGGATGTATTTTGACGAAGGAGCCTGTGGAGAAGGAGGTGAACTTAATTTTCCCTAAAAAAAACCCAACCAGAACTTAAAGATGGGAATTACAGGGAATTATTCTGTCTTAACACGGAAAAACTTGGTAATGAATTGTCTGAAACTGGAACAGCTTTCTGCTGAGTGAGCCCCTCTTGCATGCTGGCAGGGGCTAGACCAACGACTGTGTGGTGTGCAGGTTGGGAGCTCTCAGTAGCAGTTACAGCTCGATAAAGTACAGGGGTCAGAGAGGTGTGCTAGAGATTGGCATTCTTAGTCTCTTTCAGAAGTATTGTTTGTAATGTGTCAAAAATTAATGCAACAACTGTTCCTTCACCAGTGCACTGGGCTGGGTGGCCATGTGTGTGGACTGTTCCTGTGTCACATAATGTGGACTCACCAGATGACAGAGGAGGCCCCTTCCAGTCTCACCTTTTGATGCACTCCCCGCCTTCTCCCTTCCCCCCGAGTTCCTGCAGACATGACTCTTCTTGTGAGAAAGCACTCTCTCCACTCTGCTCCCTTCCTGCTGGCCTGCCAGCCCTCCTCTGCCTTTGTACTCCACTGCACATTAGTGTCCTAGCACTTTTCTCTCCTCAAGCCCTCATCATCTGTCTGGCCACACTCCTCCCTCTGCTCTTGAAGTTCTCAGTCTACACTTGATCTCCACAGCTTGGTACTGATAGCCCTCTGTCTTCACCACTCCTTTTTGGTATCTGTGAAAGGGAGTGCTTCCGATTTCCTAGTTTCTGCCTCTGGATTCCCAGGCTCTGCTGGTTTCTGAATGTTTGAATTTCCCTTAAGAAAGAGGCATTCCCACCATCTGTCCTGGACTTCTTTCTCATCCATCTCAGGGGCAGGGCCTTCCACTCCCTGATCTCCCTTCCTTCACCTAACGTGGTCCGAGATCTGACGCAGTTTCTGATTTCCAGAGCAGGTTTAAGAATCTCTCACATATTGGCCCCTGGAACCTAACATGTCCCGCTCCTGAAACCTGGCCTGCAGAGATGACACATGTAGATGTAGATGACATTTATAAAGATCGTGTTGTAGCAGAAGGGGAGGATTGTTGAGCAATTCAGTGCCTGGGGAGAGAGAACAGTTCAGAGATTGGTGATGCCCAGGTAAGAGAATGAGTGAGGACTTCAAATACAGGTGGGGTTAGTCAGGGTAGAGAGGAGGAGACAGGACGAGAGATGGCAGAGAGAATAACTTTAGGTGAATATAGAGTGGGAGGAAAAGGAAAGGGTTTGAGGGTTTGAGATAACCTCCATGGTCTGCCTTTGGGAGCTGTCCTGATGTTTGCCAAGACAGGAAAGGAGGAGAAAGGGGACTATATTGATGGAAAGGTAATGAGTTTGGGGTATACACTGAGTTTGAGATGCTTCCAGGTCATATCTTCTAGACCAGTGGTCGGCAAACTGCGACTCGTGAGCTACATGCGGCTATTTGGCCCCCAGAGTGTGTCTCTTCCACAAAATACCACGGCCTGAGTGAGTCTATTTTGAAGAAGTGGCATTAGAAGAAATTTAAGTTTAAAAAGTTTGGCTCTCAAAAGAAATTTCAGTCATTGTATTATTGATATTTGGGTCTGTTGACTAATGAGTTTGCCAAACGCTGTTCTAGACCAGGGGTGGAGACGTCTGGCTTCCGTACTATATAATGTCTGCGAAATCATTTGGTCTGGCCTACCAAGGCATGAGGAATGAGTTAATTAAATGTTTGACCAAATTTAGCAAATTTACCAGATATAGCAGGCTAATTTTTAAGTTAAATAATGTCATAAATATCCAAATGGCCTTTAGCAGAGAAAGTTTCCCCACTACTACTCTAGACTAGTAGTCAGGAAACCATGGTTGGCTTGCGAGCCGAGGTTTGCTGCTCTGTTGACTAATGAGTTTGCCGACCACTGCTCTAGATAGTCATCAGGCCCTTTGAAAGAGAACCCATCCAGCAGGTGTGTGGTGTCCATCGTGTGCAGTTTCCAGACAGGTTCTGAGTTGCGGGCATTGGCCGAGAAGTGAGTGCAGCCACCGTCCTCAGGAAGCTTCGCCCTGAGGCGCTCACACAGTCATGCCCCTCGCTTCCAGCTTGCCCCTGATGACGCCTGGCGCTGCCCACACTGCAAGCAGCTGCAGCAGGGGAGCATCACGCTGAGCCTGTGGACCCTGCCGGACGTGCTTATCGTCCACCTGAAGAGGTTCCGGCAGGTGAGGATGGGCCATGGCCACGTGAGCTGTGGATTCTCGGGGGTCCCTGCTTGATCCTGTGCTCCTGTCTATGTTACACAAATCTGCCCTTGTGGGGCACCCTGTGTTCTTTCCAGAGTTAGAGTGTCCTGTGGCCCTTTAAAGCCTATACATTTTAGTTCATGCTATGGATATTTTTCTTTGTTCTGGAGCATTTGCTGTAGGGTTGTAAATATTGTGTTTCAGTTTTGGTGAGCGTACTTTGGATTTAAAAAAAAAAAAAAAGGAGAGCTCCTTTCTCGGGGTGGGAGGATGATGTTTCTCCCTGAAGGCATGATAGTAGCGTCCTGGTCCCAAGGGGCAGTTGTACAGTTGAGGAAAGGAGTTAGAAACATATACAAAAAAGATCTGCTCTGAGTGACATTTTCTGTGAGCTAGTGTGTCCAGAATTGCTTTCTGTCCTGAGGTAGGGTGGTCCCGGACAGCCTCACTGTGTGAAGGCTACACGGAAGGTAAGCGTAGAAGGGTGTGAGCCTCGCTCTAGGAAGTTTTGTATCTGAGATTGGGGTAGGCATTAGGGGAACAGGGTGTGCAGAGCCCCGCCCCTGAGGGATTACGGCCATGCCAGAGGCTGGCAGCAGCCAATTTGGCTGGAGCACCAGAGGGTTGGAGAGAAAGATGCAAACTAAGGTAGATGACATGGGGGACCAGGTTGTCTGTGCAGACAGAGTGGGACTCTGATGAAGGGCTTAGAAGTGACAAGAATGAAGGCAGGATCTGAAGGCGCCAGTGCAGTCCTCAGGGCTGGGAGAGGTGCTGATGGCTGGGGCTACAGTCGTGGCAGAGGAGTTGGAGAGACTGGGAGAGGGGTAAGAGGCTTAGGGCTGCTGACCACATGGCTTGCACGTGGCTTCAGGGATGGTGCTTTCACACAGATTTGGGGGCCAGCTCTGTGTCCCAACTGTACACGCCCATTGGGATCTGCAGTTGGGGAGCTGTTGAGGGTTGGGACCCCAGCCTTCTCTGTTCCTTCCACACACAGAGACTAATTTAGTTTGCTTTCTGTGTCTTTGGAAGGCACCCTCCTAGCACCCTGAACAGTACCCACAGGGTGTCTTTGACTCTTCTTTCTTGCCCCTCTCATCTAGGCCCTGGCAGTCACCTCCTCTGCTTGGTTACACCTCTCCCTTGCCTCCTGTATCTGTCCCCTGCTTCCCTTTTTTTTTTTTAAGATTTTTAAAATTGATTTTTAGAGAGAGGAAGGGAGAAGGAGAGAGAAATATTGATGTGAAAGAGAAGCTTCGATTGGCTGCCTCCTGCAGGTCCCCTACCAGGGATTGAGCCCACAGCTACAGCACATGCCCTGACCAGGAATTGAACCAGCAATCTTTCAATGCACGGGATGATGTCCAACTGAGCCACCAGGCCAGGGTTCTCTATTCTTGCTATCACCCTGCCAGTTCAGACTTTCAGTACTTTTTAGCTGATTGCAATTGCAGTATCTTTTTTTTTTTTTTTAATGTTTTTATTGATTTCAGAGAGAAGAAGGGAGAGGGAGATAGAAACATTGATGAAAGAGAAGCATCAATTAGCTGCCTCCTCCATGCCCCCATCTAGGGATTGAGCCCGCAACCTGGGCATGTGCTCTGACCGGGAATCAAACACGCAACTTCCTGATGCATGGGCCGATACTTAACCAACTAAGACACAACAGCCAAGCTGCAGTGTCTTAGGTGACTTTTTCTACACTACTTACACAGTTCTTCACCTACAGCTCTGATGACATCACCTCCTCAAAGCCTCCAGTATTTCCCCCTTGACTAAGAACAAAGTTCAAATTATTATTTTTTTAATATATTTTATTGATTTTTTACAGAGAGGAAAGGAGAGGGATAGAGAGTTAGAAACATCGATGAGAGAGAGATATCGATCAGCCACCTCCTGCACGCCCCCCACTGGGGATGTGCACACAACCAAGATACATGCCCTTGACCGGAATCGAACCTGGGACCCTTCAGTCCGCAGGCCGACGCTCTATCCACTGAGCCAAACCGGTTCCGGCAAAGTTCAAATTCTTTAGCTTGAGCTTCCTGATCACCTAGGGCCTAGGTCCATCTTACCTTTGTCTTACAAAAAGATTTCTTCCCTTAATAGAGCCATATCTCTTTGGGGTAGCCATTATCCATAACCGATTAATCTTTTTTTTTAATAAAGTTTAATATGTTTTTTTTGGTTTAAGAGAGGAAAAGAGAGTGCCGGAGAGATAAAAACATCAGTGATGAGAATCATTGATCAGCTGCCTCCTGCATGTCCCCTACTAGGCATCGAGCCCACAACCCAGGCATGTGTCCTGACTGGGAATCGAGCTGTGACCTCTGGTTCATAGATCGATGCTCAACCACTGAGCCATGTCAGCCAGGGGCCTGATTAATTTTTTAAAGCTCCCATAGACACACAAAACATTCAGTAAATATTCAGCTGACAGTTGGATTTCACAGGATTTCCCTATGAATGTGTGGAAAAGACACATTACCCAGGATTGTCAACTAAACGAACAGATTAAGATAAATTGGTGTTAACTTTTCACACTGCTGCCGGAGGGGTGGGTCAGAAGGAAGCACTGCTCAGTGAGTGGCTATCTGTGCTGGGCATCCGGCTTCGTTTTTCTCATGTTATTACTCCATCACTCTCATGCCTTTGTGACAGAGGTTTCAGGATGAACCACTTGAAATTGTCAGTTGGTGAGTCAAAAACCTAAAAGCCCTTTCTTAGGTAAGAAGTGGAGACTCAGGGAGTCTCATTACCCCTTATATGTAGGCATTGCTGGTTCCATTTTTAGTGATCTTAAAACCTGTTCCTCCACACAGTTCAAACAGCTAGTCTATTTCCCTATTTGTGTGTGTCTTGGGGAACATCAGGTAATTCAAGCCATTTCAGCTGCTAGAGCCCACGTTCCACACTGAACCCATTCTCTACCTGTTTGCAGGAAATATCAGGACTTGTCTTTCTTCTTGCGACAGGAAGGAGACAGGCGTGTGAAACTTCAGAACATGGTCAAGTTCCCCTTGACTGGCCTGGACATGACGCCTCATGTGGTTAAGAGAAGCCAGAGCAGCTGGAGTTTGCCATCCCATTGGTCTCCATGGCGACGACCTTATGGACTCGGGAGGGACCCTGAGGACTACGTCTATGACCTGTATGCCGTGTGCAATCATCATGGCACCATGCAAGGGGGGCACTACACAGGTCTGCAGTGCGAGGGGCCGGGTGTCTGTGCGGATGATGCCTTCAGGCATGTTTGCTTGTGACAGGGTCACTCTGCCTTAGAGCCCCTTCCAGTAGCCAGTGTGCCAACTGCGAGGGCAGTTTTTATCCTATGGATCTTTGTCCAAGGGCAAACAAGTGAAAACCTTCCTCCTTTTCCTGAGCAGGCCCATCTGGGCATCTGGTTGACTGGGGAGTGGTGTGTGCAGATGGACAGCACGCTCCACTCCCCGAGGACTTGCTGGGCTCGCCTTGTTGCACTCCCCACGTATGGTTTCACTCCACTTCTGAGAGGTCCAAGCGCCTCCCTGGTTTGGAGTGACTGTGAAACACTTTTCTAGTATCTCTAAAGGGACTTGGAAAGGTTTCTTTCTGTATCAAGGCTACATTTACATTTTCATTTTTAAAGCAGTTATGTTCATCATTTGAAATTTAGACACTAAAGAGAGGGAGAAAGAACAGTGGCATCATCCATGGGCTTATCGCTCAAAAATAATCCCTGATAACAGTTTTTAAAATTATGCTGAAGTATACATAACAACATTTACCATTTTAACCTTTCCTCAATGTGCGAGTCAGTGGCACATCTTTATGGAATTGTCATCCTCATCCTTTTCCTTTTCCCACCCTAAGGCCACACCTCTGCTTGTCTGTATGTGAAGTGGTTAGTCTTAGATTAGAGAACACTTGAAGTGCCTCAGTATAGGTGGAGGACGGACACAGTGTGTACGTGTTCATTGGGAATGCTTCCTGTGATGTCTGTTTTGCACGGGCTCTCGCTACACTTACCTGGGGCAGGCATGGCTAACCTGTATAAGAGTTTTGAAACAGTGCTTCCCAAAGTATCTGTGATGAAGAACCTATTATTTTTTTCTTTTTAAAAATTTCCAGTCCTTCATGAACCAATACTTCTGCAAAAATAAAATTAAAACATGGCAGTATCAGATTGCTCTGAAAGTTTTCAAGTGATTTTCTCAGTTTTGCTGTTTTATCTTGTGGACTGGCACCAGTCTTCCAACTGCACTTTGAGTAGCACTGTTATAGAGGACACGTCACTAATAGTGCTGTAGAGAAGGCAACTAGAATTATTTTGTAAGTGCATCATTTGCCCACTAATGAATTGTCGTGCTCCCTGGTGCTCACGCTATGGCTAGGGATGGACCATCTGAAGGAAACAGACTGAAGCCAGACCAGGTTCTCTGTCACCTTCTCTTGGGCGTCCCCTGGCCATCTCAGCCCCACTCCAGAAGAGCAGCCATGGACCAGACCACTGCCCTGGTCCTGACCCCGTTTCTGCGTATAGCTCCATGGTACTCTCGGCTGGTTCCAGAGTCCAAGCTGCACAAGACTTCCCTTCCTACAAGCACAGATTCTCACTCTGCTCTCCTTCCGGGCCTATCTGCTGGAGCCCTTCTCACCGGGTGTCCTAAACCCTCAGGGTGCCATGCTTGGGAAAGTCACTCCACTGCTTCCTCTCAGGACTTGAGTGCCCTCCCTGGGGCCATGCTGAGTCTGTCCCAGTGGTCAGCTAAATATCCTAGCACTCCTTTATCTCACCCAACAAAAAGGTATTGTAGGAAGTGTAGTACTTCTCTGGATCAAGCTTGTCACACCTTTGATACATCCTTCCAGGATGTCAGGAACATTGAGTTCATTCTTGCTGGCTCTTGAATGCTCTCTCTCTCTCTCTTAGGCTTAGAATTAGAACTGGAGAGAAGGTCACATACTTCCATGAGCTCAAATGGTCTCCATTTACCAAGGAACTTCCCTGAGATATTTTTTATGCTATCTCCAAGGGAAGCAGTGTTAGGGGACTAGACAATTCTGAAATGAGATGGGCCCTGCCCTTCACAAGCAGCATGACCTTGGGCAAGCTGGTTGATCTTTCTGAGCCTCTAAAATGGGAATCATTATAGAGCAGGTCTCATAGGGTAATGTGCATGTGTGGCACGTAGTCAGTTCTAAGCAAGTGTTAATGGTTAACACCATTCTGGTTCTGTTATCTTCTGTCCCTAATAAACACCAAGCTGTTACAACATACTTCTCTCAGGGTTTCTCACCCCCGGCACTGCTGACAGTTTGGCCAGACAATTCCGTGCTTGGGCACCCCTGCCTCCCACCAGAGGCTAGGAGCCCCTTCCCTAGGCTGGGACAGTCAGAATGCTTTCAGATTTGTCTATATGTCTCTGGGGTAGAATTGTCCCACTGGTTTGGTCCCACCAGAGACCCACTGGTTTAAATAAATAAGTATATTTTGTTTCCTAAGATTAAAAAGAACTTTATGTCTTTGGAATTTTTTGAAATATTTGGCCTGAGTGTGATACAAAATTTGGATTTTTCACCTCTTTCTCTGTCAATACATGCAGCCTTTAAAAGGTCTTGAGTTAATTATATGAGCCAGAGAAAAGGTCTCGGTGGGGATTGGCCAGCCGGTGCAGTGTGGGTGCTGACGGGTTTCTACTTGGCAGCCTACTGTAAAAACTCCGTGGACGGGCTCTGGTACTGCTTCGATGACAGTGATGTGCAGCAGCTGTCGGAAGATGAGGTCTGCACACAGATGGCTTACATCCTTTTCTACCAGAGGCGGACAGCGATACCATCATGGTCGGCCAACAGCTCAGTAGCAGGTAAGGTCACCCTATTCTTGGGCTATTTTTCCCAGAACAGAAGATTGTCATTAATGTCCACAGAAATTCCCAGGAGGTGTCAGGCCTGTCAGTTTGATCAGATTAATCCTTACATTTGCATTTAATTTTGAAACAAAATGATTGCAGTTAAGGAAATGGGGGTGGCATGTGTGAGCAACTGTGAACCAGCAGAGTTCACAGGGAGGAGAACTAGTGCTGGGGAGGGCCACTCGTAGGGTAAATGAGCTACGAAGCAGCATGTTATGCACTCTGAAAGTAGAGGGACTGAGAGGTTTGGAAGTAGGACGGAGACTTGGCTTTGCCACATTTTGTTTGGGTGACCTTGAGGCATGTCTTGTCCAAGGCACACATTTATCTGTAATCCTGCTACAGTACCACTGCGTGCTTATTGGGATCCTTGCATGCATCAGGTTAGGCCAGTGGTCGGAAAACTCATGAGTCAACAGGTCTAAATATCAACAGTACAACGATTGAAATTTCTTTTGAGAGCTGAAAACTGACTTCTGCGCATGGGCCATGAAGTTTCAGTTGCACTGTACGTGTGTGCCCACATGTGGTATTTTGCGGAAGAGCCACACTCAAGGAGCTGCATGTGGCTCGTGAGCCGCAGTTTGCCGACCACTGGGCTAGGCAAATGCACCTTAAAGCCTTTTGTAAAAGGTTAAACGCCGTTATAAATAGCCCCTCTCTCCCCCCAGTAAGGTTGACCTATTCTATTAGGGGAAGAATTGAAGACTAAGGTAATAGTATAGATAACTTGAGTTGAGTTTGGAGGCATCTAGTCTGTTGTTTTAATAAATGTAGGAATCAGTGCTCACACAATCTAAACAAAGGATGGGTGTTGCTTAGTGCAGGGTTTGAGTTTAAGAGAGTAAGACAGGACTGGGATGTTGGGATGTGGGAATGTGGTCAGGTTAGGGATTGTTGATCCCTGCTCCCCCTGAAGCTGTGAGAGCTAAGTTAGAAGCTGCTAAAAAGAGTCCTCTCTGGAGCAGTGGCCCTTGCTGGAGTCAGACCCCACACCCCAGTTCCCCCATCTGTCTGCCACCCACTCGTTAACAGAAGTAGGGCTCCCAGTGCTCTGAGGCCTGTCCTCAGTGCTTCCTAGAGCCTGGGATGTGCTCAAAAATGACACCCTCGTGAGGGCTACTTGAGACCGTCATTCTGCCTTATGTTCTCAACTTAAGAGCAATTGCTGTTGCTCTCATGTGTATTTAAGGGCATTCCTGAGACACAGAACAGATCGACACAGAGCCCCCTTTCTTTGTGTTTGTATATTAATATTGTGAAAATGACTTTAAAAGTCAACAAACAAGGAGGCGGAGGAAATAACAGCACGGTCGCTCTCTTTCCTTCCTGTGTGTCCGTGTGAGGCAGGCACTGTGTATAGTGCTTCGTAAATGTATGCAGAAGGAATGAACGTGAGCAATTGTCCATAGCCTGTTCTATTGCCAGTCCTACGACTTGGATGTGCATTGTGAATTATCCATCCTGTACTCATGTTATCACTACAGCTGTGTGCCTTTTGTCTTGGCATGGCCATTGGAGCAGGCACACAGGTCTGGCAGCTCGTGCTGACCTGCAGTGCTCGGGTCGCGGTTGTGCTGTTCAGGCCCAGGTCCTGGCCTGACCTCATTGCCCTCCCTTCTCTGCAGGCTCCACGAGCTCCTCCCTGTGCGAGCACTGGGTGAGCCGGCTCCCAGGGAGCAAGCCTGCCAGCGCCACCTCTGCAGCTTCCTCCCGACGGACCTCTCTGGCTTCGCTGTCTGAGTCCGTGGAGATGACAGGGGAGAGGAGTGAAGATGATGGTGAGTGTGTGTTTTGTGTTTTGTTGACAGACTTCCAAGAGGCAGCTCACGAACAGTACCAGGTCCTTCCTGGTTGGGAACCAAGTCCAGGAAGGTTGTGAGTGGCCCTGCACAGCGTCCAGTCATCAGTGACGTGTGCTGTGCACAGGGCATGTCGTCTCCTCTCTGACCTAGGACTTCTTTTTCTCTTCATCATTTTCGACTTTGAAGGTCTGGCGTGGAGGCTGGGGCCTTGATTCTGTACAATAATGAATACAGTTTTTTCAACGTGCTTTTTAAAATCTTCCAGGCAGCAGTGAGGGGACTCAGTGCAGCGCGCCTATGCTGGGCTTGGCAGAGAGTTCCCACCTGCCCAGCATCTCACCTCCCCGCCACGTGATTTCCCTGAGAAGACTCTGGCACGTTCTTTTTCAGAAGTGTTTAGTACAGAAACTGATGCCTCTCCAAAGAAGTAGTTTTGGGAATTCTGAAGATAAGCACAACATAAAAACTTGGGAAATCTGATAAAAATGGAACTCTTTTTACCTTCATTTAGTGGTAGCACGCAAGGCCATTAGTTCCATCAGGGACCAGGTGGGTGGGACCAAGGCACCCAGCACTGCGAGAGCTGGGAAAGGAGAAATAATGAGCTCAGCTTCTGAATGAGACTCTCACTCATCTTCCTTCCAACAAGCCTCATTCTTTGGCCAACATTGTGATAGCTGTAACTGCTTCTAGTGGTGATGGGTCTTCTGAGAACGTGAGATGGAGGCCAAGGCAGGGGCTGGGAGGATGTGCCAGCCTGGGATGTGCCCTTAGCATCAGCTCCGCTAGCTTGGGCTTGTTGCTTCTCTACTTCTATGGTAAGAGTACCAGGCTATGGCTGCTAAGCTCCTTTCTAGCTCCTAACATTGTTTGAAAAACTGACCAATGAATCTTTACTTACTAAGGTAGAAGTTATTTCCAGCACAGCCTTTTAATCTAGAATTCATTGTTGTTTTAACAGTGGGCCTAAAAGAGGTTTGCCAACTTACTTTTAACCAGTGGTTGGAGAATCAGTGTCCTCTTAAGTGTCATCATTTCCCAGGGATACTGGTGGTGCCTACAGGATGGGCCTGGCCCGAGGCTCTCCTCCAAGCAGACCCTGGCATATTCCCCCACTGCTGTTAGCATGTGCATGTGGGAATTGATTTACAATATTTTTTTTTTCAATTCTTTATTGTTTAGAGCAATGGTTCTCAACCTGTGGGTCGCGACCCCTTTGGGAGTCAAACGACACTTTCACAGGGGTCACCTAAGACCATCGGAAAACACAGGTATTTACATTATAATTCATAACAATAGCAAAATTACAGTTATGAAGTATGGTTGGGGGTCACCACAACATGAGGAACTGTATTAAAGGGTCGCGGCATTAGAAAGGTTGAGAACCACTGGTTTAGAGTATCACAGATGTCTGTCCTCCCCCACCCCGTTGACCTCTCCCCAGCCATTTCTGCCCCCCTCCCCAGCACATACCCTCACCCCGCTACTGTCTGTGTCCATGGGTTATGCTTACATGCATGCATACAAATCCTTTGATCTATCACCCTCTTCTCCCTGCGCGCTCCCCCCACCCCCACAATCCCCGTCTTCTCTCTGAGGTTGGATGGTCTAGTTGATGTCTCTGGATCTAATTTTGTTCATTATATTCCACAAATGAATGAGATCATGTGATATTTATCTTTCTCGACTGGCTTATTTTGCTTAGCATAGTGATCTCCAGGTCCATCCATGCTGTTGTAAATGGTAAGAGTTCCTTCTTTTTTTACAGCAGTGTAGAATTCCATTGTGTAGATGTACCACTTTTTTTTAATCCATTCATCTGCTGATGAGCATTTAGGCTGTTTCCAAATATTAGCTATTGTAAATTGTGCTGCTGGGAACATAGGGATGTATATATCCTTTCTGATTCGTGTTTTTGATTTCTTGGGATATAGTTCTACAAGTGGGATCAATAGACTTGCTGGGTCTAATATTCTTGGATTCAGTCCCTTGCTTTGCATGAGCTTATATATTTCATTCCATTCCTTCCTGGCTTGATATGTTTCTGTTGAGAAATCAGTTGATAGTCTAATGGGAGATTCCTTGTAGATAACTTTCTGTCTCTCTCTGGCAGCCTTTAAGATTCTTACTTTGTCATTGATGTTTGCCAATTTAATTATAATGTGTCTTGGGGTTCATCTTGTTTGGGACTGTGTGTGCTTCTTGGACTTGTGTGATTTTTTTTTCTTCCTAAAATCAGGGAAATTTTTTGTCATTATTTCTTCAAACAGGTTTTCTATTCCTTGCTCTGCTTCCTCTCCTTCTGGCACCCCTATTATGCAGATGTTCTTTTGTGTTATCCTACAAGTGGGATCACTGGGTCAAAGGAAGGTTCCATTTTTAATATTTGAGGAAACTCCATATTGTTTTCCACAGTGGGTGCACCAGTCTGCATTCCACCAGCAGTGCACAGGGGTTCTTTTTTCTCCACATCCTCTCCAGCACTTGTCGTTTGTTAATTTGTTGATGATAGCCATTCTGACAGGTGTGAGATGGTACTGCATTGTCATTTTGATTTATACCTCTCGGCTGATTAGTGACTTTGAGCATGTTTTCATATGTCTCTCGGCCTTCTGTGTGTGGGGTTGGTTATTAACGTTACCTCTTTCATTTCTGATTTTGCTTATTGGGTCCTCTCTCTTTGTTTCTTGGTGAGCCTGGCTAGAAGTTCATCAGTCTTGTTTATTCTTTCAAAGAACCAGCTCTTTATTGCCTTTTGTATTTTGTCATTTATTTTCACTTTGATATTTATTATTTCCTTCCTTCTGTTTTTTTTTTAACATATTTTATTATATTTTTATGGAGAGGAAGGGAGAGAGATAGAGAGTTAGAAACATCAATGAGAGAGAGATATCCATCAGCTGCCTCCTGCACACCCACCACTGGGGATGTGCCCACAACCAAGGTACATGCTCTTGACTGGAATCGAACCCGGGACCTTTCAGTCCGCAGGCATCATGATGCTCTATCCACTGACCCAAACCGGTTTCGGCTATTTCCTTCCTTCTGTTTACTCTAGATTTTTCTTGCTCTCTTTCTACTTTTTTAAGTTGTAGGGATAGATAACTTATTACCATTTTTCTTTCTCTCTCTCTCTCTTTTTTTTTTAAGGTAGAGCTATGAACTTCCCGCCCAGGACTGCTTTTCCTGTGCCTTTTGGATTGTTGTGTGTTCATTTTCATTTGTTTCTAGGATGCTTTTTATTTCTTCTTTGATCTCTTTGGTAACCCAGTCATTGTTTAATAGCATGCTATTTTGCCTCCAGGTGTTTCATTTTTTACATTGTTTTTATTGCAGTTGATTTCTAATTTTATGCCATTGTGATCTGAGAAGATGCTTGATATGATTTCTGTCTTCTATCTCTATTTGAAGAGACTTTGCCTATGTCGTCCCAATATGTGGTCTATCTTTGAAAATGTCCCATGTGCACTTGAGAAGACTGTATATTCTGTAGTTTTGGGGTGAAATGTTTTGAAGATGTCAATTAATTCCATCTGATCTAGTGAGTTATTTAGGATTGATGATTCTTTGCTGATTTTTTCTTTAGAGGATTTACCCAGTGGTGTTAAGAGGGGTATTAAAGTTCCCTACTATGATTGTATTGCTGTCAATCTCTCCCTTGATATCTTCCAGAATTATTTAAAATGTATTTGGGTGCTCCTGTATTGGGTGCATATATGTTTACCAGAGTTATATCCTCTTGCTGAATTGCTTACTTTAGTATTAGGAAGTGGCTCACCTTCAGTTACCCTATATCTTTTGATTGGAGCATTTAATCCATTTACGTTTAAGGTAATTATTGATAGGTGCTTGTTTGTTTCCATTTTTATTCTTTATGTCTGTGTTCCTTCTTCCCTTTCTATTCTTTTTACAGCAGTCCATTTAGCATTTCTTGCATTGCTGACTTGGTGGTAATAAACTCCCTTAGTCTCTTTTTTTTTGGCTGTGAAGCTCCTGATTTCACCTTCAATAGCCTTGCTGGGTCTAATATTCTTGGATTCAGTCCCTTGCTTTGCATGAGCTTATATATTTCATTCCATTCCTTTCTGGCTTGATATGTTTCTATTGAGAAATCAGTTGATAGTCTAATGGGAGGTTCCTTGTAGATAACTTTCTGTCTCTCTCTGGCAGCCTTTAAGATTCTTACTTTGTCATTAATGTTTGCCAATTTAATTATAATGTGTCTTGGGGTTCATCTTGTTTGGGACTGTGTGTGCTTCTTGGACTTGTGTGATTTTTTTTTCTTCCTAAAATCAGGGAAATTTTTTGTCATTATTTCTTCAAACAGGTTTTCTATTCCTTGCTCTGCTTCCTCTCCTTCTGGCACCCCTATTATGCAGATGTTCTTTTGTTTTGTGTTATCCTAAAGCTCCCTTAGGCTCTCCTGCATTTTAAGTTTTCTTTTCAGTTGTTGCTCTGCTTGGGTGTTTTTTCCACCTTGTCTTCTAACTCACTGATTCGGTCCTCAATTTCTTTTAGTCTGTTGAAACTTCCATTGTACTCTTTATTGCAGCTATGTGTTTCTTCACTCCTTGATTCTTCTTCATTTTCTCTTGATTCTTCTTTATTTCCTCTCAATTCTTACATATGTTGTTGAATTTGCCTTCAATCCTTTTCAGTGTCCTTTATCCATTGCTCTGAATTCTTTCTCTCACAACTTCCTTGCCTCTATTTCATTTATTTACTTTACTGGCGAGTCCTTTTCTTTTGTATGGGGGTTCTTTGTCTCCCCATTTTTGCTATTCCTTTGTGATTGTTCCTATGTATTAGATCAAACTAATATGCCATGCAGATTTTTTGAGTTTGTCTTATATAGTAGATGTTTTGTGGGACCCAGTATTGCAATCTCTCAGTTCTTCTTGGGAGATAATGTAGGGATGCCCCCTACTTGAGATATTTGGGTTCTCTTAGTATAGTTGGGTCTTGAGTGTTATTGTCCCATTTGTGGATGGAATCTCCTCTTAGCATGTCTGGTTATGTGGCTCACTCTCTACCATGTTCACCAACAGCACAAAATACAACTAGACAATACATAACACAAAGGGAAGAAAGAAAACATGTACTCATGACACTGATAACCCCAATAAAAGTGACTACCAAAGAAAAGAAAATTAGGAGACAGAAAAAGAAAAAAATGAGGAAAGAAAAAAAATGGTACGAGAGAAAAGAAAAAAAAATTATATGGGGAGATAATGTCACAAAACAAACAAACCAAAAAATTCAAACAATGAACACCCAGAAAAGTGGGAGGACAGAATCTGTAGAGGCAGAGCTTATATACAGAAAGTAAGGTTAAGGTATTGAATGAATATGTTCTATACCATGGTTCAATATAGAGGAAGTAGAAAGAAAATGAGTGAATAGGAAGAAAAGAAAGATAATAACAAAATTAAAAGATAAAACAAAAAAATTAAAAATTTTAATTATTTATTTACTTATTTTTGGAAAAGGAGAGTAGAAGAGAGTAGAGCTGATAGGCTTGAATTTAGTGAGTGAATCTAATTAAACAATTAGGAGAAGGAGAGAGAGGAACAACAAAAGCATAAAAAGAATTGACTATCGAAGAAAGAGAAAAGAGAAGGGTACATGGACTTGGAGCAGGGGAGAGAAAGCTAGATATTCGAGTAAGCCAACAGAGACTGTAATAATAATATCACATCAATAAAGCAGATAAAGATCAATTTTTAACAAGGGGTAAAAGGAAAGGAAAGAGAAAAACAAAAGTGAGGACAGGAGAAGAGAAAAAGGATGAAAAGGGAGAAATGAAGAAAAAAGGGTGGAAAAAATAAAAAAGATAAAAATAGAATGAAAAAATAATACAAAAAATAAAAGATTAAAAAAATAAAGAAAATTTTAATAAAAGATTAAAAAGTGAAGTGTCATTAAAAAGTGAAGTGTCAGCTGAGTTGTAATGCCCCATGGGGGCTGGTTTAAGACCCCACTCTTCTGTTCTGTCTGCCACTTCTCTCCATTTCCTGTAAGGTAGTCAGCACTGTGTTGAAGTTCCAGGTGATTCACCACTCCTCTGTGAGCAGGCGGGAGCAATATGCCCACTTGGCCAGTCTGCCTGCTGTCAATATT
This sequence comes from Lasiurus cinereus, assembly GCA_011751065.1. NCBI lineage: Eukaryota > Metazoa > Chordata > Mammalia > Chiroptera > Vespertilionidae > Lasiurus > Lasiurus cinereus. The sequence goes on from JAAGEH010000024.1 coordinate 5,305,475, forward strand.
AATTTCTCATGCATCTGCTTCTGACAGGGCTTTAGGTGGGGTGGTGTTTTATCGCTTTTTAAGACTCAATGGCCCCTCTTCAACCCAGTCCCTGAGGGCTCTTTGGGGCTATTCGTAGTCTTGTGTCCTCTGTACATCTTAAGGTGTAGGTTGGGTGTGACTGTATTGACTGTCTTGAGGCGGCTGGGAGGGCTGGCTCTTCAGGAGAAAATGGCTGCTTAGGTTTGGAGGGTCAGGAAGTCCTGTCACCTCTCCCTGACCCACTCTTCTCCATAGCCTCACCCCCGACTCCACAAATCCTCACCTATACCTGCACAGCAGCCTCAGTGAGTATAATTGAAAAATTCTATAAACTGGGCTTAGAAAATAAAAGAAGACAAAATAGAGGCCAAATAACCAAATGACTATGAGTTCCTCTCCCCCCTGGCCTCTCGTGGCTCAGGCTGCTCTCTGGCAACCTTTCTGATCGCAGCTCTTGCAGCTGTGGGCTTAGATCTAGAATCTCTAGCCACCAACAGCCTGTGAACTTCCCTTCCACAGTTGGATGCCATGCCTGTCCCCAAGGGATGCAAACTTGGTGCCCTGCAGCTTTCTTTTGACCCTCTTGGCCTGGTGGTCACATATCTCTCCTCAGTCCAGATCCTCGATCCTACCTTTCTTCAGGCATCCTCTGCCCTTCCTGGTTTCACCAGTTGTGTCCAATTTGCCATTTCCAGGTGGATGTTATTCGATTTAGTTGCTTTTTCTATCTGCTCTGGGACAAGGCATAGGACACATCTGCATATTCAGCTGCCATTTTTTTCTTCAAGGGCTGGAAGTTTTTTTTGTTTTTTAATATATTTATTGGTTTCAGAGAGGAAGGGAGAGGGAGAGATAGAACATCAGTGAGAAAGTACCATTGATTGGTTGCCTCCTGAATGCCCCACATTGGGGATCGAGCCTGTAACTCAGGCATGTTCCCTGACTGGGAATTGAACTGTGACTTACTGGTTCATAGGCCAATGCTAAACCACCGAGCCACACTGGCTGGGCTCTTTGGATTTATATTATTCTAGTTACAAATATTTTTAAATAAGTTCTAAGTCACTCAGGATAGGAGCATATTGTTTCTTTAGTCCTTGTGTGGCTCTGCTTTCATAATTAACAAGTATAGGCACTTGTATGTGGCATGGTGTGTGGGCTGGAGCTGCGCTCTGGTGTTCGCTCTTCCTCTAACTCTTTGTGCCATCTTGGGCAAAGACTGCCTTTTGTGAGCCCCAGATATCCTTTGTGAGTTAAGCTGACTCAGTCATTCACATTTATTGAGCATCTGTGGAGTGCCAAGTACTTAGCTGGGCACAGGACTTTTTAAAGATTTTATTTTATTCTCACTAGAGACCTGGTGCATGAAAATTCATGCACTGGAGGAGGGTCTCTCAGCTTGATCTGCCCCCTCACACAGTCTGGGAACCCTCAGGAGTGAGAAGCAACCCAGCAATCAGGGGGAGGCAGCGTCCCATTACACCTCTGCTGCTGCCACTGCTGGCAGCGCAAGCTCGGCCGACCCTAGTTACCTGAGCCTCAGCCAGCCCAGGGCGGCTGGGAAGCCGCCATTTGAGGCTTGCCTGCACCTTGGATGGTCCTGGGCGGCTGGGAGGCTGAGGGGACTGGGGAACTCCGGAGGCAAGCGCTGTGGTGGGGTTGAGGGGACTGGGCAATGCCATCTTGTGGCTGTGGCTGTGGGCGCTGCCATCTTTGAGGGCGAGGCAGTGGATTAGCATAGTCCATCCTCATTGGCTGTTGGTGCCGCCATTTTGCAATGGTGTGAGGGTCAATTAGAATATTTCTTCTTTATTAGAAGGATTAGATAGGATAAGGTTTCATTGGAACACAGCCATGCCCATTTGTTGATGGATAACCCATGGCTACTTTCATGAGATGGAGGCCCACAAAGTGGTTACTGGCTGGTCCTGTACAGGAAAACTATGCATATCCCTGGCAGAGAGCAGGCAGGCGGAGACAATTTGCCAGTCCCTGAATGAGAATGAACCTGTTGGGTAAGTGAGGGAGGTAACTGGGCTCAGGAAAGTGGATGTCCCATGACTACTCCTTGAGCCCAGATGTTCTGCTTTTGAGTATCATGTTCCTGTCGTCCCAGATGCTTGCCTTCCTTTTTTGTTGGTGCTCCCAGCCTCGTTACTGTTTAGCTTAACGATGTTCTCTTTGTGATGCAGGAGGTTTCTCTACTCGACCCTTCGTGAGGAGTGTCCAGCGCCAGAGCTTGTCATCCAGATCTTCTGTCACCAGTCCCTTGGCTGTCCATGAAAACTGCATCAGACCTTCTTGGTCCCTGTCTGCCAAGCTGCAGATGCGCTCCAGCTCTCCTTCCCGGTTCTCAGGGGATTCTCCGCTTCATGCCTCTGCCTCCACCTTGGAGAAGATTGGGGAGGCAGTGGATGACAAGGCCTCTGTCTCTTGCTTTGGTAGCTTGAGGAGCCTTTCTAGCAGTTCCCAGGACCTGGGCAGCGCTCCCAGTCGAAGGGAGCACAAGGCTGCAGGCCGGGCCCCTCTGGCTGTCATGGAAGGCGTGTGCAGAGACGAGCCAGAGGCCCACAGATTGAACTCCAGTGTGGCAGACACACAGCGCAAACACTCAGCACAAGGGGCTCGCTTGCCCTCCGTCTCTAATCCATTTGATAACAATAACCAGATAGCTTACGTGGATCAGAGCGATTCTGTAGACAGTTCTCCCATCAAAGAGGTGAAACCCCCAAGCCACCCAGGCTCCCTCACAAAGAAACCAGAGAGCACAACCAGGAGTTCCCCCAGCTCCAAAGGTGCGTCTGAGCCAGACAGAAGCTTGCGGAAAGGGAGGTCCGTCTTGGCAAGCCGGGGGTCATCTCAGTCCAGCACCTCTCCGTCTTCTCCCGTCCCTGCCAAAGTTTCTGTGAAGCCCTCCCGCTCCCGAAGCAAAGCGGAGTCTTCCAGGGCCCCTGCCCCTCCCAGGAAGGAGTCCTCCCCCAGAGCCCAGGACTCAGTGGCCTCTCCTTCACCCCAGAAGCCTAAGTCTGCTTCTTCCCTCACTTGCACTGCTTCCTCCACACCTGCCAAAAAAGCCTTGGGCCCTGCCACGAGGGGCCCTTTCCCCCCTGGGAAGGGCAGGACTTCAGATCGGAGCTTAAGTAGAGAGGGCTCCAGACAAAGCCTGGTTTCTGACCGAGCCAGTGTCCCCTCCAGCTCCAAGCCCAACTCCCCTCGGGTGAGCCAGGCCAGGGCGGGGGAAGACCCGGGGGATGGGAAGCAGGTCAGGAGCTCCTCCATGGCCAGCCTGCGATCCCCCAATGTGAGTGTGAAGGCTGGTCTAAAGAGGGACAGCAAGTCAGATGAAAAGGGGCTGTCCTTCTTCAAGTCAGCCTTGAGGCAGAAGGAAACCCGGCGGTCCACTGATCTTGGCAAGACGACCTTGCTCTCTAAGAAGGCAGGTGGGAGCGCTGTGAAGTCGGCCTATAAGAACGCCGGGGAGAACAAGGCAGAGAAAGGGCACCGGCCTCCAGGCTCCCAGCAGCCAAGTGCCAGTTCCGGGGGGAAAGAGCAGCTTGTCTCCAAGGACCCTACTTCTGCTAGACATTCCCTGCTGTCCAGTCGCAAGTCCAAGTCTTCCCCTCTAGACTCTGGAGCACTCTCCTCTCCTGGGGGCAGGCAGTCCTCTGAGAAGTCCTCCCAAAGGTTACCTTCGAGCATGCCAGCCTCTGCATGGCCTCCTCCAAAACCTCAGTGACGCGTTTATTTATTTAGAACCCTCCCTTCCCCCACCAAAGCTCTATATGCTTTTATTTTGTATTTTTTGGGTCATGTGCCTGATGTGTGTGCTTGCGTGCATGCGTGTGTGTGTGTGTGTGTGTGTGCGCGCGCGAGCGTGCGTGGAATTCAATTGCAAATTGTTAAAAGCGTCGCCTTATTCTGCCATTGAACCAAATAACAGCCATAGGCAAAGCATCTATACTGAGCTAACTGGAAAAATTCCAGATGCTACCCTGGACATCCCTTTAGCAGTTGTACATATTTCTTTAGAGAACTCTAATGACTCGTTGGATACTAGGTTTGGAACCTGGGACCAGTCGAGCTGTCATTACTGTGCTCTGTAGAAAGATGAATTATTTGACCTGGGGTTCAGCTGAGCAGGACTTGTCCTCAAGGGACAAGGAATTCTAAAAACTGTGACACTAACAATGAGACAAACCGAGAGAAAATGGTTGCTTCCTGCACTTTGGCCCCATCTACCAGTCTTTGTAAAGGGCAATATTTTAACACTAATGTTTCTCAGGTATATATACTCAGCCAGGCTAGGAAGGATGTGTATACATAAAAGGACTAGAGAGGAAGGTGGCCTGTCAGTGACTGTCATTCCTCCTACTGCCACACATGGATACTTTTAGAGGTAGAAGTGGTCTTTCACTATCACATCAGCAAAGGTGTGGGTCCCAAGATGTGGCAAATTGGGTGTTCAGAAAGCCAGTCACTCGTAGTTAAGTTTTTTTCCTTCTAAATTTGCTAGTGGAGGCCATTGGGAGTTGAAAAGTAGTCGAGCAGTAGAGGAACCTTAAAGATTCCTAGGAAAAGAAAAAGGATTCTCCACTGCACATGTGAATCTCTCCCATTTTCTTCCTTGGTGTTGCCTTCCCCATTAGATATTGAAAGCTCCATGCCCATGTCTCCACAGTCTGGTCAGTTATGAAGAGGAAAGAAGTAGCTTAGGCCAAAAGTCAGTGGTAGTGAAGTGACATGTAACCAAGTATTACATACACGTTTCTGATCCTGCCTGTCAGGCTCAGTGACTGCTCTTCAGTAATTCACTCACTTCTTCGTGCTTAAGATTGAATCTCTCACCAGAACTCGTTGGGGTTAGCACATGTTCTGTCTGGCCCTGTCCATGCCAATTGCATTTCCTGGTTAGACAGAACCTCACAGACATTTCACAGATAAGCAAGATACCTGGTTTTTCAAGCTTTCTGGAGGTATCATGGCAAGTTTTAGTTTTTTCCTCCTTTTCCTAAATGTCAAGAGACATTGGTTCTCATTCTATTTGAATAGCATTTGTCACTTTGCCATGAAATATAGCATGCTATGTTTATATGCTCTTAAATACTAACTTACAAAAACTCACAGGTTCTTCAGTTCTCCCTGAACTCCTGGCACTCGGACCTATGTGTAATCCCCCTTCAGTCCTGCTGTGTGTGAGGCGACCACACACACAGCTGTGAATTCTGCACTGCCTTTTGTTGTTGTTTTTCCATGAATACCTCTTGGAAAATGTTTCCAGTAGGTTACTTAACTTTATTTTGCTGCTAATTTGAGCATTAGCAGGTAATTCACAAGTCTGGAGGCCATTTTTGTTGAGGGTAGCTGGAATTTTAGACCCTTGAGATATCTAAGACTCGCCCAGCTTGTGGAAGTTGTCGTCGTGCTCCCTGACATTTCCTGAACACGTGTGTCTGCCCTGCGCCTGCCAGTCCTGTGGCGCCAGAGCAGCACTACTCTCCTCAGCCCAGTGACTGCCGATGCCCGACTGCCGAGGCTGTTCTCACTTCTGACCACATGTGGACAGTCGGTCTGTTTGGCACTGGTTTTCTGTATCACAAATGTGGGATCGCCAGTATCAGGAACTCAATGTTTGTCCAATTGGAACCTCATCTTTCTCTCGCAGGCAAACCACATTTGAGATCTGTATCTCTGCAAAGTGTTAGAATTATAGTTTGGCTACATAACAGGTTTTATGAACACCTTTTGGGTATTCATATATAATTATTTAAGCATGAATGGAAAATAGTTTAATTTTCACAGTGGTGAATATTTTTATTCTTGAGTGCTTCAGGAATGGATTTTCCACTTGGTGTAGTGTCTTAAAAAGCACACTACAAACTCCTTTAATTTTCCATGAGATCTAGAAATAAAATTTTAGTATCTATAAAATTGCTTATGAATTTAGTCCTCATTTCAGATTTAAATGGAAAAAATCAGGAAATATTATGGCATTGTCTAGGCATCTCTAAGCTGTTACATTTCTGCAATTAAGCAATGAAAAGTTTATCCCTGATCACCAGGTACAAACACTAAGCCACCGAGAAGGCTGTCTCACCCAGAAGTTTGCAGGTGCTCTTTGAGGTGTAAAATGTGGGAAATGGTTACTTGGTTCAGTTCAGGTCTTTGGTAGGTTATGGACTTTGTGTTGGTTGTGTTTTTTCCCCGGTGATATCCAGCGCAATGAGCATACGTGTGTTTTGGGTTGGAAATCACTTACTAAGGATGGTGAGCTTGGGTTTCTGGCCTCATCCGGTCACTCATATCCTGGTGAATGTAGAATAAACACCAACCACAGAGTTCGTCTCATGTTTGTCCACTTAAGAAACATTTCATTTGGATTTCTTTCCAAGTGAACACCCTAGGCACTGAGCTTACCACGTTCCCTAAGTCCCAGGCCTTGCCTTCATAATTCCTCCTCAGTGTGCGAGCACGGAGGGTGTTAGGCTCATGTCATGCAAGAATATCTCCTACCTTTTTGTATTTTCTTCCTAACCGTAGCCTAACAGAGGAATACTATGCTGGACCAATAGGAGTCTTTGTGTTTTGGTAAAGAGGCTGCCCTCAACTCTTGTAATCATTCTTTCATCATTTACTCATCTGTTCGCTCATTCTGACACATTGGTGGAGGGCCTGTTCTGCGAGTGAAGGCCAGTTGCAGGCGTCAGGAGTTTGCTGTGGCTGAGGAACCCTGGGAGTGCAGCTGATGGACCAGGTGCCAATGGCGCCTAAACGAACCCATTCATTGATTCAGCCAAGTCCTCTGGAGCAAGTGTGTTCTAGAAGCCAAAAGTGCCCTTCTTCACCTCCAGAGACACTCCTTCACGTCCACTTTTCCAGACAGCTGTTTCTATACTTAGGGCTTGAAAATGTGGTCACCCACGTTGGCATGAGATGGATGTGGGGATTTTGCGGGATGGAGGGCAGGATAGGAGGAAGTTTGAGTGAAAGATAGTCATCCCTCTATCATGAGAAACACAGGAATAGCATGTGAAGGATTGTAGTGGCAGCCTTTAGGAAAATGGAGCAGAGGAGAGCCTGTGAGCAAAGCCCATTTACATCAAATAAACATGTTTTCAAGCAGATTGACATCTGATGTCACTTTTCATTCTGATAAAATTACTGAGCAGCTGATGTTACTGTTTTCTAGAGTTATTGTCAGATGCAAAGATAGTGTTTCTGGATTGGAATTTTGAGATAGTATGCAAATGACAAGCACAGTTTCTATAAAACACATTCTGTGAGGTAGGTTGAACTTTGAATCATTTGGAATTGAAAAAGAGCAAAATTTGCTGACTAACTGGTTAACACAAAAGATAGCTGTTACTGTGCAGGCTGTCTGAGTTCATAAAGGGTGCATTGTTAAGCCTGCAGGAGTATTGTGGGGTAAATGCTATGCTTTTATTTTAGTTGAATAGTCAGTCTCACTGCCTTTGGCTCAGTGCCCAGAGGTGTGTCTTGCAGCTGCACATGGAGCCTGAGCAGCCATGCTTCACCCATGGGACACAGGACAGCTTTGCATGGCCTGTAGCTAACCCAGAAAGCATGCTCTTACTACCTATGCAAAGCAACTCATAGATAATGTCCACTACACTACATATGCTTTTTAAAAGGCAACTCTTAGATTATGGAGCTCTATTTTCAAATTTGTATTTATTCAATGTGGTTTAATCAGTGTAGAAGAGCATGAATGTGGCCTCCTGTTTTGCTTTGCACATGTTTCTCTTGGCCAACCTTTTTGATCATTGGCAAGATTGTGTAAAGTATTTGCAAACAGGAATGGGTTGGGGATGTTGAACACACTGGTTTATATACTATATTTAGCTTGAAGACTTTCATAAGGTATAGGAATGTTCTAAAAATAACCTGCCATTTTCTATAGATTTTAATTGTTTATATTCTCTAAGGTTCTACAAGAAGAGAATGTGGCTTCAAGTAGAGCTAACAGTTTAGAATGCTTTTTTAGAGACTTAGAGCTACTATTATGGAAAACAGTAGTCACCTGAAGACTCAGCTCGTGGGATTATGGTGGCATCGGAGGGTTAGTTCTAGATCCATCTCACATTTGTTTAACCTGGCACTTCCCCATTTGGAGGGAAGTGAGATCCATTATAAACTAGGGAGGCTTCTTCACATCTCACACAGACTGCCCCCGATTCTCTGAAGCCTCCTCTGAGATTTGGACACCCAGTGTTCAAGAGACTTGTCTAGGGAACTTTTAAACCCAGGCCCCTCCCCCTCGCACACTGTAGTCAGTGTGGTCCGGCCCAGGAATGACCACGTGAATTAAAGCTCCAGTGAATAGTGTGGAGTTGAGGAGCCCTGCTGAAAGCCAAGGGCGGAGTCCTGAATTTTGATAGAATGATGATTTCTTTGTAATAATTATAATAGCAAACCCTAGGCTGCCCCCAAACTTCTTGTTTAGCTCATTCTCTACTTGTCTAGAATGTAATTTCAGGAAGTATTTTTAAATTTAAAAATGAATGTGAAGCATTTTTATTTGGAACCTTTTGTAACCCTCATTGGTATTTTTTCATATAATTTTAATAAATCAGCTAATACTCATACAAAAGTTTGGCTGCATACATTACCGATGGAGGCCAGTGGGATGGAGCTTAATCTGGTGAGCTGAGTGTGTGCCAAGGACTCCAGAGTAGTCCCTATGCTCCTCAGGTGACTCATCTCACCATTGCTGCCCCTGAGAAAGAAACAATTAGTTCCCCTGGTGTTTGCATTTCATGGCACAAAGATAGAAAGCAGGTTGGCTAGCTCCCTAGAGAGGCGGGAGCAGTGAGGCCTGCTACCCTGGAGGAAGAGTGATGGGAGTTTCCTAGGTGCTACTTTGCCTGGGAGAGGCCAGGATGTCCCCTCTGCCTCTCACCGCTGGCTAAACTGAACTCCGGCCCATCACAGCACTGGTTTCTCCCGGGATGTTCGGCCTGCTGTCCTGGAAGCTGCCATCACAGACTCCTGAGATGGCTCGGCTCGTATTGTCCACACACACATGCTCAGTGCTGAATTTCCTTAGCCGTGCAGTCATGAGAAGGAGGGGTCTTCCTGTGGCCGGAGAAGTGTGTCATACCTTTTAAGTTATTTTAGAACAAGTGCATGAGATGTGCCACTGACTTCTGTTGTTTATCTGTGTGTCTTATTAGTCAAGGTGTATGCACTTTTGAGAAGCAGAATATACATTTTTATGTTTAAAAAGTTTTATTTCTGGAACAGCAGTTGATTATATTGCATATAGTTGGAATTAAGGGAAAAGTGGAAAATGTAACAAAATACAATAAATTTATTACACGATGCCCTTCAAGCCATATTCCTCTTTCTCCCCCTTGCCAAACTGCGTTTTTTGGTGTTGATTAACCTCAGAAATGAAACAGATATCGGTACCACACTGATGTGAAGAAAATGCCTTAAAATTGTACTGTTCAGTGAAGAAAGTAAGTTGCATGCAGTACTCTGTAAATTTTTAAAACAAAAAGTCACATCCATGCTTTTTAACTTTCACAGTCAAGGATTAGCATCCGTGTCTCCACTGGGTAACAACCAGGCTCCAGACACATTTAAACGAAAGTTTGATGTCATAAAAATACACAGGTTGAATAGTTAAGCAAATATATGCGGAACATTCTGTTTCCTCAGAATCTGAAAGGTTACTTCCAAATACCTGAGTGACCAGTACCTCCTGACAGGTTTCCTGGAGAAAGCTGGGCGTGATCCACAGGATGTACCTGGAGGCCTGTCCTGCCCAGCGCCCTCCTCACCCGGGCTGCTCTTTGCTCTCCTCTTGAGGAGTAGGGGGTGCTCTGGTTCCCTTTTTGCAGCCCTGTGCCAGTTACCTCATAGATAACCTGTCTCCGTGCGCTGGGGCTACCTCGTGGAAGGAACCGTCTAGATTCAGTCTTGATTTGGTCTGGTCTTCACCATGCCTCCCATCCCGGACAACGTTCTCTATTCAGGGAGAGAGAGAGCCACCTCTCCCAGAGCTCGCTCTGGGTTTGCATCCTGCCCCGTGACCCTCGGCCTAGCGCCCTCTTCAGAGATGGGGCATTCTTGGCTGACAACTTCATTTTTCCTAAAGAAAGTAGGGAGGACTGGGTGAAGCCAGCATTGCTGTCTGAACCTCTGCAGGGCAGGCACGTCCAATTCCTGGGCCTCAGGGACGATGTTGGGTGTTGGCCTCATTCCTTCAGAGAGGTCCTGGCCGGGAGTGGAGAGTGGGGGGTGCCCTTTTACTGTCCCACTCAGTGGAAGGCCAGGCTCTTCATTTAGCATGCCCTTGTGCCCAAATGCGGGTCTGACTACACCCAGAGGCACATTCTTACATTTCAGCGCTCCTGCTCTGCCATTCCCTGTCCCCTTCAAGGCATTGCCATCCCAGCCCACTTCCCGGGTCACCCAAAGGCCTGTCCCTGAGATGCCGGTGGGGCGGACACACTCCCTCATCTCCTTGGTGTCTTTACTCAATGCCAGTCTCAAGCCCTTCCTGGAGCACACTTGTAAACATTATGACCCCCTTTCCTTTCCCTCCCTTTCTCTTCCTGCCACTTCTCACCACCTGCCACAGCATATGTGCACATATGTGCAACATACAGCACACATGCCCATCATAGCCATCCCTTGGTATTGGAGGATTGAATCCGGGACCTCTATGATACCACAATTGCAGATGCTCAAATCCCTTATATGAAATGACATAGTATTTGCATGCAATCTACATACATGCTCCCATGTACTTTAAATCATCTCTAGATAACTTATAATTCCTAATACAAACAATGCTGTATAGCTAGTTGTTTGCTGTATTGTTTAGGGAATAGTCACATTTTTGATCCACTGGTTGGTTGAAACCACATATGTGGAACGCATGGATGCCAAAGGCCAGCAAGGGGATGGCATGCCCATAGGAGGGTGGGTGTTCGCCTCTTCTGTTCCCTGCTCTTTTCCCAGCACCTGGGAGAGTGCAAGGCACATGGTAGTTGCTTAGTCAACATTTACCACCTGGATTAATGAATTTTCTTTCAATATGTTTTTATTGATTTCAGAGAGGAAGGGAGAGAGAGAGAGAGAGAAAGATCAATGATGAGAGACTCATTAATAAGCTACTTTCTACATGCCTCCAACTGGGAATGAAGCCCACAATGCAGGCATGTGCTCTGATGAATCGAACTGTGATCTCCTGGTTCATAGGTCAATGCTCAATCGCTGAGCCACAGCAGCTGAGCTGGGTTCATGTATTTGCTTGGGTCATCACTTGACTGTTCTGAATGTGCCGTCCTGTCGAAGAGAGGAAGACTACCTGCACTGTAGGATGTGGCCATTCCATGCTCAGCATAGGTCAGGAGGTGCAGGGCTGGCAGAGGCCTCATCTAGAGGGATCTTTATGACCAACTGCATTTGTCTTGAGCAAATGAGAAACCAGGAAACATTTTAATTATTATTGTTTGTGTTTTATTGTTAATCCTCACTCAAGGATATTTTCCCATGATTTCTAGAAAGAGTGGAAGAGAGGGGGAGAGACAGAGAGAAACATCGATGTGAGAGACACATCAATTGGTTGCCTCCCACTGGGAATCAAGCCTGCAACCAAGGTACGTGCCCCCGACCTGCAATCAAACTTGTGACCTTTCAGTGTGTGGGTCAATGCTCTAACCACTGAGTAGCCTGCCAGGTGGCATTTCAATTTTGGAGAGAGTGAAGATCCAATTTGTATCTTAGCACCATCACCATGGCAACGATGTGGGGCCACTGGGTCCCTGCAAGGAGCTTGTTGTGGGAGCGTGGGGCCATCTATGGAAGGGCTGAGGCAGCGTTGGGTGGACAGAAGAAGGAGCTTCTGGAGGGTGGCGTGCTCGGGTCCCGGGGAGGCTGCTGCATTCAAATTCTGGTCCCGTGACTTCCCAGGGGACAACTGTGGGCAGGTCCTGACTTCTCTGCATCTCCTTCCTCTCCTGCAAATGTGGCTAATAGTATGCATGTGGTCATTGGCAGCTTGACGGAGGTGCTGGTTGCTTACATTTAACTTAATTACAAGTGCATTTGGTTTTATCTATTATCTTGTTTCTTTTTGCTATGTGGCCCTCCTGTTTTTATGCCTTTTTCTCTCCTTTCTAGCCTTTCTTCTATATCAAACATTTTAAAAATTCCAGTTTCTCATTTCTGTTAGCTTGTTTGTTATACAATCTTTTACTCTTTATCTCATGGTTACTGTTGTGATTTCAATATGAGTTCCTGATTTATGAGAATAAGAGAAATGAGATTTCACCTCTCTACACCTTAGGACACTTAAATCCCATTTCCCCCTTTCCACTGTTTGCTGTCCTCCCTCCTTCCTTCCTTTTTCTCTTTCTTAATATCTTTTTACTGGAGGGCTGGTGCACAAAAATTCGTGCACTCTGGGGTGAGGGAGGGTCCCTCACCTGGCCTGTGCCCTCTTGTAGTCTGGGACCCTTCTGGGGATGTCCACCGGCTGGCTTAGGCCTGCTCCCGGGAGGATCAGGCCTGAGCTGGTAGTGAGACATCCCTCTGGCAGCCCAGAAGCCCTCGGGGGATGTCTAACTAATGGCTTAGACCTGCTGGGAGTGGGGCCTAAGCCGTTAGTCAAACATCCTTAGTGCTGCCGCCACCAACGCTGTGCTGGCCAGCCATGAGCTGGCTTCTGGCTGAGCAGTGCTCCCCCTGTGGAAATGCACCAAGGGGAGCTCCTGCATTGAACATCTGCCCCCTGGTGGTCAGTGTGTCATAGCAACCATTCATTCCTGGTCTTTCTGCTATTAGGGTCAATTTGCATATTACCCTTTTATTATATAGGATTGATTTCAGAGTTCAGGAAGGGAGAGGTAGAGAGGGATAGAAACATCAACGGTAAGAGAGAATCATTGGAGTTGGACCTGGGAGGCGGCAAAGCCTACTTATCTATGAAATGCAGTTAATTCATCAGCAGGGTGACCCTTCTATTATTTAAAGATGTAAAAAATGCTGGAGACTTGAGAAAAAGGATGATGGAAGGTGCTATTAATAGTTCATTGATAAACCCTACAGTGATTATTGATCCATTTCTGATGCTGTGGCAGCAAACAAAGCTGTTCAGGTCTACAAACTAGAAAAAATGAAGACAAGAATTCTATCTACTGAAATTATTTTCAACCTATTCCCAAATAATATTTCAGAGGCTTTGAAAAAAATTCAATATCTCAGCAAACTGTTTACATTGAAGATGGAGAAAAACAAATAAAGAAGACCTAATAGCTAAGGTAGAAGGTCAGCAAGTTTCCCTGAAAAATCTTCCTGAAATAACAAATATTACAGAAGTCAAAAAGATATATAAATTATCTTCACAATAATATCACAAAAGATGTTTTGTGAAATGACAGAAGCATTAAAAATATTCAGCATTTATAAAAAAAGAAGAGAGAAGAGAGAGAGAATCATTGATTGGCTGCCTCCTGCATGCCACCTACTACTGGGGATTCAGCCTGAAACTCAGGCATGTGCCCTTACCTGGAATCAAACTGTGACCTTCTGGTTCATAGGTCAATGGCTCAACCACTGAGCACCACTGGCTGGGCTGCTATTGTGCTTTCTAAGCCTATGTACACTGAGTGGCCGGATTACTATGATCTCTGACAAAAATTTTTGTTTTAAAAATTTACAGGGAACTGCATGCAACTTACTTTCTTGTGTGTGTGTGTGTGTGTGTGTGTGTGTGTGTGTGTGTGTATTGTAGATGCCTGGTGCATGAATTTGTGCATGGGTGGGGTCTGGCCAGACTGGCCACGGGGACAGAACATGGGCGGTTGGCAGGCCTGCCTGCTGGTTGAACTCCTGGTCGAGGGGACAATTTGCATATTAGCCTTTTATTATATAGGCTATACACTAACTGGCCAGATTATTATGCGTTTAGAGATCATAATAATCTGGCCACTCAGTGTATATTGGCCATATGTAGCTACAGAATCCTATAACTAACATTATTATTAATGCTGGGGGTCAGTATACACTTAGATTTGTCAATGCTCACGTCCTATTGCTCTCACGCCTTCCTGTGTTTCAGTGTTTCTTCTGTGATTATTTGCCTTCTGCCTAAAGAATTCCCTTGCTTGTTTCTTTGTGAAGCCTGCCTACTCCCTTTCATTTGACTTGAAAGTCCTTATATTGCCTTTACTTTGAGGGGTATTTTCACTGAGAATAGAATTCCAGCTGGAAGTTATGTTCTTTCCTTCTCACTCCACGTCTTCTGCCTTTTATTATTTCTGTAGATAAATCAGCAGTTAGTCTTTCAGCTGTTTCTTTGGAAGTGTCTTTTTTTCCTAAATGCTTGGAAGATGTCATTCTTTGTTGTCCATCAGTTTTGTTATGATGGGCCTACCTGTGGGCTTTTTGTTTGTTTTTATCCTGTATCTCATGAGTGTGTTTGGGAACTTTTCAGGCAGTATCTCTAAATATTGCTTTGTTCTCCCAGCCTCTTCTAGGACTTGGTAAATGGCATCACCATCCATCTACCTCAGCTTCTCCGTCCAGAATCCAGGGGTCCACCACTCATCCCCTTCCTGACACCTGAGCCATTTGCAGGCTCTGCCCAGCTCTACTTTCACAGTCATGTTCTCATCTGCCCACTCCTCTTTCTCTCCCCAGATAACGCCTGAGTCCAAGTCATCACAGTCTCCACAGGGCTCCTGTGTTGTTCTTCCTCTACTCCAGACACAGAAGCCACCTCAGAGTGTGTGGACCACAGGCTCTTGGCACGTGCTGTTTCCTCTGCTGGGAATGCTCTTACCCCACAACCTCATATGGCAAGTCCTTCCTGTCTCAGTGGATCTGGGGCAGTCCTCTATTGGCCACCACATCCAGTGCCGGCTTTCCCCCTGCAGTCACTCTTCGTCTCATTACCAATTTATTTCCACAGACCTCAGTCTCTGAAGTTCTTACTTCTCTCTTCATGTATTCACCCCGTTTCCCCACTGCAGGCAGTGCCATTCGGGCAGTCTTGTCTTTGCTCTGTTCCTTGTGTCATTTGGAGGCTTTCAGCCCGACAGGGGTGGCAGGTCTCCAACATGAATCTGTTTGTTTTCTCACAGTGCAGCTCCAATATCCTCACTGTCTTAAGGGAGGGGAGGGACTTCATAGTCAACATTCACAGCTGCATTTAGTAACATGGTTACTAAGGGGGAAAATTGGTGAAGTCCAGTAAAGACTAGTTTTCCCCACAGAGGCAGGCCTGTTTCTTGCTCAGATTCCACATTCCACTTCGTTGTCACGTCTCCTCAGTCCCCGGAACCTGACAGCTCTGTCTGCCATGACTGTGGGGACTGGGAAGAATCTGGGCCAGCTGTCATACAGGAGGTCCTGTCGTTGGGGCTTGTCTCGTGCATGTCTCGTGGGTGTGGGGGCTCCGGGGCCCGCGGCTGGGCTGAGGCCCTCAGAGTCTGGCCCTGTGCGTGTGGCCGGGTCCCACACAGCGCCACCTGGTGCCGGCCGAGGGAGGCGGTCCTGCCATGGGCCCTGGTGCCTGTGAAGCAGCCAGGAAGCGCCCGCTGCCTTGATGAATGAACTAATGAGCAGCAGCTTGGAAGGACCTTCACGAGAGAAACCAATACCAGTAATTAGCTGGTACCTGGTCAGTCAGTCATTTATAATGTACGCCGTCCGCTTCTGGGAAAAGAATGGAAGCAGCTTGCAATGAAAACTCGGATGGTTCCAATGAAGACAAACAGATCTTCATCAGCTTCCAGCCAGGGACAGCACTGCGCCGCCACCCTCCTGCTCATTGGGGCGCAGGGAAGGAGTGCCTGTGCCAGTCCGGGCTCCTCAGTGACAGTGCAGGCGGGGCAAAAGAGGGGCGCTGCTTCCCAGCTGACTGATACTCCTGGTCCCCCACCGCCTTCCCCAGAGCTGGATGTCGAGCTGCCAGCTTTGGCTTCGCCCTGGCCCTGTGGGTGGGCAGAACCTGTCTGTGCCGCAGCTGGGCCATGTCTGCAATGCACTGTTCCCTCCCACCTCCGTGCAGGGGAAGTGGCTGTGGCCATAGCTGGGTGACCAACTGACCAGTGATTGTGGAGCTATGAGCCCGAGAAGATATTGGCCAGAGAGTGGTAAAAGGACTCTCCCCTCATTCAATTTCCCTGAACCCCATTTGTAGGGCCAGTGGGAGGATTGAGGTAAGGATCAATGAGTGTAGAACAGCAGGGTGGTCCTGAGCTTAGTGCTGCCTGCAGGGGTGGAGTGAGGGTCCACTGTCAATCCCTGGGAGGAAGCCGATTGCAGAGGAGGTCATAAGGGAAGGAGGAGGGAACAGCTACTGTTGTAATGTACCCTGAATCTCAACCAAAAGTTGAATTATGGAGTTATTTATTATAGGCCAGAGGCTTACGAGGGGGCAATCAGAACTCCAAATCTCACAGCCCCGAAATGCTTGCCACATCTGGCTTATATGCAGAATATCACAAAGGTATTGAGTACATCTTTGGGTTTAGAATGAGGACCTGGTTTGCACAAAGCAGTTACAGAAGTGAAATCGAGCCAGTTATCTATAAAGATTAAGTATAGTTTAGGGTCTACAGATCACTGAATCAACAGAAACACATTATCTGGAACCACTGAGGCAATCATCATATATAATAAAGAGGGAATATGCAAATTGACCATCACTTTGTCACAAAGATGGCTGCACCCACAGCTGAGGCCAAGTTCCTATAAGGAGCCTTAACGAGCAATCACCAGGGACCTGAGGTTATGCCTTCCCCTGCCCCCATGGAACTTGACAGGGGACCTCAGTCTGTGCCCCCACCCAGCAGAGCTTGACGGGTGACCTCAAGGTGCACCCCCAGTGCTGGGTTGGGAGAACTCAGGCCATGTCCTGGCCTAGCGGGGCTTGACAGGGGACCTCAGGCCATGCTCCCCACCCAGAGAGGCTTGACATGGGATCTCAGGCCATGTTCCTCACCTGGCGAGTCTTGCCAGAGGACCTCAAGACATGCCCCCTGCTCTGGTCTGGGATGGGGGACCTCAGGCCATACCCCCCATCCTGGCGCTGGGCCAGGGGACCTGAGGATACGCCCCCCTCTCCGGCAGGGCTTGACAAGGGTGGGACTGGCTGGGTCTGGATCTAGCCCAATGTGGGGATGAGGGGAAAGGTAGTCGGGGATGGGGGGGAGGCCGGATCTGGGTCTCACACTATTTTGAGGTGCATGTGGGTAGGTGGGGACTTGACTCTGGGTCCCATGGTGAGCCCTGGACTCTGACAAGAAGAAGGTTTTCATATACATTTTATTAATTTTCTTTCATCTCTGACACTTCTATTATAGAGAAAGGGCAAATAGCAATATTAAATTATTTCCTCTAATTAATCCCCCTTTAATGTGCACGAATTTCATGTACCAGGTCACTAGTTTAGAAATAATTGTGCTGTCCTGGTCCTGAGATCACTGAGTCAGCCAGAACGCATTATCTGTAGCTACTAAGGCAATTTAGGGTAATTGTGCTGTCCTGGTTCCCAGGTACAGAAGAATGTGCTTCAATAACCAGTAAGATCACAATCAATGGGATAGTCAAACCACCATCCATGGAGTATTCAATCGATTGGGATAGCATACATAAGTTCAGAAAAATCAAAATAGCTTTTCTATTGTTTTAGCAAGCAAATAAGTACAGAAGCCAAATAGCAGAGTTAAAGTTAAAACTGCAGTTTCTACCTGAGATGATTGCTACCATACTTCATTCCCCACTGGTTTTATGTACATGAGTCAAATCATGGACTCATCCTTATTAGTTAGAAGATTGTACTGCTCCCGAACTACAAGTAGTTTGACTGCATTAATTTTTCTAAACTGCCTGCTTGGCACATTTAGTTTTCTATTTACTCACCCCATTTCTTTTAAGGGCATTCTCTGTTCTGTTCCTGCTCTCCTGTCCCCTAGCACATCTAGCCCTACTTGGCCCTGGACTTTCTCACTGGCTAGCAAAAATGTTCTTACAGTTACCAAGGCCCCTAGTATCATGGTTCCTGTCCCACTGAGGCAATCATTATATATAATAAAGAGGGAATATGCAAATTAACCATCACTTTGTCACAAAGATGGCTGCACCCACAGCTGAGGCCAACTTCCTATAAGGAGCCTTAACGAGCAATCATCAGGGACCTGAGGTTATGCCTTCCCCTGCCCCCCCCCCCCGAGCTTGACAGGGGACCTCAGGCCGCACTCCCACCCAGCCCCAGTGCCAGGCCAGGGGACCTAAGACCATTACCTGCCCGTCCCCCGGCCGGGCCCCCCCCCAGTCAGTACTGTCCTCACTGAAGCCCAGATCTCCTTCTGCAGGTGTCGAGCCTCCTTCTGGCCTGTGTGTAGCTCAGGATAGGGATCTCATGGGTGAGGCCGCTGGCTACTGGGATCCCAGCCATTTCCTGGTGCTGAAGCTGGGAGTGGTGTAGCTCGATCTAGGTGCCATGTACTTTAAGAGCTGTGGGCGTGCTCAGGATGTAAAGGTCCCTCTGGTTTTGGGGCGGCTTCCTTGGCAGCTTGGTCAATGACTCTGGGAAGCCAGGTGGCCTCTAATAAGGCTAAGCCCTATTTTTAATGTCCTTTCCAGTGGAAGTTGGTAACCCTCTTTCCCCGTGGATGGCACTGTGTCCCTATTGGAAGGCCTGGATCAAGGCCAAAAGTTTAGCGTTTTGTACTGATGTCCCCCTGTTCGAAGACTGTGCCCAAATGGTGTGGTTCAGGGTGACTACCACTGCCCCTGTATATCGGATGCCATCCTGAACATAACTGCTCCCATCCGTGAACAGTACCTCGTCTGGTGATGATAGTGGGACATCTGTCAGGTCTGGGTGAGCTGTTTGTACTGTGTCTGTTACCTCTATGCAGTCATGAATGGGTTCCTCTGGATCATCATATGGGAGCAGGCTGGCAGGGTTGATGGCCAGTGTATTATGGACCTGGATGTTGGGCTGGTCCAGGAGAAGAGCTTAGCACTGGGTGTTCCTGGTGTTTGACATCCATCTCTCTGGAGCACCTCGAAGGAGGGCCTCCACAGCATGGGGTGTTGTCAGGGCTAGTTCCTGGCCCAGAGTCAGCTTCTCTGCCTCCTTCACCAGCAATGCTGTGGCAGCCACTGCCCAGAGGCACGCTGGCCACCCTGCTGCCACGGGTTCTAGTCTCTTAGACAGATAGGCAACAGTCTTTTCCAGGGATCTAGAGTCTGAGTGAGAACCCCTTTGGCAATGCCCCTTACCTCACTCACGTAGAGGCGGAAGGGCTTCGTGATGTCTGGCGAGGCTAGGGCAGGTGCTGAGGCTAGAGCCTTGTTTAGCTCCTCAAAGGCCTGTTGTTCCACTTTGGTCCAGTTCAGTGGCTGCATTCCCCCCAGCACTTGAGTATAGAAGGTTTAGCAATCTCTGTGAACCCTGGTATCCACAGGCGACAGTATCCAACTGCCCCTAGGAACTCCCAAACCTGCTTCTTGGTTGTAGGCACGGGGATTTGTAAGATTGTCTCTATTCGACTGAGGGAGAGGGTCCATCTACCTTTGCTAATGTTGTACCCCACGTATGTGATGTCAGAGGAGCATAACTGTGCCTTCTTGGCTGACACCCCGTAGCCTAATGCTTGTAAAGTGCTTAACAGGCCCTCAGTGGCTTGGCAATTTTCTTCAGTATCTGCTGCCAGCAGAAGATCATCTACATACTGGAGCAGGGTACATTCTGTATGCTCCTGCCTAAAGGCAAATAGATCCAAGCTCAAGGCTTCACCAAAAAGAGTGGGAGAGTTTTTGAAACCTTGAGGCAGTCTAGTCCAGGTTAATCCACCTTCTGGGTCATTCTACTCGAATGCAAAGATGGGCTGGCTACTGGGGCCAGGGGTATGGTGAAGAAGGCATCCTATAGATCGAAGACCATATAGAATTGTGTCTCTGGAGGCAGAAGACTTAGCAGGATATAAGGTTCGGGACCGGGGGATGTATAGTCTCAACCCTCTTGTTCACCTCCCTTAGGTTTTGTACTGGCCTGAAGTCTTTAGTCCCAGGCTTTAAAACTGGAAGCTAGGAGGTATTCCAGGGGGACACACGGGGAATCGAAATTCCTGCTTCCCGCAGCCAGCAAATGTGTTTAGCAATTTCCTCCTTTGCTTCTAAACTCAGGGGGTATTGCCTTACCGGGGCTGAAGTGGTGGTGGCTTGCAATTGGATTACTACAGAAGCTTGATGACTCGCCAACCCTGGGGCTTGTTTTCTTCCCACACCATGGGACAGAAATGCTGTAATTCCTCCAAGTGGGTGAAGAGCTTATGCTCTTCGCCCGGCGCCGCTTTTTCCATTTCCTACAAGAGATATTCCTCTAAGAGAGGACAGGCTAAAAGAATACAGGCAGGGGAGGATAGGACCAGACCTGGGTTCCTTGGATCTACCATGAGGTGTGCTCTGTCCCCCTCAAAGAATAAGATGGCTTGTAGGAGGTCACATCCAAAAAAGGGGTATGGGCATTCTGGCATGACCAGAAATAAATGTGTTACTGTGTTCCTTCTGAGGTCCACAGTCCTTTTTTTAAAAAATATATTTTATTGATTTTTTACAGAGAGGAAGGGAGAGAGAGATAGAAAGTCAGAAACATCAATGAGAGAGAGACATCGATCAGCCACCTCTTGCACGCCCCACAGTGGAGATGTGCCCGCAAGCAAGGTACATGCGCCCGACCGGAATCGAACCTGGGACCCTTCAGTCCGCAAGCCGACGCTCTATCCACTGAGCCAAACCGGTCTTGGCCATAGTCTTTTTTGATGTCTAAGGAAAACAGGCAGTTTGTCCGGTGGCTCCCTGGACATCGGCTCTTAGAGGTAAGGGTCAAATTGGCTCTGTCAAGACTGAATAGTAGAGTAACAGGTTTGCCCCCTACTGTAAGGCTACCCTGGGCTCCTGGGGGCTTAATGGAAAGGAGCCCCGGCCCCCCGTCTGTCCCCTTCCTCTAAGTTAAAGGTCCTTGGAGTCTGAGTCTTCCCTTTTGCTTTCCTAGCTAATCTGCCAGGACATTTCCTCTTCCAATGCCCCTGCTTCCTACAATAGGCATACTAATTCCTTCCTATTTGCTGCTGGCCTTTTCTTTCTTTTTTCCGTTTCTCCTTGACTGCAGGACTTGTCTCTCCACCGGGGTGTCCCTATTGTTAGGCTTTCTGGGCTGCCTCTACCTGCTGTGACAGATTCATTCCTTTAAATCCTTCTAATTTTTGAAGTTTCTTTTTCTAGCTGCCGCCTTTAAGCCCCCCAACAGAACATGTTGAAAAGTGTCCAAGGAGTCACCAGGGCGTTCCTGTGTCTCATTGGGGCACAGGGAGTGGGAATTTCCCTCCTCATTGCTGCCTCCAGCTAGTCAAAACAACCCCTGGGGGAGGGGGATGAGAGGCAGTTATAACCCTGCAAGTTGAGGGCTGGGGGGAGGGAGGATGGGCAGCAGGTGGGTGGAGGCAGGGAGCTCCTCGTAGGTCCCCAGGTGGCGAATGGAGGTGCTCCCACTGAGGGAGAAGGAGTTTTCATCTGGCAGACCTTCCCTCTCTGTTCCTTTCGGAAAAGGCACTTGCCTCCTGTCAGCGAAGGTGGTGTGGGGAGAACCAGTGATCCTTACCCTGCAATCAGACTCCCTGACCTCTCTGAAAAGCCCCTCTGCTTGAGTGTGTTTCCATTAAAAAGTGCTGATTTTAAAAACTAATAACTTAAGAGCTGCCACACCCACAAAAGGGCCAAATGGCCCACAAAACATTCTCCTTTCCTTCTGAAGGTTTTACAGTGTATTGTAATCATTAACCATATTGAACTTAAATGGCCAATTGAGACAAACAGTTCTGGACTGTTCCTCCACCACTGATTAAGACTGGATGACGGCAGGTGTCAGAAATAAGATTCATTTAGTTTTCTGAGCTTTCTGGGCAGACGTGGTGACTTTGCCAGCTCCGGCTTCCTTCTTATATATAAATAGTTAACTTTAGAATTTGGTCCCTGCTTTAAACCTCTCTGGACCACAATTGTTACAACTTTATACCTTCAAATTAATAAACATGGACAGGAATTTTATTAGTTAGGCGGGCCAATTCCCCCTCTGACAGAGAACAAGCACCCCTGGGAAAAAGAAATCCCAATGGCCACTGGGGTGGTTTGCTATCTGTCAGAATACTCAGACTTAGATAAATTAAATGTGGTTTTTTTTTCTTCTCACAGACTTCCACACTTACATGAGCAAATAATTATACCCAGGCAGACAGACAAATATCAAACAAACATCTGTACTTACACCCTTTCAGCGAACAAGTACTCGTACAGTCTTGGGATCTGAGCAGATAACAGGAACCCTGTCCAAGTCCTCTGATGGGGGCCTAATAAGAACAGACGTGGGGGCCTCCCTTTCCCACCACCCAGGACAGGAGTCTCCACCCATGTTTCAGCAAAACAGAAATGGCTCCCATATTGGACAAAGGAAAAGAGACTAATAGATGTGAAAAACAGATAAATGCCCCATCACACAACCTAGGGAATTTCTCAGGAACTCGGTCCTTCTCCCATAATGAGGGCGGGACCAGGAGGGGCGGGCAGGGAGACTGAGGGCTCAGGAAGCGAAGGGGCGTGCAAACACCACCTCCGCCGTGGCTGGCTCTACTGACACCACCACAGGCCAGTGGGCGGGACCCGTGTGTGTGAAGGAAAAAAAAGTTAAAACAACCCCTGGAGTCCTCCAGGGACTGTGAGGGGAAAGTCATCCTGGATTCCGGTGTTGACCTGGAAAAAGAGTGCTTAATCTGGGAGGGACAGGATACGCATAGAGGGTTATTTCAGGAGAGGTAAAAGCCTGCAAGGAACCTTGATAAAAAAGGATTAATAATCCAGTCAGACAGTCAAAGATTAAACAGGAAGGGAAGAACCACTCAATGTCCTCCAAGAAGATTTCAGCAAATGGAAAAAATCAGCAAATAAGACACATAGGGCCCACAAACAAAAACCAAAAACCAAAAACCAAAAATGACCTCTGACATCTCAGGGCACTTCAAGGATAGGGAAGTTCCGGCTGTGGCCAGCCCTTCCCGCAATCTCCAGATGACCAATCCCTCCAAAAAGAAAATAAAACTCACCGCCAGGAGGGTTTCCAGATGACTCTGAGTCAAATTTTTAGGGATGTGCCAACGTCCCCTGTACGCTCGCTGGATCCGAAAGGAAGTTAGTTCTCCAGGGCCCTGGAACTTCTCAGAGTGCACACCCACCAGAGACCCCTCAGTCTCCATGACCTGCCCAGGGGAGATTAGCCTCCTTTGGTATCTGGACCAGCACCCCCTAGTGGCGGATCTCGCTGAGGCCTCCAAATGTTGTAGTGTACCCCAAATCTCAAAGGATGCCTCAATCAAGAAGCTGAGTTATGGAGTCATTTATTAAAGGCCGGCAGTTTATGAGGGGGCAATCAGCACTCCAAATCTCACAGACCCAAAATGCTTGCCACATCTGGCTTATATAAGCAGAATATCACAAAGGTATTGATTACATCTTTGGGTTTGGAATGAGGAACCTGGTTTGCACAAAGCAGTTACAGAAGTGAAATCGAGCCAGTTAGTTATTTATAAAGATTAATTATAGTTTTGGGTCTATAGATCACTGAATCAACAGAAACACATTATCTGGAGCCACTGAGGCAATTGTGCTGTCCTGGTCTTGGGACCACTGAGTAAACTGGAATGCATTATCTGTAGCTACTGAGACAATTTAGGGTAAATGTGCTGTCCTGGTTCCCAGGTACAGAAGAATGTGCTTCAAAAACCAGTAAGATCATAATCAATGGGATAGTCAAACCACCATCCATGGAGTATTCAATCGATTGGGATAGCATACATAAGTTCAGAAAAATCAAAATAACTTTTCTATTGTTTTAGCAAGCAAATAAGTACAGAAGCCAAATAGCAGGGTTAAAGTTAAAGCTAAAACTGCAGTTTCTACCTGAGATGATTGCTACCATGCTTCACTACAATATAGTAGGGTTTTCAAAGATGGAAGATGATATCTCCACACACTCTGTCTAACTGCTACTGAGGTCAGTTAGATGACAAACAATCTAATGATCAAACATGGTATTTCCTTCCCCTCTGGTCTCCCAACCCATCAACTCGGAGAATCTATACTAATAAAAGGATAATATGCTAATCAGACAGGGTGACCAGTCATCTTCTGGACATCCGACTTTCTTCTGGACAAAGCCATAGTGATGGGGGCCAAGGCAGAGCAGGTTGGCAGGGGAGGGCAGTTGGGGGTTATCAGACTGGCAGGGCAGTTGGGAGCCATCAGGCTGGCAGAGAAGGGCATTGGGGCCATCAGGCTGGCAGGGGATCGGTTAGATGGTGATCATGCTGGCAGAGGCAGTTAGGGGCGATCAGACTGGCAAACAGGCAAGTGGTTAGGAGCCAGTGATCCCAGACTGTGAGAGGGATGTCAGACTGGAGATGTCCTAGATTAGAGAGGGTGCAGGGATGTCCTAGATTGGAGAAGGTGCAGGCCAGGCTGAGGGACACCCCTCCCCCCATGCACAAATTTCATGCACTGGGCCTCTAGTCCTGTATAATATAAACCTTATATGCTAAGTGTCGACTATTGGACAGTTTGACCATTCAATCAGTAGCTATTATGCACACTGACCACTAGGAGCCAGATGCTCAATGCACAGGCATGGAAACATGGAACAGACAGATGAATGTCAGAGGGAAGCAGGGAGTGAGAAAGGTGGGAAGAGATCAACCAAAGATCTTATATACATAATAGAGGCCCAGTGCATGGATTCATGCATCAGTGGGGTCTCTCAGCCTGTCCTATGCTCTCTCACAATCCGGGACTCTTCAGGGGATGTCTGACTGCCCGTTTCAGCCCGATTCCGCAGGCCAGGCCCAGGGACCACACTAGTTGTTAATGAAGCTGACTCTTGGTTACTGGCATTGACCTGTTTTTACCTCATTTATGAGAAAAGTCTTCAGACACATGAAGAAATTCATCAGAGAGGAGGGACAGCCGAGGAGTTGGAGCAGATCTGGCATGTGAAGCCAATCACTGCAGTGAGATTTAAAGGGATAAGGCAGAGAAATAGCAAAAGTGTGTGCTTTGCAAGGAGATTACCAGCGAAGCCCGAGGCATCTTTGGAGATAC
Source organism: Lasiurus cinereus (assembly GCA_011751065.1). Classification (NCBI taxonomy): domain Eukaryota; kingdom Metazoa; phylum Chordata; class Mammalia; order Chiroptera; family Vespertilionidae; genus Lasiurus; species Lasiurus cinereus. The sequence goes on from JAAGEH010000024.1 coordinate 5,330,687, forward strand.
AAAACATGATTGAAAAAATATTGGATCTCATAGATGAGTGAATTAAAAAGTCTTTTATCTAGAAACTTCTCAAACACCCCCACCCCCATGCACAGAGCAGCCAGCTCCCTCCTAATCTTCTAATCCTCTCCTAATCTATTTTTTATCTTTATGAATTTGCTTATTCTAGATATTTTATATAAATGGAATCAGATAATATATGTACCTTTTGTGTTGGCTTTTTTTTCACCTAGTGTAATGTTTTCAAGGTCCATCCCTCTTATAGCATGAATTGGTACTTGATTTCTTTTTATGACTGGAATATTCCATTTTGTTGTCCATTCATTGGTTGATGGACATGTGAGTTGTTACCTGGGATGATCTTCTTAACAATTGTGCTAACTCATCCTACATGAAGGTCCAGGCCGGTGTAGGGTCACACTATGAACACAGACCGGAGTACCCGGTGCCAAAAGTGCCAGGGCATGTGTAGAAATAGGCTTGAAGTACCCAGACTCAGTAGTTACCATGCCAGAGGAATGCCTAAACCTATCTTCTCTTTAGAGAGAATGATATGTAAGCTTGTTGTAAAAGAGACAACCTGGCCCGATGTCCTAGCGCTTTCCACCGGGCCTGCAGGGAACACGGCCGCAGGAAGTGACAGCCATCCTCTGACATTGTCACTGCCGTTCCATGTCTCGAGACAAGGACACTGAAATACAGAGGTCATAGGCTTCATGTGCCAACTCGAGCAGCAGGGGAGAGTGCAGTGCCACCCCAAAGGAACAGACAGAAGCCAGACTTACAGACTGACCAGGCTCGTCAGTAGTGTCCTCACACAGAGCTGGCTTGTCATGGGGAGCTTGAACAGTAGCAACGAGAAAATGGACAACGTGCTTGGAACCAAAAGACCAAGACTTGAGTCCCAACACTGGTCCTTCTTAGCTGTAAAACCTCAGATGCGACATGTATGGCCTCAAAGAATCACAAAGCATAAGATGTTACCACCATCTGCTAGAAGAGCCCGTCACATTGGTTTGACTTACAGATGAGATGAGATGCTACCACCAACTGCTAGAATTCTCACTTTGTTACCATTTTTCTTTGGTCTCTCTCTCTCTCTCTTTTTAAATTCTCACCTGAGGGTATTTTTCCATTGACTTTTAGAGAAAGTGGAAGAGAGAGGGAAATATTGAATGGGAGGGAAAACACGTAGATTAATTGCCTCTTGCACGAACCCGACCAGGGTCCAGGCCAGGGAGGAGCCTGCAACAGAGGCAAATGCCCTTGACTAGAATCAAACCGGGGACCCTTTGGTCCACAAGCTGATGCTCTATCCCCTGAGCCAAACCGGCTAGGGCTTATCTGGTCTCTTGAAAGATGGAATTGGTTTTATTTTTTTCCTAGTAAGATAATTCTCATAAAGAATCTTGTGTGTTTTGAGAGCTTGCTTATTTCTAACATGTACTTTTAGTTTCTTATTGCAAAGCTTTTCTTTATAAACATTTAAATCATTAACCAGATGTGTAGCTTCTTAAACTAAATAATGCGTGTCATCAACCATATCACACAAAGTTGTTGATCATAACATTTTGTTTTTTAAATTTTTTATTGTTTAAAGTATTACATGTACTAGTACATACATCTCCTTTCCCCCTCCCCCATTGACCGGCCCCCAGCCTTCTCTACCCATTGTCACATGCCCTCATCCTACCCCCCGCAGTGTCTTGTGTCCACTTGTTGTGCTTATATGCATGCATACAAGTCCTTTGGTTGAACTCTTCCCCCCTCTCCCCAACACTCCCCAGCCTTCCCACTGTAATTTGACTGTCTGTTTAATGCTTTACTGCCTCTGTATTTATCTTTTTGTTTATCAGGTTATAATGTTCCTTATTTTCCATAAATAGCGAGATCCTGTGGTATTTTTCTTTCATTGCCTGGCTTATTTCACTTAACATAGTGCTCTCCAGGTCCACCCATGCTGCTGCAAATGATAAGAATTCCTTCTTTTTTATAGCAATGGAGTATTCCATTGTGTAGATGTACCATAGTTTTCTAATCCACTTATCTGCTGATGGACATTTGGGCTGTTTCCAAATATTAGCTATGGTGAATTGTGCTGTTATGAACATAGGGGTGAATATATCCTTTCTGATCGGTGTTTTTAGTTCCTAGGGATATATTCCTAGAAGTGGGATCACTGGGTCAAACAGGAGTTCCATTTTTAGTTTTTTTGAGGAAACTCCATACTGTTCTTCACAGTGGCTGCAACAGTCTGCATTCCCACCAGCAGTGTGCAAGGGTTCCTTTTTCTTCACATCCTCGCCAGCACTTGACATTTGTTGATTTGTTGGTGGTTGCCATTCTGACAGGTGTGAGATGGTATCGCATTGTCGTTTTGATTTGCATCTCTCAGATAATTAGTGACTTTGAACTTGTTTTCATATGCCTCTTGGCCTTCCTTCTGTCTTCTTTTGAAAAGATTCTATTTAGGTCTGTTGCCCATATTTTTACTGGATCATTTATTTTCCTTTTGTTAAATGTATAAATTCCCTGTAGATGTTGGAGATTAAAACTTTATCAGTGATAACATTTGCAAATACGTTCTCCCATACAGCGGGCTTTCTTATTGTTTTGTTGATGGTTTCTTTTGCAGTACAAAAGCTTTTTATTTTGATGTAGTCTCATTTGTTTATTTTCTCTTTAGTTTCCATTGCCTTAGGAGCGGTATTGGTGAAGAAATTGCTTCAGCATATGTCTGAAATTTCTCTGCCTGTGGATTCCTCCAGTATTTTTATGATTTCTTGTCTTATGTTTAAATCCTGTATCCGTTTTGAGTTTATTTTTGTGTATGGTGTAAGTTGGTGGTGTAGTTTCATTTTTCACATGTATCTGTCCGATTTTTCCAACACCATTTATTGAAGAGACTGTCTTGACTCCATTGTATGTTCATGCCTCCGTTGTCAAATATTAATTTAGCATAGTGGTTTGGGTCGATATCTGGATTCTCTATTTCATTCCATTGGTCTATATGTCTGTTCTTATGCCAGTACCAGGCTGTTTTGAGAACAGTGGCTTTGTAATACAGCTTGAAATCTGGCATTGAGATCCCATCTATTTTGTTCTTCTTTCTCAGAATTGCTGTGGCTATTCAGGGCCTTTTTTTGTTTCAGATGAATTTTTTGAGAGTTCTTTCTGTGAAATATGCCATTGGTATTTTAATGGGGAGTGCATTGAATCTATAGATTGCTTTGGGTAGTATGGACATTTTAATGATGTTGATTCTCCCAATCCATGAGCATGGTATGTTCTTCAATCTGTTTATGTCTTCCTCTATCTCTTTTTTTTAGTGTCCTGTAGTTTTTCACTCATAGGTCTTTTACATCCTTAGTTAAGTTTATTCCTAAGTATCTTAATATTTTGGTGCAATGGTAAATGAGATTACTTTCTTAGTCTCTCTTTCTGTAAGTTCACTATTGGTGTATAGAAATGCCATAGATTTCTGGGCATTAATTTTGTATCCTATGTATTGCCGAATTAATTTATTAAGTCTATTAGTTTTTTGATGGAGTCTTTCGGGTTTTTTATATACAATATCATATCATCTGCAAATAAGGACAGTTATACTTCTTCTTCTCCAATTCAGATGCCTTTTATTTCTTCTTCTTGTCTAATTGCAATGGTTAATATTCCAGTACTATGTCAAATAAGAGTGGTGAGAGTGGGCATCCCTGTCTTGTTCCTGTTCTTAGGGGAAATGGTTTTAGTTTTGCCCATTGAGTATGATTTTGGCTGTGGGTTTATCATATATGGCTTTTATTATGTTGAGGTATGATTCTTTTACTTCGAACTTGCTGAGAGTTTTTATCAAGAAAGGGTGTTGGATTTTGTCAAATGCTTTTTCTGCATCAATTTATATGAATATGTGATTTTTATCTCTCAATTTGTTTATGTGATGTTTCACATTTATTGATTTGCAGATATTGTACCAACCTTGTATTCCTGGGATAAATCCTACTTGGTCATGGTGTATGATATTTCTGTTGTACTGCTGGATCTGATTTGGTAGAATTTTGTTGAGGATTTTGGCATCTATGTTCATGAGGAATATTGGCCTGTAATTCTCTTTCATTGTGTTTTCTTTATCTGGTTTTGGTATTAGGTTGATGCTGGATTCATAGAAGGAGGTTGGAAGTGTTCCTTCCTCTTGAATTTTTTAGAATAGTCTGAGGAGGATATGTTTTAGTTCTTCCTTGGTTTGGTAAAACTTTCCTGTGAAGTTGTCTGGCCCTGGGCTTTTGTTTCTTGGAAGCTTTTTGATGACTGCTTCAATTTCTTTCATAGTTATGTTTATATTCTTCCCGATTGAGTTTTGGAAGGTTGTATTTTTCTACTTTTTTAATTTTTTTAATTTTTAAAATTTTTATTTTAAATTTTATTAATTTTTTATACATATCTCCCCATTGCCCGCCTCCCTTCCAGGCATACCCCAACCCCCCAGTGTCTATTTTCATTGGTTATGCTTATATGCATGCATACAAGTCCTTTGATTAATCTCTTATCTACCTCACCTAACTTTAATCTTCCTGCTGTAATTTCACAGTCTGTTTGAAGCTTTACTGTCTCTGTATCTATCCTTTTGTTCGTCAGTTTATAATGTTCTTTATTATCCACAAATGAGTAAGATCATGTGATGCTTCTCCTTCATTGACTGGCTTATTTCACTAAGCATAAGGCTCTCCAGTTCCAACCAGGTTGCTGCAAATGGTAAGAATTCCTTCTTTTTAATGGCAGCATAGAATTCCATTGTGTAGATGTACCACAGTTTTCTGATCCACTCATCTGCTGACGGGCACCTAGGCTGTTTCCAAATTGTGGCTATTGTAAATTGTGCTGCTATGAACATAGGGGTGCATAAATCCTTTCTGATTGGTGTTTGTGATTTCTTAGGATAAATTCCTAAGAGTGGGATTACAGGGTCAAATGGGAGATCCATTTTTAGTTTTTTGAGGAAACTCCATACTGTTCTCCACAGTGGCTGCACCAGTCTGCATTCCCACCAACAGTGCACAAGGGTTCCTTTTTCTCCGCATCCTCGCCAACACTTGTCGTTTGTTGATTTGTTGATGATTGCCATTCTGACAGGTGTAAGATGGTATCGCATTGTCGTTTTGATTTGCATCTCTCAGATGATTAATGACTTTGAACATGTTTTCATGTGTCTCTTGGCCTTCCTTCTGTCATCTTTTGAAAAGGTTCTATTTAGGTCCGTTGCCCATTTTTTTATTGGGTTGTTCATCTTCCTTTTATTAAGTTGTATAAGTTGGCTGTAGATTTTGGAGATTAAACCTTTATCAGTGATAACATTTGCAAATATGTTCTCCCATACAGTGATCTTTCTTGTTGTTTTGTTGATGGTTTCTTTTGCTGTGCAAAAGCTTTTTATTTTGATGTAGTCCCATTCGTTTATTTTTTCTTTAGCTTCCATTGCCTTTGGAGCAGTATCAGTGAAGAAGTTCTTTCGGCATATATCTGAGATTGTGCTGCCTGTGGATTCCTCTAGTATTTTTATGGTTTCCCTTCGAATGTTTAAGTCCTGTATCCATTTTGAGTTTATTTTTGTATTTGGTGTAAGTTGGTGGTCCAGTTTCAATTTTTTGCATGTATCTGTCGAATTTTCCCAACACCATTTATTGAAGAGGCTATCTTGGTTCCATTGAATGTTCATGCCTCCTTTGTCAAATATTAATTGAGCATAGTGGTTTGGGTGGATATCTGGGTTCTCTATTCTATTCCATTGATCTATATGTCTGTTCTTGTGCCAGTACCAGGCTGTTTTGAGAACAGTTGCTTTGTAGTATAGCTTGAAGTCTGGTATTGAGATCCCACCTACTTTATTCTTCCTTCTCAGAATTGCTGTAGCTATCCGTGGTCTTTTTTTGTTCCAGATGAATCTATGAAGAATTCTTTGTAGGTCTGTGAAATATGTCGTTGGTATTTTAATGGGTAGTGCGTTGAATCTGTAGATTGCTTTGGATAGTATGGACATTTTAATGATGTTGATTCTCCCAATCCATGAGCATGGTATGCTCTTCCATCTGTTAACATCTTCCTCTATCTCTTTTTCCAGTGTCCTGTAGTTTTCTGTATATAGGTCTTTTACCACTTTAGTTAGGTTTATTCCTAGGTATCTTAATTTTTTTGGTGCGATGGTAAATGGGATTGTTTTTTTAGTTTCTCTGTCTATAATTTCACTATTAGTGTACAGAAATGCCACAGACTTCTTAGCATTAATTTTATATCCTGCTACATTGCCGAATTCATTGAGTCAATTAGTTTTGGAATGGAGTCCTTTGGGTTTTTTATGTATAATATTATGTCATCTGCAAATAAGGACAGCTTTACTTCTTCTTTTCCAATTTGGATGCCTTTTATTTCTTCTTCTTGTCTAATTGCAATGGCTAATACTTCCAGTATTATGTCAAACAGGAGAGGTGAGAGTGGGCATCCCTGTCTTGTTCCTGTTCTTAGGGGAAATGGTTTTAGTTTTTGCCCATTGAGTATGATGTTAGCTGTGGGTTTATCATATATGGCTTTTATGATGTTGAGGTATGATCCTTCTATTCCCACTTTGCTGAGAGTTTTTATCAAGAAAGGGTGTTGGATTTTGTCAAATGCTTTTTCTGCATCAATTGATATGACTATGTGATTTTTATCTCTGAATTTGTTTATGTGATGTATCACATTAATTGATTTGCGGATATTGTACCATCCCTGCATTCCTGGGATGAATCCTGCTTGGTCATGGTGTATGATCTTTCTGATGTACTGCTGGATCCGATTTGCTAGAATTTTGTTGAGGATTTTGGCATCAATGTTCATGAAAGATATTGGCCTATAATTCTCTTTCATTGTGTTGTCTTTATCTGGTTTTGGTATTAGGGTGATGCTGGCTTCATAGAAAGTGTTTGGAAGTGTTCCTTCTTCTTGAATGTTTTTGAATAGTCTGAGGAGGATAGGTTTTAATTCTTCCTTGAATGTTTGGTAAAACTCTCCTGTGTAGCCATTTGGTCCCGGGCTTTTATTTGCTGGAAGCTTTTTGATGACTGCTTCAATTTCTTCCATAGTTATTGGACTATTGAGATGTTTAGTTTCCTCCTCATTGAGTTTTGAAAGGTCATATTTTTCTAGGAAAATGTCCATTTCTTGCACGTTGTCCAATTTGTTGGAATAGAGTTGTTCATAGTATTTTTTAACAATCCTTTGTATTTCCACAGGTTCTGTTGTTATTTCTCCTCTTTCATTTCTGATTTTCTTTATTTGGGTCTTCTCTCTTTGCTTCTTGGTGAGCCTGGCTAGAGGTCCATCAATCTTGTTTATCCTTTCAAAGAACCAGCTCTTTGTTTTGTTGATCTTTTGAATTGTTTCTTTGGTCTCCAAGTTGTTTATCTCCGCTCTGATCTTCACTATTTCCTTCCTTCTGAGTACACTGGGCTTTTCTTATTGCTCTCATTCTAGCTCTTTGAGTTCTTTAGGTAATTTATTACCATTGTTTCCTGTTTTTTTGCAGAAGGCTTGTAGGGCTATGAACTTCCCTCTCAAGACTGCTTTCACTGTGGCCCATAAATTTTGTATTGTTGTGTTGTCATTGTCATTTGTTGCCATGCTGTTTTTTTTTTATCTCTTCCTTGATCTCTCTGGTTACCCAGTCATTGTTTAATAGCATGCTGTTTAGTCTCCATGTGTTTGATTTCTTTCTATTGTTTTTATTATAGTTGATTTCCAGTTTTATGCCACTGTGGTCTGAGAAAATGCTTGATATGATTTCTCTCTTCTTGAATTTGAAGAAACTTTTCTTATGACCCAACATATGATCTATCTTTGAAAATGACCCATGTGCACTGGAGAAGAATGTATATTCTGTGGCTTTGGGGTGAAATGTTCTGAAGATGTCAATTAATTCCATCTGGTCTAGTGAGTCATTTAGGATTGATGTTTCTTTGCTGATTTTTTGTTTAGAGGATTTGTCCAATGGTGACAGTGAGGTATTAAAGTCTCCTACTATGATTGTATTGCTGTCAATCTCTTCCTTAATATCCTCCTAGAGTTTTTTTTTTTAAATATATTTAGGTGCTCCTATATTTGGTGTATATATGTTTACCAGAGTTATTTCTTCTTGTTGGATTGTTCCCTTTAGTATTATGAAGTGGCCTTCTTTATCTCTTATTATGTCCTTCACTTTGAGATCTAATTTGTCAGATATAAGTATTGCAACCCCAGCTTTTTTTTTTATTTCCATTTGTCTGAAATAACCATATTCCATCCCTTCCCCTTCAATCTGTGTGCATCTCTTTTCCTGAGGTGGGTTTCTTGCAGACAGCAGATATATGGATCATATTTTCTTATCCACTCTTTCTGGAACCCCAATTATGCGGATGTTGTTTTGTTTCATGTTATCGCAAAGTTCCCTTAGGCTCTCCTCTTGCTTTTTTACTTTTTTTTCCTAGAAGCTGCTGTACTTGGGTATTTTACCCTATGTCTTTTGATTGGAGCATTTAATCCGTTTACATTTAAAGTTATTATTGATAAGTACTTATCTGTTGCCATTTTTAGTCCTTACCCCGAGTTCCTTCTTTGCTTCCTCTTTCTTTTTATTACAGCAGACCCTTTAACATTTCTTGCATTGCTGGTTTGGTGGTAATATATTCCCTTAGTCCTTTTTTTTTCTGTGAAGCTTTTGATTTCACCTTCAATTTTGATTGAGAGTCTTGCAGGGTACAGTATTCTTGGATTCAGACCCTTCCTTTGCATGACTTTGTATATTTCATTCCATTCCCTTCTGGTCTGATGAGTTTCTGTTGAGAAGTCAGTAGCTAGTCTTATGGGGGTTCCTTTGTAGGTAACTTTCTGTTTCTCTCTGGCTGCTTTTAAGATTCTTACTTTGTCGTCGGTGTTTGCCAATTTAATTATAATGTGCCTCGGTGTCGGTTTGTTGGGGTTCATTTTGCTTGGGACTCTGTGAGCTTCTTGGATTTGTGTGGGTTTTTTCTTTCCTATACTGGGGAAATTTTCTGTCATTATTTCTTCAAACACATTCTCTAATCCTTGTTCAGTTTCCACTCTTTCTGGAATCCCAATTATGTGGATGTTGTTTTGTTTCATATTATCCCAAAGTTCCCTTAGGCTCTCCTCTTGCTTTCTAACTTTTTTTTCTAGAAGCTGCTGTACTTGGATATTTTTTCCTACCGTGTCTTCTCGCTCACAGATGCAGTCCTCTGCTTCTTCTAGTCTACTTTTGATGCTTTCTATTGAGTTCTTTATTGCAGTGATGTTATTTTCCATTTCTTCTTGTTTATTCTGCACCTCCTCTAGGTTTTTCTGCGTTTCTTCTTGCTGCTTCTTCATCTCTTCTTGGGTCTTCTTCATTTCCTCTTGGCTTTTACTCAGATTGTTGATTTTGTCTCCCATTCTTTTCATCCACCTTATGATCATTTCTCTGAACTCTTTCTCTGGCAGGCTTATTTCTGCTTCTATTTCATTTACTTCCTTTTCTTGTGAAACTTGCCTTTCTGTCTTATGTGGACTGTTTCTTTTTCTGCCCATGGTCTTTCTTCTCTGGGTGTCTGGTTATGTAGTTCTCTCTCCTACGTTGATTGAAAGGCAAAAACTACAACACGACCAGGTACAGCACACAAGCCACTTTCCGTGTGCTCTGTGGATCTCTGATTCCGCCGTGTGTCTGTGCCAATTGGAGAGAGGAGTTCTGGGTCCCCGAGTCCCCGGCTGCTCAATGGGTGCCCCAGCCGCCGGCTTCAGACCATCGCAGACATCCACCTCCCTCTGCAAGATGGTGCAGTCAGGAAGGTTATATTTTTCTAGGAATATGTCTATTTTCTCAAGATTGTCCATTTTGTTGGAATAGAGTTTTTCATAGTATTTTTTAACAATCCTTTGTATTTCGGTGGGGTCTGTTGTTATTTCACCTCTTTCATTTCCAATTTTGTTTATTTGGGTCATCTCTCTTTGCTTCTTGGTAAGCCTGCCTAGAAGTTCATCAATCTTGTTCATCCTTTCAAAGAACAAGCTCTTGGTTTTGTTGATCTTTTGTATTGTTTCTTTGTTCTCTATGTTGTTTATCTCTGCTCTAATTTTATTATTTCCTTTCTTCTGCTTACACTGGGCTTTTCTTATTGCTCTCATTCTAACTCTTTGAGTTGTAGGGCTAATTAATTTATTACCATTGTTTCTGTTTTTTTTGCAGTAGGCTTGTAGAGCTATGAACTTCCCTCTCAAGTCTGCTTTCACTGTGTCCCATAGATTTTGGATTGTTGTGCTTTCATTGTCATTTGTTGCCATGATGTTTTTTATTTCTTCCTTGATCTCTCTGGTTACCCAGTCATTGTTTAATAGCATGCTATTTGGTATCCATGTGTTTGATTTCTTTGGATTGTTTTTATTGTAGTTGATTTCTAGTTTTATGCCACTGTGATCTGAGAAGATGCTTAATATAATTTCTGTCTTCTTGAAATTTTTTAAAAATATATTTTATTGATATTTTACAGAGAGAAAGGGAGAAGGATAGAGAGTTAGAAACATTGATGAGAGAGAGACATCAATCAGCCACCTCCTGCATGCCCCCTACTGAGGGTGTGCCTGCAAGTAAGATACATGCTCTTGAATGGAATCGAACTTGGGACCTTTGAGTCTGCACTGGAAATCAACTACAATAAAAACAATCCAAAGAAATTAAACACATGGATACCAAACAGCACGCTATTAAACAATGAATGGGTAACCAGAGAGATCAAGGAAGAAATAAAAAACATCATGGCAACAAATGACAATGAAAGCACAACAATCCAAAATCTATGGGACACAGTGAAAGCAGGCCAATGCTCTATCCCCTGAGCCAAACCAGTTTCGGCTATCTTCTTGAATTTGAAGAGACTTTGCCTATGACCCAACAGATGGTCTATCTTTGAAAATAACCCTTGTGCACTTGAGAAGAATGTATATTCTGTGGCTTTGGGGTGAAATGATCTGAAAATGTCAATTAGTTCCATCTGGTCTAGTGAGTCATTTAGGATTGATGTTTCTTTGCTGATTTTTTTGTTTAGAGGATTTGTCCAATGGTGACAGTGGGCTATTAAATTCTCGTACTATGATTGTATTGCTGTCAATCTCTCCCTTGATATCTTCCACGAGTTTTTTTTTTTTTATGTATTTGGGTGTTCCTGTATTGGGTGCGTGTATGTTTACCAGAGTTATTTCTTCTTGTTGGATTGCTCCCTGTAGTATTATTAAGTGGCCTTCCTTATCTCTTGTTATATCCTTCACTTTGATATCCAATTTATCAGATATAAGTATTGCTACCCCAGCTTTTTTTTTCCACTTCCATTCGCCTGAAAAACCTTTTTCCATCCCTTCATCCTCAGAATGTGGCTTTCTTTTTTTTCTGAGGTGGGTTTCTTGTAGACAGCAGATATATGGATCATGTTTTATTCTAATCCATTACCCTATGTCTTTTGATTGGGGTATTTAATCCATTTACATTTAAAGTTATTATTGATATGTACTTATTTGTCACCATTTTTATTCTTTACCTCTGTGTTCCTTCATTGCTTCCATTTTTTTTTTTTTTTTAGCAGCAGACCCTTTAGGTTTTCTTACATTGCTGGTTTGGTGATAATAAATTCCCTTAGACCTTTTTTGTCTGTGAAGCTCCTAATTTCACCTTTAATTTTGATTGATAGCCTTGCTGGGTACAGTATTCTTGGATTCAAATCCTTTCTTTGTATGACTTTGTATATTTCATTCCATTCCCTTCTGGCCTGATGAGTTTCTGTTGAGAAATCAGTCGCTAGTCTGATGGGGGTTCCTTTATAGGTAACTTTGTGTTTTTCTATGGCTCCTTACAAAATTTTTACTTTGTCTTTGGTGTTTGCCAATTTAATTATAATGTTCCAAGGCATCAGTCTTTTGGGGTTCATTTTGCTTGAGACACTGTGAGCTTCGTGGATTTGTGTGGGTGTGTTCTTCCCTATCTCTGGGAAGTTTTCTGTCATATTTCTTCAAACAGGTTTTCTATTCCTTTCTCAGTTTCCTCTGCTTCTGGAATCTCTATTATGCAGATGTTGTTTTGTTTCATGTTGTCCCAAAGTTCCCTTGTGCTCTCCTCCTGCTTTTCAATTTTTTTTTCTAGAAGCCGCTCTTCTTGGGTATTTTTTCTACCTTGTCTTCTAACTCACTGATGCGGTCCTCTGCTTCTTCTAGTTTGCTCTTGATGTGTTCTATTGAGTTCTTTACAGCAGCAATGTCATTTTTCATTTCTTCTTGGTTCTTCATTTCCTCTTGGTTATTACACATATTGTCAAATTTGTCTTCCATTTTTTTTAACCATCTTATGACCATTTCTCTGATTTTTTTCCCTGAAAGGTTGCTTGCCTCTATTTTTTTTTTTACTTCTTTTTTGGTGATGCCTGCTTTTCTTTCATATGTGGGCTGTTTCTTTGTCTCCCCATGGTCTCTCTCTCTCTCCAGGTATCTGGTTATCTAGTTCTCTCTCTCCCATGTTGATTTAAAGGCATAAAATACAACACAACCAGGTATAATGCACAAGTCCCTGAACAGAAATGTATTCATGATATTAATAACCCCAAATAAAGGTGACCACCAGAGAATGCCATATTAGAGGATGAAAAAGAGAAGAAGATTGAGAAAAAAATAAAAGAGTTCAAAAATGAAATTGGAAAAAGGAAACATGTAAGAGAGAAAAGAAAGAGAATAAGAAAGAAGAGGGGAACAGCCTATATACAGGGGGAGAAAACTCCAATATAACAGCCACTAATTCCAACAAATGCCAGCAACAAGTACCTGGAGATGAATACAAACTACAAAGAACAACTAATATCAAGTGAGGCAAGGGAAAACAGAAGTAAAAAACAAACAAAAATGAAAAAACAAGAAAAAGAATAAGCAAAACAATCTCATAAACAAGCATAAAAATCTATATAGTCAATAGCAACAAAATGACAGAGAAAATATTTTTTTTTCTAGATAGTGAAGACAGAGAAGAGAGAGGTGTGTATGGACTTGGAGCAGGGGCGTGGAAATTAGATATATAAGTAAGGTGAAATTTTAACAGGAGTTAAAAAGTAGGAATAGGAAAAATCTAAAGCACTAAAAGGGTAAGAGAAACAGGACAACAAAAGGGGAAAAGTTAGGAAGAGAGTGATGGCATAAAGGTAAAGTTGAGATAGAGTAAAATGATGCTAAAGGAAAGATGAAATTAGAATGTAGAACAGTAATCCCAAAGTAAAATAAAATGACACTTTTTAAAAAAGGTAAAATAGTAGTAGTAATAATACTGATTGAAAATAGAAATGTAATAATTAAAAAAGTAAAATCAAGTGAGGAAAAAAGAAAATTAATTTGTTTATTTAGTAAAAGACGAAAAAAATAAAAAAAATGAAAATAAAAATGTGCAGTAGTGAAGGTCACTTTCTCTACTGTTCTCTTTGGCATGCCTGTTTCCTAGTGAGGACAGTATTGCAGTTCCCTGCGTTCCACTGCTCCTCAGTGTTGTAAGCCAGTCCTGATTTTTAAGCAGGCAGGGTGTCTTAGTTATTTGTATTCCTTTATTTATGTTTACACAAGAGTCAATTTGTGATTCAACCCCTGGGTGGCAGTGTTTCTGGATTGACCCAGAGGTCTATAGGTCCTCTCTAGCCAGTGCTTAGATCCTGCTTTCCCTGTGGCACTCAATACTGGTTTGTGGGAGTGGGTTGCCCCAGAGCTAGTTTTCCAATGGTCAATCCTCACTCTGATCTCCAGAATCCAGAAAAATAACTTTCCCCTGAAGTCTTTTAGGGTGTCCCCATCTGGGTGAACCTATGTTTTAGGCTTAGTAATCAGAAGCAAGCATTGAAAGAAAGAAAGAAAGAAAGAAAGAAAGAAAGAAAGAAAGAAAGAAAGAAAGAAAGAAAAAAGAACTAGTGTAAGTGTGCGAACTCCAGGGCTGGGTGCAAGTCTGTGCAGTCTTTTATCCCCCCTTGGGTCTAAACAGGTGGCACACTTTTAAAATTTTAAGGTTGTCCTTTTGCATCAGATCAAAATGGGTTGCCTGTTAGAGTTCCCTTCTGTTAGCAGCTCTGAGGATCCTTTTCCACATTCACGGATCACGCCACCTCAACAGCCATAGATTTTTCAGACTTCCCCCGGTCCTTCAGCTCCTACAGTGCATGTGTTTCTCTCTCCTGCCAGGACCAGAGATCTCACTTTATCCCAGGCAAAATCTGACCTTTCTGCGAGGGAGTCTAGAGCTTCTCAGAATCTGCATGTTTGTGCTGATTGGGGACCAGTGTTCTGGGTTTTGCAGCTGTTTGGTGGGTGCCATAGTTGTAGATTCTCCAGGCTTTTCAGGTTCCCGACAACATCCATTTTCCCCTTTAAGATGGCATGGTCTCCATGTCTGAGCCAATCACTCTGGGAGGGAACCCAGCATCAGTGAGGGCTGCCTGGTCAGGGGAGCTCTGTCCAGCAGTCCCCCAGTCTTCTGGAGTATAACTGTCCCTCAACTCACTAACAAGCACTCCCCGTGTAACCACACACTCTCCCTTTGTTTTCTCACTCACACTATCTTGCAGCCTGCCTTCCCATCAGCAGCCATCTTCCTTTCCTCGGTCATAACATTTTGAATGCAGATGGTTAGATGGTATTATATCTATATATATAAAAAGCTAATAGTGTCCCCTCAGAAGTTCGATCAGAAGACTGAGAGTTCAATCACTTGCTATGACGTGTGCTGACCACCAAGAGGCAGTGTGGATTGAAGGAAGGCCCTGGCTGGCAACCAGAAGGCCCTGATTGGCCCTGATCATTGGCCAGGCCTAGGAACCCTACCCATGCACAAGTTTTGTGCACTGGGCCTCTAGTATATTTATAACTACAGTCAGTCCTCGGGTTATGTCGCCATCTCCCATTTATTTAAAAAAAAAAAAAGTTCCGTCATTTTGACGTATGTACATACATGATTTATGTTTTTTTATTATTTATTTACCACAAGTAAAGGTCAGGAATTGTTATCTTACTTAAAAAATTTTTTTTACTGTTTTACTTCATTACTGTTGTGTATGTGCTGCATGTGAGTCACATATGTGCGTATGTAGGTGGGTTCCAATTTACGGTGAAAATCACATCGCACTGCAGTAGTGGATCAATGATGTAACCTGAGGACTGACTGTATATGTAATCAAGGTGAAAAGTTTTGCAGGATGAAAATAAATTGCTGTTGTAAGAATTTGCTTTTCATGCTTGTTTTCCCCCACATTTGTTGCTTACCTTCAATCTTAATATTTTTTGTTTTTGAAATATTAAAATATGCCTGCCACTTCTTGTCTTGGAGTATTCCAAAAGGCCAGACAGCAGATGTAAAATACTAGTAATGTATTTCCTGTATTGTGTGTGGGTGATAGAACAAACTGTGTGTTTGTTCCTTCTGCTTGTGATTCTACTTCCCTCTAAATTTTCTTTAATGAGCTTGTTCTTCTTCAAGTAGTTCTTAGAAAAAGCGAACCAGTGGCTATCAAAATATTTGCAGCCGAAAATTTAGAAAAACATATTACGGAGGTATGCCAATTAAAATATCTTTTTTTCTGGCTTTGGGATATTTTTGGTAATTATAAATTTTTTCAAAATATGTGATTTGTGGTTTATTTTCTCATGTAAATAAACACTTTTTAATCTAAAAAAAGGTACTTTAGAACTAGGTAAGAAACAAAAATTATAAAAGACAAAAGATATAAAGTTAAATTAGATGATTAAATATTTATATAATATGAGTACCAGAAATACATAATGAAGTAAATGGAGTGGAAGAAAGTTTACTTGAGCTGAATACTTACATTTTTTTTGAGGGAATTTATAATGACTCTTTTTTTTCAAATTTAATAAATATTTATTGTTCAGATTATTATAATTGTTCCTCTATTTTCCCCCATAACTCCCCTCCACCTGATTCCCAACTCACCCTCTGCCCTTACCCCCCATTGCCACTGTCCTCATCCATAGGTGTACGATTTTTGTCCAGTCTCTTCCTGCACCCTCCACACCCCTTTCCCTTAAGAATTGTCAGTTCACTCCTTTCTATGTCCCTGATTCTATTATATTCACCAGTTTATTCTGTTCATCAGATTTTTTTATTCACTTGTTAATAGATATGTATTTGTTGTTCATAATTTTTATTTTTACCTTTTTCTTCTTCTTTCTCTTCTTAAAGAATACCGCTCAGCATTTCATATAATACTGGTTTGGTGGTGATGAACTCTTTTAGCTTTTTCTTATCTATGAAGCTCTTTATCTGACCTTCAATTCTGAATGATAGCTTTTCTGGGTAGAGTAATCTTGATTGTAGGTTCTTACTCTTCATCACTTTGAATGTTTCTTGCCACTCCCATGTGGCCTGCATAGTTTCTGTTGAGAAATCAGCTGACAATTGTATGGGTGCTCCCTTGTAGGTAACTAACTGTTTTTCTCTTGCTGCTTTCAATATTCTCTTTGTCTTTTGCTCTTGGCATTTTAATTATGATGTGTCTTGGTGTGGTCCTCTTTGGATTCCTTTTATTTGGGGTTCTGTGTGATTCCTGGACTTGTAAATCTATTTCTTTTACCAGATGTGGGGAGTTTTCAGTCATTATTTCTTCAAATAGGTTTTCAGTATCCTACTCTCTCTTTTCTTCAGGCACCCCCACAATTCTGATGTTGGTACACTTGAAGTTGTCTCAGAGGCTCCTTACATTATCTTCACATTTTTGGATGCTTTTTTCTTTTCCATTTGAGTGTTTTCTGATTCTTTGTATTTCAAACCTTTGACTTGATTCTTGCATTCCTCTAGTCTGCTGTTAGGTCTGTGTATAATATTTTTTATTTCAGTCAGTGTATGTTTCATTTCTAGTTGGTCCTTTTTCATCTCTGGTTGGTCCTTTTTCATCTCCTCTTGGGTCTCACTAAATTTATCCATCTTTTCTAGGAGATTCTTAAAAAACCTTATAACTGTGGTTTTGAACTCTAAATGCAGTCGTTTTTTTTCCTCCATTTCTTTTGTTTGTGATCTCTTCCTTTGTCTCCGCATTTTCACTATGCCAGGAGAACTTCTGTGTTGGATTCAGCCTTATGATACAAGACTTGCAAAACTGCAAAAGCCTCTCTGTTGAGCTTGGGAGGGGTGGAGTCTCAGGGCTTAACAGACCACCTTGCCTACCAGTTGACCCCTGCCCTACATGATCCCTGGGTCTCACGTGCCTCTGGGTAATCACTGGAGCAGTCCCTGTGTGCATGCGCAGTGCCTCTAGACCACTGCCTTTCCGGCTCCCCTGCACTCTGGGACTGTATGAGTCTGGGTTCCCAGGGTCTCGCCTGAAACTGGGGTTTAGTGGAGTTAGAAGTGGCACATTTGGGAGGCTCTGTCTCCTGCCCACTAGTGAAAGCCAGTGGCACAATCAGCAGTCCGTCTTCTGCACGCAGTTCTGTACGCACCACGAACTTCTGCCCTTTCTTGATTCCCCTAAATTTCCGTGCACTTCTCCCTTTTCATAGTCCAAACTCCCCTTGTTTGAGTTTCGGCCAGACCTGGGGGTTCAGTGCCATAGGATAAG
Organism: Lasiurus cinereus; assembly: GCA_011751065.1. Lineage (NCBI taxonomy): Eukaryota > Metazoa > Chordata > Mammalia > Chiroptera > Vespertilionidae > Lasiurus > Lasiurus cinereus. The sequence continues at coordinate 5,348,317 of JAAGEH010000024.1, forward strand.
GGGTTCAGTGCAGTTGGGAGTCTCCCATCTCCCTCCTGCCAGAAGAAGCCAGCCAGGCAATCCAGCACCTGCTTTCTCAATGTGTGCATCTCCGTACCTCAGCTTTTTGCAGCTCCTCTGGGTCTCCGTGAGCCCCTCCCTTTCCTTCTAGTTGTAGAATTTCCACTCAGCCAGCTTTCCCGTTCTGGATGATGTCCATTCTGTCTTTTGGTTGTAGTTTTGAAATTATTGTACGAGGCAGCAGTTTAAGTGCTCACCTATGCTGCCATCTTGGGTTCTCTCAGCTTTTTGAAGCTCCTCTGAATCCCTGTGAGCCCCTCTCTTTCCTTTTAGTTGTAGAATTTCCACTCAGCCAGCTTTCCTGTGGTTCTGGATAATGTCCGTTATGTCTTTTAGTTGTAGTTTTGAAATTGTTGTGCGATGCAGCAGTTTAGGTGTTCACCTATGCCTCCATCTTGGTTTCTCCTGACCTGCATAGTTTTTGTTGAGAAGTCCGTTGACAGTTGTATGGATGCTCCCTTGTAGGTAACTAACTATTTTTCTCTTGATGCTTTTAATATTTTCTCTTTGTTTTTTGCTCTTGACATTTTAATTATGATGTGTCTTGGTGTGGTCCTCTTTGGATTCCTTTTGTTTGGGGTTCTGTGTGCTTCCTGGACTTGTAAGTCTATTTCTTTCACCAGGTAGTGGAAGTTTTCGGTCATTATTTCTTCAAATAGGTTTTCAGTATCTTGCTCTCTCTTTTCTTCTGGCATCCCCATGATTCTGATGTTGGTATGCTTGAAGTTGTCCCAGAGGCTCCTTACACTATCTTCATATTTTTGGATTCTTTTTGCTTTTCTGGTTGAGTGTTTTCTTTGTATTTCAAATCTTTGACTTGATTTTTGCTATCCTCTAGTCTGCTGTTAGATCTCTGTATAATATTTTTTTTTATTTCAGTCAGAGTATGCCTAATTTCTAGTTGGTCCTTTTTCATATCTTCAAGGGTCTTGCTAAATTTATTAGCCTTTTCTAGAAAATTCTTGAAAAATCTTATAACCGTGGTTTTGAAGTCTATATCTAGTTGTTTGCTTTCCTCCATTTCTTTCATTTGTGATCTGTTTCTTTATCCCCACATTTTGGCTGCTTCACTGAGTTGATAGAGTGGCTTTGTGTGCTAGGTGTCCTATAGGGCCCAGTGGCTCAGCTTCCCCAATTACCTGAGGTGGAGACTCTTGGTGCACCCCATTTGTGGACAGTGTGCATAATCTTGTTGTAGTTAAGCCTTGATTGTTGTTCGTATCACTGTGAGGAATTGACCTTCAGGTCAATTGGCTGTGATGATCAGCTGTGTCTACCCTGGGAGAACTTCTGTGCTGGAGACACCCTTATGGGAGAAGATTTGCAATAGCCTGTGTGCTTAGCTTGAAAGGGGCATAGTCTCAGGGTGGAGCATACAGCATTGGTTTCCCATCAGCTCTGCTCTAATAGGCCCCTGTGTCTCAGTGTCCTGTGGTAGTCGTTGCAAGCAACTCTGAGAGAAAGCTGCCCTCGAGTTCTGCCTGCTGCTGGACAGTCTAGTTTCTCCCCCAATGAGTCTGGGTCCCCAGACTCTCACGTGGAACTGGATTTCAGTGCCATTGGTAGCTTTTTTCTCCCTCCGCTTGAGAAAGCCAGCCACGCACTCAGTTGCCAGTCCTTTCTGCATGTGCATCTCAGTACTTCTGCCTCCTGCAGCTCCTTTGAGTCTCAGTGTGCTTTTCTCTTTCCTTCTAGTTGTAGAATTTCCTCTCAGCCAGCCTTCCTGTGGTTCTGGATGATGTCCATTTTGTCTTTTAATTGTAGTTTGAAATTGTTGTGTGAGGCAGCAGTTTAGGTGTTTACCTATACCACCATCTTGGTTTCTCTGAATACTTAAATCTTTATGTCAAAAAGACTCAGGGTTAATTGAAAAAAGATCTTCATTGAGACATATTTTGTGGATTTTATAATTTCTAAGTATAAAAAGAAAATATTAAAGTGAGATAAAAATGTGATTATTAAAAAGGAAAAATAGGTAGATTGCTCCCCTAAATATTAGAAGACAATAGGTAAAAGTTTACAGAGTTCTGAAAAAAAATAGTTGTGACCCCAGAATTTTATAGCCTCCCAAACTATTGTTGTTCCATAAGAATAAGAGACAAATAAGGTTAGACATTCAAGAACTCAGAAATGATGCCATCCATATATTGTTATAAGAAATTTACTTAAAGCAGTTTTCCAGCAAAATGAAGAAATTCAAAATAAGGAACTGAACAAATATAGCATCAATGAAACTTAGTGGTTCCAACGATACCCATAACATTAAATGTGAACAGATCAGACATTGCAATCAAGGCAGAGATTGCTAGATTGAATTTAAAAACAAGGTCCCACCATATGCTATTTATTTTAAGACTCAAAGATAGAAGTTGGTTGGCAGTAAAAGAGTATAAAAGAAATAGCATGCAACCAGTTACCATTAGGAAGCTGGAGTGGCTATTTTAATATCACCCAAAATAGAATTTCAAACAAAAAAACCCCCAGATATTAGAGGGGCATTTTGTAATGAAAAAAGGATTGATACATCAAGGAAATATACTGGTAACAATGACCAAACAATAGACTCTAAAATACATGAAACAGAAATAGACAAAATTGAGGGAGAAATAGATAATTCAACAATATGTGTTGGAGAATTCAATATCCACTTTGAGTGATAGAACAATTAGCAAGTAGATTGATCAGCAAATAGACTTATACAAACACTGTGAGTTATACCTAACAGAATCCGTGGGCCACTCCAGTCAGCACCAGCAGAATACACATTCTTCTCAGGACTTCAATGATATTTAAAAAAGAATTAATATCATTTTCTTCCAAAAAACTGAAGATGAAGGAATACTTTCCAGCTCATTCTGCGAGGTTAGTATTACCTGATACCATAACAAGACAAACACATCACAAGAAAAGGAAACTACATACCAATATCTCATAAATAAATGTGGAAAAATCCTAACAGAACTATTAAACCAAATCCAGCAATATAGAAAATGGGTTACACACCACGACCAAGTGGGATCCCAGCCAAGTAAATCTGGATGAACACACTAAAGTCAATTAATTTAATGTAGCATATGAATGAATGGAATAAAGGACAAAATCCACATGATTATTGCAATAGACGCAGAAAATGTATTTGACACCATTCAACTTTCCTTCATTATAAAAACACTCAAGAAACTAGAGCTAACATACTTAATATACTTAATGGTGAAAGACTGAGTGTTTTTTTCCCTAAGATCAGGAACAAGAAGGGTGTCTGCTCTCACCACTTCTTATCAACTTTGTACTGGAAGTTCTAGGCAGGGCAGTTAGGCTAGAAAATGAAATTAAAGGCACCCAGATTGCAAAGGATTACATATTTGTTTCCAGATTACATGGTTCTACATGTGGAAAAATCTAAAGAATTCACTAAAAAACTACTAGAACTGATAAATGAGTTCAGTAAGGTTTCAGGGTACAAGATCGGTATAAAAATCAATTATATTTCTGTACAATAGTAAATGAACAGCCTGGAAATAAAATTAAGAAAGCATTCATTTACAATAGCATCCAAAGAATAAAGCATTCAGGAATAAACTTAACAAGAGATGCAAGATTTGTATACTAAAGATATCCCATGCTCATGGATTGAAGGTAATCTTGTTAAGATGGCAATATTTCCCAAACTGTCTACAACTAGAGGCCCAGTCACAAAATTTATGCAAGGAGCTAGGACCTTGCAGCTCTGCCTTTGTCCAGAAGGTCATCTGGATGGTCATTCTGCTGTTAGGCTGTCCAGTGTAATGAGTATATTATGCTTTTATTATTATAGATAATATCACTATCAATAATATCGCTATCAAAACAACAGTCAGCTTCTTTGCAGAAACGGACACCACGTGTGTAGGGCTTTTTTGTTTGTTCTGTTTCCCCACAACACCAAGAAATTCTCTGTGACACCAGCTGGGTGTCCTACAATTTGATTCAATTCTGACACTAATTGGAGTTAGGGAAGACCCATGGGTTAAGGGGTCGGTCCCATGAGACTGCCCCCTCCTTTAGATTCTAGTCACAAGTGGTGGGTCTCCAGGCTACTTACAACTTGGACTTGGCTACAAATCAGAGCTCCCTATGACGTCCCCGCCGGATTTGATTATTTGCTAGAGCAGCTCACCAACTCAGGGAAACATCTACTTGTGTTTACAGTTTATTAAAGGGTATAGTAAAGGGTATTGATGAGCAGCCATATGAAGAGACAAACAGGTAAGGTCTGGGGGGTCCTCAGTGCTTCCATTCTTTTGGAGTTGGGAGAGTCACCACAGATGTGTTTGCTTGAAACTCATACTATTGGGATTGTATAAAGGCATCCTCACCTGGGGACCATCCATCATTAGTTCCCCTTCCTGGCCCTCTCCCCTTCTGCAGGATGGTGGAGAGAGTGGAACTGAAAGTTCCCAGCTTCTAATCATGGTTTGGTCTTTCTGGTCACCAGTCATCACATTAGAATGAAAGACACTGCTATCACCCAGGAGTTCCAGGGAATTTAGGAATTTTGTGTCAGGAATTGGGGTCCAATACCAAATATTAGAACAAAGATGCTCCTAGTATACTTGTCACCTAGGAAATTACAAGGGTGTTGAGAGCTCTGTGCAATAGCATCCAAAGAATAAAGCATTCAGGAATAAACTTAACAAGAGATGCAAGATTTGTATACTAAAATATATATCTGTATATATTTTTTTCTATTATCTCACAACAATGTGCTTCTGTGGGACTATTATCCCCTGAAGATGGGCATTGCCTATCCTGTGTGCATGCTGAATTCTTTCATCACCCAGAACTGCTTCACATGCGACTAATAGGAAACCCCACCTCAGTGGCTTATACAAACACTAGAGGCCCAGTGCATGAAATTCATGCACTCAGTGCATGTGGAGGATCCCTCAGCCTGGATTGTGAGAGGGCACAGGCCAGGCTGAGGGTTTCCACTGATGTGTGATCAGGACCAGGGAGGGTCCTGGGAGGTTGCCAGTCATGGAGGGACCGTGAGAGGGCTCTAGGGCATGTCTGGCCCATCTCACTCAGTCCTAATTGGCCGGACCTAGCAGCAAGCTGACCTACCAGTCAAAGCATTTGCCCCCTGGTGGTTAGTGCATGGTATAGTGAGTAGTTGAGGAGCCTTAGCATATAATTAGCATATTACACTTTGATTAGTTGAATGGCCACTGGATGACTAGACACTTAGCATATTAGTCTTTTATTATATAGGATGAGTCTATTTTTTTCTTCATATGAGAAATCTGGAAGTTGGCAGCTGCTGTTTTTGGTTCAGATGCTCGACATTGTCAAGGCAAATATTTCTGAGACTATTTGGCCTCTCGACAGAGGAAAAGAAGGAAGGAGAAAGGGCAGCACCAATATTAGAAAAGTAAAAGCTTTCCCAGGAACTCCACTTCTGTGTGGGTCACAGGCCACCTCTGAAAGTGGGACTGGGAGGCAGGACAGTCACACTATCTGCCACAGTCCCAACGTCTGCACCAGTGTTTGCTCTAGAGTAGGCGGTATTGCCACAGTTCTTTACAAACACCTGTTGAATGGGTGCAGTAGAATGTTTATTCATAATGTTCAGTGCTCATGTGCTGTTGAACACGTAAGCTGTGCTGTCTTTTCTCTGCCTCTGTGACGATGGAACATGTGTCAAGATGGAGCTGCCAATATGGGTCACTGCCTGGCTATGAGGTGAGCTCCCAGTTTACCCATTACAACCATGTAGTGAGCAAGGAATATTTGTTATTTAAACACAGAGACTTTCTTTCTTGCTGTTTGCTACTGCAGCCTAACCTACCTGGACTGGTGCAATGTATGTACCAAGTTAAAAAATCCACTCTCTCTGAAAATATATGGAAAAATATCCTCAGTTGAGGATATAATTTAAAAATATCTACAACAAATCCCCCAAAGTAAAATTTAACAAACCACATTTTCTGATTGCTTCAATAGCAAGAGGATGCCTAAATTAAGATAAATGATAGCCACTTGGAAATAAGACAAAATAAAAATAATTGTTGTAAAAGTTGAAGTCAATACTGAAAGAGTAGACTATTGAGACATTTAAGATGTTGAAACCCTTGTACAAAAACACACATCAGGCCATGACTAATGTAATTCTTTGTAGAAAAGTTATTTTTTCCATAAGCCTTCACATTTGAGAATCTCATTCAATTCCATCTAGCATTTATTTAGTCATCACATTTTCAAGGCATCCACATTTTGATAGTTGTGTCAAATGCCACCAGAAATGCCCCACTGATTAATGTGTGTTCTTGTCTTTATTAATTTCCTCCCCTCACTTTTATTTTGTTAATAATTTTTCAGCTTTTTGTTTTGAATTTTTAATAATATTATTCTCAATCTTTCAACATTTAAGCATATTTATTTAAATAAGAACTTTTTAATAACAAGGCAAAAAGTCAGTGGAATGATTAATTGAATCAGGAACCAGAACTTTGAAAAGATAAATCAAAAAGACAATTCTCTGGAAAGTGGGACTCTCTTAGGAGCAGGTGAGAACAAAGATAGGTACTCAGTGGAGAGGATGGCAAAGGACAGCACACACTGGGTTCTCAAATGTGGAGGCTTATGGAAAAAATAACTTTTCTGCAAAAAATTTGGGACCCAGATCTAGGGAGCAGGGCATAGCGTGGAGCTCTCTTCCGAGGGCCTGTGGAGAGGGAAGCGTGTTGGTCCTTTTGATCCTGGAGATTGGCCTCATGACTTTGGCCCCATGGTTCCTGGACTGTGTAGCCAAGGTGATCAGCACTGGGCAGCTGTCCTGTCCCTGCTCCTGCATATGGAGCTGCTGAGGATGCCAAGTGGAGGGTGTGGCTGGCCACCACTGAGCACATGCCCCTGCTGGCTGGACAGCCAGGATAGAGTTCTTTGATGCAAAACTGAACTTGTACATGGCCTGGCTTGTGGGTTGAGTCTATGCCACTGATCTGAGGAAGGTGGTAGAGAAGTTTGGGAAGTAGTGGGTCCACACCACTGTCATCTCCAAGGTCTTGGCCACGTCTGGGGGCCCCAGCTACCTACACTGCAGGACTCTGCCCTTCTATACAAGGGGATAGTTTTGACTGCCCCACTACCCTTCTCTCCTTCTTTTTCTCCTAAATCATGTCCAGGATCGCTGTTGCTGACAAACTCTGTGGGTGTTCACAGCGGTGCTCCAGCCATTCACTGAACTGTCCCTCACTTCTGATGCCTCCAGGGAGCAACTTGCCCTGCTGGTGCTGGGGCCCCTTCTTAGCTCAGGCTCCTGAGCCCTCCTCTCCCCCTTTGCCCAGGCGAGGGGCAGCTGCTGTGACTGGAAGGTGGGGACTCACCCTGAGCTCTGGACCCCGTTTCCTGTGGAAGACTTCTCCAATGCCCAGATCCCAAAAGGCAAGGTACAAACGCATAGGCTTCTGGCCTGGAGGAGAGCCCGCCATTGGGATTATGGCCAGGAAGAATGGCTGACCCTGCCTTCACTTATGCATATGTCCAGTCATTCATTTGCTGGGTCACCCACTTAAAATATTTATGTGAACACCTACTTCGTGCTGGGCCTTTTTTCTAGATACCGGGGCTTCAGCAGTGAAACCGACAGAAAAATTCTTGCCCTCCTGGAACAAACATTCAAGTAAAGCAGGGGGAGAGAACAATAAAGAGAATAAATGGGTGAACTACAATGTATGCCAGGGTGGGGGTGGGGGGTTAAGAGTTACGGAGATAAATAAGACAGAGATGGGAGGTGGTGGAGTGGGGAGGTGGTTGAGGATTTAAATGGGGTGGTTAGAGGTGACATTTGAACAAAGGCATAAAGGAGTGAGGGGGGAGGGGCGGGCATGCAGACTCCACAGAGAGATCCTAGGTCAGGAAGACAGGTGAGCCCTATAGAGGAAGCCTGTGAGACACTAGGCCGTGGACTGCAGGAAAGGAAGGGCCTGGAAGGCGGGGGTTGGAGGAAACAACAGGGAGGCCGTGGTCAGAGCCCTGCTTTCTTCAGAGCCATGGAGGTTTGGAGCTGGGGGGATCTGTGGCGAAGTGGGAGAAGCAGAAGACAGGGAAGAGGCATCTACAGACTGGCGGCGGTGGCGGCCGGCCTCAGAAGTGCCTGGACGAGCTGCTGCTGAGCGGGAGAGGGCGGTAGTCGCAGTGGCTCCCACGAAGCTGTTGGCGCCAAGGACCACAGCTTCCACTGGAACCTGGAACCGGCAAGGTAACAGGTACCCCCTACTCACCTTGCAGCCTTCTTCCTCCCTGAGGACTTGTATGTTCCCGGGATTTCCTCCAGGGGGCGCTGCTCCCCACCGTTGGACAAACTGCACGGATGGGAGCTGTGAGCTAAATCCCGCCTGGTCCTGCTCGCTTCATTGACAGCAGCATCACTGTGGAAGCTGCTCAGGGAGAAAATACTCAACCAGGACTGAGAGACTTAGGCAAGCATACACCTAAATGTTCTATTACCATCAGTCTCGAGCCATTTAAGTTTCAGGTCAATAAGGAGTCATTACAGGGATCTAATAGGAACGAAAATGTAAACAATGTAATTTGGTGTTGCACTTCAACCATTCCTCGGGCTCCCAGGTGCAAAGGCGGGTGCGCAGGAGGGTGGGGGGCGCTGGGTGGGAGCCGCTGGCTGGGGTGGAGCAGGTTCCACCTGCAAGGCGTGGCACTTTCATCTTGCGCTCCGTGTCTGAGAAGCAACAAGCGAGTTCTGTCTGCAGTAGAAGCGGCTCATGAGATGTTGGATCGTGGACCAAGTATGTCTAACCAAACCTCCTTTGCTTTGAGGCTTTGAGGATGCTCAGCTTTGAGGATCTGGAAATAACCTCTGACCTTTTCATGATGGAGTTGCTTCACTGCAGCCGGAAGAATACCTGCTCCAGCACCTCCGTCCCAGCCAGGGCTTTGGGATGGAGGCACCTCCCTACCCCCCATGTGTGGAGGTCGGTCTGTAGCCAGCAGAACCCACACTCAGGCACCTCCCCTGCCCCTCCCAAGAGGCAGACTCTGAGTGTAGTCCTCCTCTAAGTCAGGCCTTTGGGGTTGCAATTGACAGCAAATCCCACTCCAATTGGATTCAGCAAAATGGGGACCCTGCTGGCTCATGGAACTGCACATCAAGGAGCTGCACTGACTCCCACAGGAACCCCAACCCTCAGCCTGGCTTGCTCTCCTCGGAGGACCCACTCAATGGCCCTTCAGCAACGGGAAGAGAACAGCTTCTCCTCCTGGCTCCTGCTGAAGACCCGGTGACTGTGTGCTCTTCCCCATGCCGTCTCAGTGCCCCAAGGAGGTGCATCCATGGCTCAGGCTGCGGTCACAGGCCCAGCCTGAAGCCCCGAAACCCCAGTTATAAGGGGGGCAGGGCAGTTTCCCAAAGGAAAGTTGGAGCACCGTTCCCAAAGGTGGTGGGTGTCTGCGGGGTCACAGCAGCAGGTGACTGCACATCCTTGCCTCCTGGTTTTCACTGTCAAGGTGAAAACTTGTAAGTCCCTCCCCGCTCAGTCACACCAGGTATGGTGTGCCTTCCACACGAAGGCAGTGGCCAGTGGGAGGCCGACCCTGCCCTTGATGTTGAATGTCTTTCACTCTGCACTGTGTGCTGTGTTCCCTCACTTACTCCAGGGGCTCCCTGAGAGCAGTTAGGAGCGGGAGAAGAGCACATCAAATGAGGCCAGGGGGTTGTCTCAGGGCCGTGGGTCTAGGCCTGGGAAGAGGCCTGCTTTTCATGATGTTAGCCTTGGCTGGCATTCAGAACTGTAGTATCTGGACAGAGACAGCCAAGCTTTTCTGTAAAGGGCCAGATATTAAATACCAGGGTAGGCTTTGTAGTTCTCTCTGTTTAACTACCTGACAGAGTGCAAAAGCAGCGTAGACAAGACATAACCTACAGACGTGGCTGGGTGCCAGCAGCACTTTCCTTTGGAAAACAGGCCACAGGCCAGGACTCCGCCATGAACACAACTTGCCGGTCTCTGAGTAGAGCAGGTGGCAGGCCAGGCTCCAGGGAGCTGCAGGCAGTTGGAGAGCAATAGGTTGGCCAGGAGTGGCACCTATGTGACAGAGGGTGGGGTGGTGGGTGGGAGGCAGAGGAGCCATGAGACCATGCCGCAGACCTGCGAGGTCTCTGAGCCCAAGGCGATGCTGGCTTCCCAGGCAGGAGGCCGGCATTGGCGGGAATGGCCAGGCCCTTGGACCACTGTCTGGCTCGGTCATGGGCCAGGGGCAGCTCAAGAGGAGACCTTGGTCCAAAAGCGGAGGACGCTGAAAAGGTTGTGTAGAGACTGTCACACTAGGCTTCCTGGAACTCAGCAGCCTGCCAGCCTTGGGCCTTCCTCCATGCCGGGCTCGGCTTCAATGTCCTAATTGCGGTGTCTGAGCAGGGGGTTTGCTGGATGACAACCATCAAGTCCTGTAAGATGTGAAAAGCCGTGATGCTCTGAGGGTAACAGCCATACCCAGGCTCCAGCCTCTGTGAGATCTGGACAGCACAAGGCTCCCAGCCAAACATTGCACTTCCCTGGCTCCCAGTGAGGAGCGTCCTGGGGCTCCTTCCTTGGTGGAAGAGCAGAGACTTCCTACAGTGCTGTGATCCCTGCCCCCACCTCCTCCTGAGGAGCGGAGCAGACACCATCTGGGCTGGCGAGGCCTGGGGTTGGCACGGTGCCTGTGGCTTTCTTTGAGCTGGATGGTGTGTGAATGCATGGGACCTGGGTGGCCTGGGATGAGAGGTGTGAGCGCTGGAGCAGGGGCAGGTGCTGCCTCTGGCAGCATGAGGGCCTGCTCCCCTGGGCCTGTGTGACTGATGGAGAGCCTAGGCCTGGGCCAGGGTGAGCATGTCAGTGCAGCCTCTGCACTGATGTGCCTACTGTTTGCCACCTCAGCGCTTCTGCAGCATATCCCCTGTCCAACTGGGAGCAGGGCGCCCGCTCCAGGGCCACTGGTCAGGTTATCACTGAAACTGAGGAAGAGACCTTCATCTGCTTCCCAGGGGTGGGACTTGTCTCCGGGCCTGTGGCCTGTCTGGTAGGTGGGCAGCTCACTAGTTGAGTGCTCACTCTGTGGTTTTCTCTGGTCCAAGACATCTTTTTGGCTGGTTCTGTGGTGTCACACCCCTTGCACGCCTTTACCCCCAGCTCTCTCTGCATTTCACTTCGCTGCTGCTCAGTTGTTGTTTTTTGAAATTTAAATGAGTTGAAATAATCCCAGAATATATTCCATATCCTCTCCCTTGGGTTGGATCTTTGCAGGGATAGAAGTGTACTGAGCACTTAGCCATCATCTTTTCTTCTCTTAACTGAGGCTGGAAACATTGCTTTTCTGCCCAAAGACACTGTTGCACACCCACAGCTGGGCTCCTGGCGACTTGCAGGAGCCCAGCATGGAGAGCGGAACCTTGGCCTGTGGACAAAGCTTGTACCAAGCACCCTTTTGAGGCTCTGCCAACTGGAGTTTTTCCTAGCTGGCAAGCTACCGGGCCTCGAGTGGTAATTCACAGGGACCTCATGCAGCATCAAGGCAGCTTCCTATTTTGCAAATGACCTGTGATTCACAAAGAACAGTAGCTTGTTTTTCAGGTGATCTGTTCAGGTAAGGGAGCTGGGTGGCACTGGAGTAATGTGGGCCAGGGTGTGGATTTGCAAAATGTGCCCCTTTGGGTAGACATAGCCCCGTGGCCACACTGTTCTCTGTGTCCATGGGTTGTGCATATATGCATATGTGTTCTTTGGTTAATCTCTTCCAGGTCCCCCGCCCCCCGCGCCCCCTTCCCCTCTGAGATCTGTCAGTCTGTTCCAGACACCCACATGCCTCTGGACCTGTTTTGTTCATCAGTTTATTTTGTCATTAGAGTCCACATATGAGTGAGTGAGATCATGTGGTACTGGTCTTTCTCTGCCTGGCGTGTGTCAGGTAGTGTAATGAAAGAGCATAACCTACCTCTGTGCCTTCTCCTCCTCATGCCCTCCTCACGCCTGAAGCATTCTGCTATGATGGGGGCATCACTGGTCCCACCCAGGAAAGAGAACACGGAGGGTCAGAGCAGTTTCCAGGTTGAAGCAGCTGTAAGGTCTTGGACTGGGGCCATCAGAGCTCACATCTGTCCACTCTGAAACCCAGGTCTTTCAACTACCTTCCCCTGTGGAAATCACTGGGTGGGTTTGACCCGGAGTGGTCAGGAGACTGAAGTGTTGGGCCTCCCTGCCCGCACCTCCCCCCGCATCCTCTACCCTTCCTCTGTGGTAAGGTCCTCAGTCTGATCAGCTTCTGAGAGAGAGAAATGGGGTTAAGAGGTAAATGAGCAGAAGGATCTCCTGTCCAGTTGGGAGAGAGCGACAAGTCCTGCTGGCAGGTCCCTGTCCTCCCTGAGAGCCGCCTGAGGAAGGAGCCCAGCACTGCTGCCGGCTGCCTTGCTGTGTGCTGCCCTGAGCAAACCACTCAACCCTGTGACCACCTCATTGCAGTTAGCTTGGAACTCCTACAGGTTTAGCACCGAGAGTCCTACATCCTGGGCCCCCGCCCCTTCCTGCAAACAGCCACACCTGGTCACCCTGCCCTCACCCCAGACCTTCCATCTGGCCCCTTCATGAGACTGAAAAGCAATTTGCAGAAAAGAGAGGGGCAGCATTTTTCTTCTTTTTATTTTATTATACAGTCATGCATGTTGATTTTGAACATAGAGAGAGCCTCAAAAGCACCATGCTAAAATGACTAATACACATTAAAAATATGCACAACTTCACTCTTAAAGAAATGCAAGTCAAAACACCATGCCATTTTCACCTCTCAGATCTGGAAAGAAAATGATAACACAGAGAACGCTTAGTTTAAGCTGGAGAGGCTGTAGGACATGTGTGTCCCTTCATCTGTGGTGGGAGCGAGCGTGGTGGAGAGGCTGCAGCCTGTCAGAGGTGCACAGGCACCTCTCCCAGCATTTGAATGTGCACTCCTGGGTCCTGCAAATCCGTTAGGAATGTGCCCTCCAGGAAACCTGGTATGGGTCCATGAAGGTGTATCTGGAAGAATGTCCCATACAAACAACTTGCTGTTGGAAGGAAAACTGGGACTGTTCCAGGAGCCCACGACTGGGTGACAGCAGCACAGTTGCACGTGATAGATGGAGGCATCCTCTTCCTGTGCCTCCGGAACACAGGGCTTGCAAATGCCAGGCATCAGAACCCCCAGGCTGTGGGCCGCGACCTCGGTGCTTTGTTTTAGTGGGTCTGGTGTGGAGCCAGAGAATCTGCATTTCTGAGAAGCCCTCAAGTGATGCTGCTGGCCCCAGGACCACACTCTCAGAACCGCTATGTGGAGAGAAATGAGCAAAACTTCCTCACGTGTGACCCAGTCCAGCTCTGGCAGCAGCAGAAGAGACAGAGAGGCCTGGGCAGGCATCTAGTGGGGTGAGAGGTTCCCTCTGAGTCCCCCTCCCCTGGCCTGCAGCCCCACCTGACCCCTTGGAGCCAGGCCAGGGAAAGTGTGGCTGGACTCCTTGGCAAACATGATTGCCAGAGATTCCTACAGAGAGGTCTGAGCCATGCACAGAAGGAGGGGGCAGCTTGTGAGCTGGCCTTGCTGGCAAAGGTGCCTGGCTGGGGGAGGAGGGAGACCAGCTGTGACTTCTGCCAGCTGTTTGCTGGTGTCTCTGCACCTTCCCGTCTCCATGGGAAGCAGGCATCTGGTTTCAAGGAGAGCATCAGGGCTTGGAGACAGAGGAGCAGGTGTTTGCAGGAACCAGGCTGTGTGGATGAAATAGCAGGAGCTGATCACTGCAAGGCAGAGGTTGTTGTGTGTGGGTATTGTCTTCTGCCTCCTTCTCTCTTCAGACCCAGGCTATCGCCACCCACTTACTCAGCTGAGCTGCTCTGGACCCCTCCCGTGTGTATGCTTAATGGGACTTTTCCCTGGGCCAGTTTCGCTCTGTCTTGCTCATCAAGATTGGTCTGGGGCATGACAAGAAACAGGAGAAAGGAGTGGGGAAACATCCCTTCATGGAAACCCTCACAGTACCCCCATCTTTGCTAGAATTGTTCAGTGTCCTAGGAAAGGTGTAGGAGGGAGGGAAGGAAGAGTAGCCATTGCGACCATGGCCCCTCTGTGAGCTTCGCTTGCTGAGGTCACTGTCCCCTTGGTACTCCACCTTCTGTGTCCACTAGCCAGCCCAGCTCCTTTAAAACAGACGCTTATACATGTCCCGTGCACCCCTGCAAAGGCCATGCCGGTGCCCACTCACTAGTCCTGGGCACCTTCTTGAACCAATGTAGTCCATTCATGGCACTTGCTTTGTTCTGGACTTGGCTCTCTGGCTCTGTGCTGTGCACTCTCCCCTTTGTCTCTCCTCTTCATCCTTCAGGTTCCTACCAACTTGGCTCTTCTCAAAAATTCCTTCAGTTTTCCACCCAAGCTACACAGTCCTGGGTTCCCACATGTGATTCTCAATCCTTCTCCCTGGTAACGGTGACCTCACCCTTCCCAACCCAGCGCTGCACCTGCAGACAGCAGCCCCAAAGGAAACGACTGGGAATTTCTTCTCGAGAAATCCTGCCCTGAATTGGAGAAGAGAGATTTGAATTTGGAAGCTAATGCCCCCCCCCACCCCCCACCCCTGATGAAGGCCAACACCACAGACGTCAGCCTCACACCAATTCCATACAGTCCACAGGGAGTCTGTAAGCCAGGAGCTTCCAGGAAGGGTCCATAGTGCCTCCAGTGAAAGGAGCCCCATGGTAGTGGGGCTGGGTGGGCTGTCTCTGCTGTCCACGGTGCTGAACCACCAGCCACGTGCCTAGGAGAGGAACAGGCTCAACATGGACTGAAGAAAATGCACACCAAGGGCTGCCTCTGGGAGCTAAGCCCCAGGAGGAAGGCGCCCACCAAAGGGGCAGCTCTGGTTACTCTGCCGCCCTCTGAGGTCGGGCGCTGGGCTTCAGATTCACAGAGCAAGTAGGAGGACCAACAGGGCACAACTGGCTCATTGTGCATGATGCCTGGGTGACACTGTGAGCCCCTCTCTTTCCTTCTAGTTGTAGAATTTCCACTCAGCCAGCTTTCCTGTGGCAGAGGCAAAAGGGATGGCCACACGGGATTAGGATGAAGAGGAGAAAAGCCAGTCCCTGAAAATGGCGTACTGAATGGCTCCACTTCTGTAATGCTCTTAAAATGGCCAAATTATGCAAGTGGGCAAGAGAAGGATGGTTGCAATGGATCGCAATGGAGGAGTGTGGATCTGAGGGGGGGGGAAGGTGTGTATTGCAAAGCTGGGGGCATGGATCCAAAGGGGGGGGGATGAGGCGTGGGTCAGAGAGCCAAGAGGCATCGATAGGAGAGGAGGGTGTGGGTCAGAGATGGGGGGAGGATTGGAGCATGGAGGCATGGATTCTGGAGCTGTGGGGCTTGGGGCTGTGGCTGGAGAATAGCACAGGGGTTCTGTGGTGAGGGAGTTTGACTGACTGTGATGGGGGTCACCAAGCCTACACATAGCCTATCTAATAAAAGAGTAATATGTAGGAGGAGAAACCAAGATGGCGGCATAGGTGAACACCTAAACTGCTGCCTCGTACAACAATTTCAAAACTATAACTAAAAGACAGAACGGACATCATCCAGAACCACAGGAAAGCTGGCTGAGTGGAAATTCTACAACTAGAAGGAAAGAGAGGGGCTCACAGAAACCCAGAGGAGCTGCAAAAAGCTGAGGTACGGAGACGTGTGCACACTGAGAGAGCGGGCGCCAGAGGACCTGGCTGGCTTTCTCTGGCGGTAGGGAAACGGAGACTCTCAACGGCACTGAACCCCTTATCGTACGACACTAAACCCCAGATCCAGCCGAAACTCATACGGGGGAGTTTGGACTGTGAAAAGGGAGAGGTGCACGGAAATTTAGGGGAGTCGCAGAAGATCAGGTCCTGTCTCGCAAGCGCACGGTGCTGCGCGGAGGACAGATTGCTGACTGTGCCACAGGCTTTCGCGAGTGGGCGGGAGACAGACCCTCCCAACTGTGCCACTTCTGAGTCCACTGAGCCCCTGTTTCGGGGGAAACCCTGGGGACCTAGACTCGTGTGGTCCTGGTGCGCAGGGGAGATGGAAAGGCAGCGGTTAGAGGCACTGCGGGTGCGTGCATGCACAGGGACCGCTCCAGCCATTACCCAGTCACGTGAGACTCGGGGGCTGTGGAGGGCGGGGCCGACTGGAAGGCAAGGCGGTCCCTTAAGCCCTGAGACTCCACCCCTCCCAAGCTCAGCAGAGGCTTCTGCGGCTTTGCGTCTGGTATCATAGGGCTGAATCCAACACAGAAGTTTCCCCGGCATGGTGAGGATGCCGAGACAGGGGAAGGGATCACAAACAAAAGAAATGGAGGAAAAAAAAAAAAAAAGGACTGGATATAGAGTTCAAAACCACGCTTATGGGGTTTTTCAAGAATATGTTAGTAAAGATGGATAATTTAGCAAGACCCAAGAGGAGATGAAAAAGGACATACTACAGATGCAGGGGAGCCAACTAGGGATGGAAAAGGTCCAACTGGAGATGATAGAGGACCAAATAGAAATTAGACATACACTGACTGAAATAGGGAATATTGTACAGAGTCCTGGCAGCGGACTGGAGAAAGGCAAGAATCAAGTAAAAAATTTGAAATATAAAGAGGCAGACAACATTCGACTGGAAAGGCAAGAAGAGAGGAGAATCCAAAGGTGTGAACATAATGTGGGGAGCCTCTGGGACAGTTTCGAGCGTGCCAACATCAGAATTGCGGGGGTGCCAGAAGAAGAGAGAGAGCAAGATACTGAAAACCTATTTAAAGAAATAATGACTGAGGGGGACCGGGACCAGGGGAAGGAGCCGCCCGCGTCCCCGGCCCGGAGGCGAGGTCGAGGCCCCGAGGCCTGGGGGGACGTGCCCCGCAGCACAGGGCGTCGGGCTGGGCCCCGCAATGGGGAAACGCAGGCATGGAACGCGGACTAACGGAGCTCCGCTCGGCGCCCCGCTGTCCTCCCAGTGCTGGACTGAGTCCCCGCTGCTGGCGACGCCCGCGGGGGAGAGGGACGGGGCTGGGGGGCTGGGGCGCTGGGGCGCTGGGGCGCTGGGGCCAGGCTGCAGGTGCTGAGACCCTCGCGCTGAGGCTGAGGCTGAGGCTGAGACCCTCGTGCTGAGGCTGAGGCTGAGGCCCTCGTGCTGAGGCTGAGGCTGAGGCTGGGGCCCTCATGCTGAGGCTGAGGCTGGGACCCTCATGCTGAGGCTGAGACCCTCGCGCTGAGGCTGGGGCTGAGGCTGGGACCCTCGTGCTGAGGCTGAGGCTGGGACCCTCGTGCTGAGGCTGAGGCTGAGACCCTCGTGCTGAGGCTGAGGCTGGGACCCTCGTGCTGAGGCTGAGGCTGAGACCCTCGTGCTGAGGCTGAGGCTGAGGCTGAGACCCTCGTCCTGAGGCTGAGGCTGAGACCCTCGTGCTGAGGCTGAGGCTGGGGCTGAGGCTGAGGCTGGGACCCTCGCGCTGAGGCTGAGGCTGAGCAGTGCGTCCTTGGCTCTCGAGCCGCCAGGGCACCTGCCCTCAGGGCTTCCGGCGCGGCTCGGGCCGGGCCGGACCTGCAGGAGCGAGCGCCAGTGCTGGTTCCCTTAACCCATGCGACCTTGCGGCCCCCCCCCCCACGTGAGTGTGCTGCCGCTGTGGCAGCAGGAGGAGGTGTGCTCAGTGGGTAGAGCGTCGGCCGGAGGACTGAAGAGTCACTCACGGCAGAGCCCGCGGAGGACTTGCTGCTCCAGACCCACCCGTGACTGATAATTCTCAGGGGGAAAGGGGTGAGGGGTATACAGGGGGAGACTGGACAAAAATCATACACCTATGGATGAGGTCAACGGGAGGGAGGGAAGGGTGGGAGCTGGGTGGAGGGGTGCTATGGAGGGGAAAAAAGAAAAACAAATGTAATAATCTGAATAATAAAGATTTAATTAAAAAAAGAGTAATATGTAAATTGATCATGCCTCCCACTACACTCACAAGCCAGGCCCACCAGCCAATCAGGAACAAGTATGCAAATTAACCCAACCCAGATGGCTGCAGCCACTGAGCGAGCAGAAGACTTGGGTTTCCCCTGGCGATGGAGGAAGCCAAGCTTTCCACTGGCTCTGGCCAGCCCTGGCCTCAACTCAAGGCTACAGTGTTTCAGTTATAGAAGATAAATAAATCCTAGATACCTAGGGGCCTCCGCTTGGGTCACCGGGGGGCGTGGCTCGACTGCAAACCACCACAGGCCCCTCGCTTGGACCACCTCATGCCCCAAGGGAACCCCCTACCCTGATCTGGGACACCCTTCAGGGTAAACCAGCCAGCCCCCACCCATGCACCAGGCCTCTATCCTATCTAATAATAGAATAATATGCAAATTGACTGTCACTCCAACACAGAAGATGGCTGCTCCCATGTGGGCACAAGATGGCTGCCCCCATGTGGACACAAGATGACCACCACAAGATGGCCAGCAGGAGAGGGCAGTTGGGAGGGACTCGGCCTGCAAGGGAGGGCAGTTAGGGATGACCAGGCTGGCAGGGGAGTGGTTTGGGGGTTATCAGGATGGCAGGCAGAAGTGGTTAGGGGCAATCAGGAAGTAAGGCAGGCAAGCAGTTGGGAGCCAGCAGTTTTGGATTGTGAGAGGGATGTCCGACTGTCCATTTAGGCCCAAACCTACTAGGATCAGGCCTAAATGGGCACTCATACATCCCTTGAGGGGTCCCAGATTGGAGAGGATTCAGGCTGGGCTGAGGAACCCACCTCTCCTGGTGCACAAATTTCATGCACCAGGCCTCTAGTGTATCTATAATTTCTTAAAATAGGAGTTTAAAAAATATGAAAGTGAGAGAAATGGATAGAGAGAGCACAGAGGCAAGAGGCAGCCACTTGCCCACGTTCATACCCTGGGCCATGAGATCCAGAGTCTTGGGCTCTGGTCCTTTGCTCTGTGTCCCCTCCTGTCTGATAGAAATCAGCACTCTTTATTTCTGGGAACATCCTCTCCTCTCTCCATCTGCTTGCAGAGATGTGATCCAAAAGGGGCCACCTCCTGCCCACACTCAAGACTGGGCATGTGAGTCCTCCACATGCAGAGCCAGCCATGTGGGCCCTGGAGCAGAGTCCTCTTAGAGGACTTACCATGGACACCAAGAAATAGAGACTCTTCAGGCCAAAAGGACCATTGAAACAGAAATTTGAGCACCATTTCCCCACCATCCAGAGACAGTATATCTGAGAATGAAGTGAACATAGAGGAAGTCAGAGGCGAGGAATGGAGGAAGAGAGGGTGACCCTCATCACTGGTGATGCAGATTGAGCATCTGTGCCTATACCAACACCTGCACCTGTCATCTATATTATCCATATCTTTATGTATGTCTATGTTATATTTATAGTCATATCTAATATAGGCATCTATCTCTATCTTTATCTCTATCTCTATCCCTATCCCTATCCATATCCATATCCATATCCATATCCATATCCATGTCTATGTCATCTCTTTATATTCTTAACTAAGGCATCCAACTCATGGACTTCTTAGGTATGTGAAGCAATATATACACTGTTTTGGTGATTAGGAAGGTTGAGTACCATTTCTATTACTTGCAACCAAAGAGTCCAATACTGGGGCCCATAGATGAGAGAGCTGGGGCATGTACCCTTTGCTACATACTTCCTCCTCGTAGCCCCATCCCAGCCTCCTCCACATGGAGTCCTTCATGAGCTCACAGCCCTATACGTGTGGAGACCTGACCAGCTCCTAGATGGTCGAGGATTCCAATCTGAGCTTCCCTCTGTGAGTGTCCTGAGCCTAGTGCGAGGAGGGGCAGAGGGCGGCTGTGTCCTAAGAGAGAAGCAGTCCACCAAACACCTCAACCCCACTAAAGCTGGGTGTCTCCCACAAGGGAAGGAGTAGATCCTGGGTGGGCAGAAAGGAGATGCTCTCTCCACACATTGCTCTGCCCCTCCTGTGCTCCTCCGCCTGCTGAGGCTAGACTAGTTTTCCTTTTACTGGACCAGCCCAGCCCCAGGCCCAAACGAAACCAGAGTGGGGGAGGACAACTTGGTCCTGGAGGGAAAGAAGAGTGTTACCCTCTGGCTGTCTGGTCTTCAGGAAATGGGATCCCAGGCTGCCCTTCTGTTGAGATGTTCCTCTCTGATCAAGAGGCTCCTGGATCCAAGTCCTAAACTTCCGTCTCTCCGGGTGACAGAATGAGGCTTCTGATAGCTCTGCATCATGCATTCCTGGCTCCTAGGGCCTCCATAAAGGGAAAAACAAACGGGTGGTCCACAGTCATGTTACCTTCGGCTCACACAGCTTTTGAAAGATGGGATTCTTTGACGTCACTAAAAAATAAGTTAGCTCTGTTTCAAGATCATCTTGACAAACTTGGAGGATCTTGTGAGGCAGCAGTGTGCAGTGGCTGGGCTAGTGGAGGGCATGCAGCTGTCGGCCCCGCCCACTTCGGTCTCTGGTGTTGCTCTGGGTTGGGGCCCAGCTGTGTGTGCCTGGATTTGCCTCCATCTGCCCGTTCTCCCCTGGGAGCTGTGAGGGTCCCTGAAGGCTGCCCAGGCTTCCTCTGAGCCAGGATCACAGGTTCCATAGGACCTTCCTTCCATACTCCGCCGGGTGGACCTTTGGGCTCCAAAGCTCTGAGACTCAGGTGCCTGCAGGGAAGAGATGCTGAGAGAGGAGATGTGAACATCTTAGCAGCCACAGTGCTTAAATGAGTGACTGGTGACGTGGCTCAGACCCTGTTTTCCGGTGTATTTGGCTCACTTAAGTTCTGGGCAGTTGAAAAGAGGTCACCTGTTGGGTGGTGAATTGAGGGCGTTTACTATTTTCAAGTATCGAGACTCGCTCCATGCTGATCTCCAAGGGGTGATTTTCTGAGGGTCACAGACCCAAGGAGGCACCGTGTCCCAGAGCAACAATAATCAGTCCTTCTCCGTGTTCCATCCCCTCCAGTGCAGCACAGGCACTGGCCACACTGTGCCTGAGGGGCTGCAGGCTGGGGAGGTGTGCTGTCAGGACGCAGGTCGGACACCCATTTGCTGCTCTGCCTTGGACAGGTGCCATCTTTTGAATTCTCACATTAGGATTTTTAATGCTACTTAGAAGATTTAGAGGACACGGGCCTGGAATAGCCGTGGCACTTGGGTCCTCCTCCTCTGGCCTGTGGACAGCCATGGAGCCGTGAGACTAGCGCTCCTCATAGCAGACCCATGGCCAGGCTCTGCCCGGGTCACTGCACCCTGGAATCTGCACTTTACCAAACCACATCTATCCAGGTAAAATGTCCTCAAATAAAGACCGAGACAACTGATATAGGTTCTAAATTTTAGAGGAAAGTTAAAAAAATTTATAGGCAACAGAAGTGGAGTTTTTTATTGGGTGGCAGAAGCCCAAGTAGCCCAGGGCAAAGGCAAGCCATGCCAGCTACCACTCCCATTTCACGTGAGCCTCTGCTCACCACCAAGGGCCTCAGGGAACCTGTGATAGTCCCCCTCTCCTGTGGGGGCAGGTCAGATTTGTCCAGTGAACACCAGCTAAGCACTGACTCCGTGCCTGAGCCTGTCCAGGCACTAGCAGGTCACAGACTGTCAGCAAACCTGATACAGAAAATTGGAGTCCAGTATGAGAGGCCGAGAGGGGGCTTGGACTCCAGCCTGGGGTGGGCTCAGGGGCCCACCACATCTTTGACCTGCTCTCATTCGGCATCTCCCTTGCTCATCACCCTCTCTGGGCACACTGGCTTCTTTCTTGGTCTCAAAGGTAAGGTGTCTACCTGTGTCAGGGCTTTTGCTGGTTCTTTTAAAAAACAATTTAATATATTTTTATTGATGTCAGAGAGGAAGGGAGAGGGAGAGAGAGAGAAACATCAATGATGAGAGAATCATGGATCGGCTGCCTCCTACACTCTACTTGGGATTGAGCCTGCAGCCCAAGCATGTGCCCTGACCAGGAATCAAACCCAGGACCCTTCAGTCCATAGGCTAATGCTCTATCCACTGAAACAAACTGTATAGGGTGCTTTTACTGGCTCTTACCCCAGCCTTTTCTCTCCCCAGACTTTGCAGGGGTGGTTCTCACCATTCAGGCTTCAGACAAATGCCTCTTCCTTAGGAAGGTCCATTGGACTGCCATGCAGCCTGGGGCACCGACTTTCAGTCTCATTTTTGAGCTCCCTATCACCACCACTGTCTGAGATGACCCAACCCCCTTCATGAGAGCTGGGCCTCAGGTTTCCTCTTCCCCTCTCCTTCCCACGGCTGACAGATAAGAGGTGCTCAGTAAGTATTGATGAATAAATTTATTTAATGCATAAAGGCCTGGCGATGTGACTTGAACCACCTACATTACTGACTGACTTCCTCCCCACACCTCGGCCTGTGGTGGAACACCCTCCAATCCTGCCACGGACCGTGAAGAACTGCGTCACCCGCCCCGAGGACTCAGGAGCAGGGCAGGTTGGCTCGCTTTGCCCTCTGGCTCTGCCACTTTCAAACTTTGTGCCTGAGAACTTAATTAACCTCAGAGTCTCAGTTTCTCCAGCTGAGCAGAGAATGCTTTCAGGAAGTGATAACTTTTGTTCTTCTGCCCAAACAATGGTTACCCGACTCCTTTGTCCAGAGAGTGGCTTGTACCACCTTCCTGAGACGAGACCCTGTGGAGACCAGCCCAAGGAGGCAGTCTGGCCTCAGAGGCTGTGGCCCTGGACCAGGCGTTAATGCTCTGGCAGGGCGAATGAGCTCCTTCTTTGCACCCTATCTGCCGGTGGCCTGGCCTTCCGGGTCCAGTGGGGCTCCTGTACCTGCTCCCCCTCCCCTCTCGCATCCAGTTTCTTTGTAGGGCCCTAAAGGCTAGACACGCTGCAACCACTCATCCCAGGGCTCGGCAGCTCCTGACCCGGTCCCTGCCCCCCAGGCCTTCCCATCTGGGCAGCAATTGAGGTCCTTGGAGACAGAGACTGTGGAGCTGCTCTTGGGCTGGAGGGCTGGCTTTGATGTGACTTCCTGCAGGGCCCTCTCAGCCTGGAGCATCTTCCTGGATGCTTCCTGAGGGAACTCTGTGTTATAGTCATTTGAGAGTGTAATACATGCACCAGTGATTACCCTTGGAGAGTGGCAGCCATAGTAGCTTAATGCATTTAATAACTGCCATTGTGGCCCCCAAGTAATGGTAGCTTTTATATTACACTAGAGGCCTGGTGCATGAAATTCATGCATGTGTGGGGGGGTGTCCCTTCAGCCCAGCCTGCACCCTCTCCAACCCGGGACCCCTCAGGGGATGTCTGACTGCCTCTCACAATCTGGGATCATTGACCTGCCTGTCTGCCTGATTACTCCTAACCACTCTGCCTGCCTGATGCCCCTAACTGCTCCCCTGCTGGCCTGATTTCCCCTAATTGCCTCTGCCTTGCCCTATACCTGGGACCCAGGATTCCTTCCTCTGGCTGGCTGCCGGCACCCAGGACCCAGGCTGGCTTCGTCCAGGTTGGCCACAGCTGTAGTTCTCCTCACGTGGACAGTGTCCCACCTCAAGCATCTGCCCTCTCTGTGCTTTTCTGCCTCAGCTCTTGGGCAGGCAGGGGAGGTACACCCTCCAGGACCTGGGCATGGGTGGGTAAAAGTCTCAGGCTCCTGTTCTTCAGAGGGACAGTCACTACGATTGTCTAAGGGGGACTGGGTCCTAGTGACCCACAGCAGTAATCAATCAATGGCACACATTCTTATCTTTTCTGCTTCCTCTATTTCTCTCCTGCTTCTTCACTCTTCTCAAAATCATGACTGTCACCCAAATCCTTGTCTCTGGCCCTGCTTTGAGGGTTCCCATATTAAGACAGTCACATGGGCTATCACATGACAGAGACATAATTGATTCCGCTTGGACTGCTGTGTATTTAAGTCTTTCTGTTTCAGCAACTTATTCTTCAACCTAACTGAGATCGTCCATAGGAAGGGGTCTGAGCAAGCAAATTATGAGAATAAATGCTGATGTGACCTCATTTGTGCCCCAAGGTAGGGAGGCCTGGGGGCATTAAGGTTACATAACTCTCCTGTGTGGAGTGCTAAGCACTGTGAGCAGAGCACCTGGGAGTTCGCTGGCATCCAGACTCCCTCCTGACTTGTTAACGATTCTCAGGGGCTCCCTTCCTAGCTGGTGTGCCCTTCCCTCTAATGATGTCTGCTCCCAGGCTTTTCTCCCAATCCTCCTCCTCCTCGGGCTGCTGTGCAATGGGGTTGGGCTATGTCGTGCAGAGAGGGCTTCAAAGGGAATTCTTAGTCATCTTTGGGGAAGTGGGCCCCACAATTAACAGCAGAAGCTCTGGAGCAAGCACATCTTGGCTGTGTCTTCTCCTTGCTCTCTGGGTCTCTCAGTCATCCTGTATCTCGTTACCTATCAACAAAGCTACTGGTGGTAACTGTGGTGTTAGTTTTCTATTGTTGTGTACCCAGTGACTACAGACTTGGTGGCTAAACAGCACCCATTTATCACCTCAAAGCTTTGTGGCTCAGCAGTCAGGGTGGGCTCAGCTGGGTTCTCCGTTTCAGGTCTTCCGACACTAAAACCGAGGTGGCAGCTGGGCTGAGTTCTCATATGGAGGCCCTGGAGAAGAAATCACTTCTAGACTCATTTAGAGTTTTGGCAGAGTTCAGTTCCTTGTGGTTGGAGGACTGAGGTCCCAATTACCTGGCTGGCTATTGGCCACTCCACTCTCTAAGTCCTTACATATAGTCCTTCATATTCAAAGCCAGAAATGCCACATTGAAACTTTCTCATCCTTGGAATATTTCTGATTTACCCAACCAGCCTGAGACAATGCTCAGCTTTTAAAGGGCTCACAGGATTATACTAGGCTCACCAGTTAATAGTTTTTTTTTAAAACAAATCAACTCAGTCAACTGATAAGCAACCTTAATTACATCTGTGAAATCTCTTTTTCCATGTCAGGTAATATGATTTTGCATCACAGTTGCAGGCTTGGGGATTAGAGCAGGAAATCACTGATGACTATCTTAGCATTCAGCCTGCTGTATCTATAGTCCCTTGAATCTTAGAATGGTTAACCATCATCTTTCCTCAGAGGGTAGGAAAAGTGATCCCTTTGCTCGATTTGGGGAAAGGCATTGCCCCCATGCTATGGTAAAGTGTTCAAGGATGCTCATAGTGGGTAGAATTAAGAACCAGAGCATGATTAACCTTGGTTGAAGGGTGGACATTTTATTTGCCCATCCAGCCGTATTTATTGAGAGCCTGTAGCTCTTGGCTAAATTGGCAGTGGACAGAGCAGAGACAGTCAATGTACTTATGGAGATGAAGTCTGGTGGGGTAGCACATATTAAAGGTGATAAGGATTCCTCAAGGAGAAGTATGGGGGTCAGTGGGAGAGAGACTCAGGCTAGAATGACAGTGAAGGATGTAGAGGGCGGGGATTGACGTAGGGTTGAGATGAAATGTTATCATCTCCTTCTGAGGTTAGAGCTTAAATACATACAGCCTGGTCTAATGAGCGCCACTTCCTTCACGAATCCCGCTCTTTTTGAGTCCCATGGATCACCAAGATGCTGCAAGTCTTAGCTCATTAGTTTGGTCTCAGAGTTACTAACTTGAGTAGAATGATCACTGGGCAGGAGATTAACAAAGTAAGTGAACAAAAGAATAGGGCAGATGTGATGGGAATGGTGACTGGCTTGGCCTCAGTGTCAGGGGTAACAAGGAGAGGCGGGGCTCATAGCACACAAGCCATGGGGACATGCTACAGGAATCGCCAGTGATGGTGCCACTGGGGACAAATCATCATCAGATCTTCTGACTTTTAATTAATTCAGATGATTTTATGAACCATCTCAGAGTTTTACAATTTAAGTAATTTTCAAAAATGTAAGGACCTCTGGAGAGGTGACATATGTGCAGATGTTTATGGCTCAGGACCAGTCCACAGGCTTCCATTTGTGATCTTCAGTAGAGCTTCTCTCCATCATCATTTTTTTTTATTAATTTTTATACGTATCTCCCCATTGCCCCACCTCCCTCCCAGACATACCCCAACCCCCCGTGTCTATGTTCATTGGTTATGCTTATATGCATGCATACAAGTCCTTTGATTGATCTCTTATCTACCTCACCTAACTTTAATCTTCCTGCTGTAATTTCACAGTCTGTTTGAAGCTTTACTGTCTCTGTATCTATCCTTTTGTTCATCAGTTTATAATGTTCTTTATTATCCCCGATTGAGTGTGATCATGTGATGCTTCTCCTTCATTGACTGGCTTATTTCACTAAGCATAAGGTTCTCCAGTTCCAACCAGGTTGCTGCAAATGGTAAGAATTCCTTCTTTTTAATGGCAGCATAGAATTCCATTGTGTAGATGTACCACAGTTTTCTGATCCACTCATCTGCTGACGGGCACCTAGGCTGTTTCCAAATTGTGGCTATTGTAAA